>BCLF01000003.1:5648004-5690132 GCA_001602275.1 Zoysia japonica | reverse complement strand
CCCCGGCCGCGGCGCCTGGGCTGCAGCTGCAAGCGCTGGCGGTGGACGCCGCGCCGGCGCAGGCGCCAGAGGTGAAGCCGGATCTCGCGATGGCCTGCCAGGCGCTGGCGGACCAGAAGGCGCCGGAGGTGGAGCACCCGGCCGTGGCCGGGGCGGAGGGGGCCAGGGCCGGGGTGCCGGTGTTCGTGATGATGCCGCTGGACACGGTGCGCAAGGACGGGAACGGCCTGAACCGGAGGAAGGCGGTGGAGGCCAGTCTGGCCGCGCTCAAGAGCGCCGGCGTGGAAGGCGTCATGGTGGACGTGTGGTGGGGCATCGTCGAGGCCGAGGGGCCTGGGAAGTACAACTTCAACGGGTACATGGAGCTCATGGAGATGGCCAGGAAGAACGGACTCAAGGTCCAGGCCGTCATGTCATTCCACCAGTGCGGCGGCAACGTCGGCGACTCAGTCACGTACGTCGTCTTCCGATCCTTTTCTTCCCTCCTGCCGTCTTCAGCCCCTTCTAGGCTTGGACGTTAAGCTCGAAGCTCACAGGCTAGCTCAGCTCGCTTTTGGGTCGGCTCGACTCGATTCGGCTCTATAGATTTTTAAACAAACCAAACTTATATTTCAGCTTGCTTCAATTACAAACTGAGCTAGCTTACAAGTTCGCAAGCCAACCAAATTTAAAATTGTATTTTATTCTTATTAAAAAATAATATCTTCTCATGATAATAATAATTTAAATGTATAATAAATTTGTTTTACACTTTCTTTTAAGCAAAATGCTATGAAGATGATGTCGAGTTTGTGGCATTTTTAAAATGGATGGTGACATAAAATTTATAAAATGATATTTTTTTTAAGATCAAGTGATGAAATTTGAAGACTATTACGGCTTAGTTTTTTTAAAATTTTTTATTAGATATTATTTTAGTATTAAAAATATGTATATAACTTCAACTTTTTTACCTATATTTGAAATGTTTTTTAATTATGTTTCACATACCGAGCTCACAAGCTAAACAAACTAGCTCGAACTAGCATTTTAACTCGTTTTATTTTTCAAGCCAAACCAAGCTAACTCGTTTTTTTCACAAGCTTGTTCAAACCAAACCGAGCCGAGCTGAGCAGGCTCGACGTCCAGGCCTAGCCCCTTCCGATTGATTGTTGTTCTTGTTTTTTTTTCTATGAACATCTCTAGAATTCACAGAAACATAAGCCTAAATTTCTGAAATGCACGAACAATTGTTAGTAATCTCATAGTACTACTACAAGAAGGAAATGCACATTTTTCTCATCGAAGTCAACGGCTCCTTACGCAGAAGTAGTATCGAAAAAGATCTGCACCTTTTTCAAATTTTTTTTTCTTTTGCTGCACCTTTACCTTAGGGGAGTATTGGATCTTGTGACGCACCTCGATTATGTGCAAGGTCCCAGTGGCCGTTACCACCGCAAGTGTACCTTCCATTATTTCCACTGATAATAACTTTTATTGCACAAAATAAATAAACTAAAATAAAATAAATGGGACACTCCTATTGGTTAGACGGTGCGGGGTCCCTGCTTCCATGGCTGCTTGCCGGCTATGCATGTGACCTCCCGTGAGTAACGTGAGTTCAGCGATCAGTACTTACATCCGTTTTATAAGTATTTTTAAATTTAAAAAAGGTAAAAAAATTTAACTTCTACTTAATAATATTAAAAAATCATATAATTTTTAATATAAGAAAATATAATTTTTATAAAAATTTATTTAATGATGAATTAAAAATATAATTTTTATATGATAAAATATTATTAATTATATATTATTAGTGGTCAAATTGATAAAAAATTGACTTGATTAAACTTATAAATATTTATATTTTTGAACGAAAGAAGTAGCTCTTTTAATTTCAGCCTATGGATAGCAAGCTGAATCCTTACTGCCATTTTTTTGTTGGCTTTTACTGCCATTTGAAGTACGAGGTATATACTGCTCTGAATTCTGACGAGCTTGCAAAATGGTGTAAACTGCAGCATACCGCTCCCGAAATGGGTATTGGAGGAGATGGACAAGGACCAGGACCTGGCCTACACCGACAGGTCGGGCCGCCGGAACTACGAGTACGTCTCGCTCGGCTGCGACACCATGCCCGTGCTCAAGGGCCGCACCCCGATCCAGTGCTACGGCGACTTCATGCGCGCGTTCCGCGACCACTTCGCCACCTTCATGGGCAACACCATCGTCGTACGTCCACTGCTTCTCTCTTTTTTACCCCGGCCGGATTATCCTCTGAGCATTGTGTCACTTCGATCGCTAGCTGCTTATGCTCACCACATGCGCGCGTTTTGCCGTGCAGGAGATCCAAGTCGGCATGGGTCCCGCCGGCGAGCTGCGCTACCCGTCCTACCCGGAGAGCAATGGAACCTGGTCGTTCCCTGGCATCGGCGAGTTCCAGTGCTATGACAAGGTACGCATTCATGCTTTCTGCACTTTGATCGGCTTCCTAATTTTTCTGCTCTTTAATTTGTATGTTAACGATTGCAGCATCTGTTCTTTGATACTCCTGTGCAGTACATGCTGAGCAGCTTGAAGGCGGCTGCTGAGGCGGTCGGGAATCCGGAGTGGGGCAACGCGGGGCCAGGTGACGCCGGCGCCTACAACGACTGGCCGGAGGACACGCCGTTCTTCCGCCGCGAGGGCGGGTGGAGCATGCCCTACGGCGAGTTCTTCATGAGCTGGTACTCGCAGATGCTCCTGGAGCACGGCGAGCGCATCCTGTCCGCGGCGACGGCCTTGTTCACCGGCACCCCGGGCGTCAAGATCTCCGTGAAGGTGGCCGGTATCCACTGGCACTACGGCACGCGCTCCCACGCCGCGGAGCTGACGGCCGGGTACTACAACACGCGGCACCACGACGGGTACCTCCCGATCGCGCGCATGCTGGGGCGCCACGGCGCGGTGCTCAACTTCACGTGCGTGGAGATGCGCGACCACGAGCAGCCCCAGGACGCGCAGTGCCGGCCCGAGGCGCTGGTGCAGCAGGTGGCCGCCGCGGCCAGGGAGGCCGGCGTGGGGCTGGCCGGGGAGAACGCGCTCCCGCGGTACGACGAGACGGCGCACGACCAGGTCGTGGCCACCGCCGCGGAGAAGGCTGAGGAGGACCGCATGGTCGCGTTCACGTACCTCCGCATGGGCCCCGACCTGTTCCAGCCCGACAACTGGCGCCGCTTCGCCGCGTTCGTCAAGCGCATGTCGGAGTCCGGCGCGCGGGACCTCTGCCGCGAGCAGGTGGAGCGGGAGGCGTCGGGCGTCGCGCACGCCACCGAACCGCTCGTGCAGGAGGCCGCCGTTGCGCTGAGCAGCTGAGCCTGAGCCGGCGGCACGTGCGTCCTCCATTGATCACTCCAACGGCTTGTACGCTAGATGGTGAACTCGAGTTGTCTGCTCTTTCGTTTGAAAGCGGAGGAGCTTTGAGATTAGGGTGGCGACCGGATAAGTTGTTGACACGTTTCAAGGTTTGATGCCCTTTCTGGCGTCGCTCAAAGCTAGCAGAAGATTCATCTGTTTGATATACTGCCGCTACCATCCTACACATGTATGGAATGGAAGAACTCGTGATTTGTAATTGGCGGCGTTCTGATTATTAGCACAGTAAAATTTACGTAATCAAAGAGAATATCGGTGTGTTACTTGTATTTGAAATGGTTTAATCTATGAAAGATTCAAAAATCAGCTTGGTTCAGGTTGCTGTAGAGATATAATATCTTATGTTCAAAAAGAGAGATTAAATTGTATGAAATCAAGAACACGAATACAATAGCGGAGGGGTTTTTACACGGAGAGAAGCACTTTCGTTTGTGGGTGGTGCGTGTGCACTAGAATTGAATGACTTATCGACTAATGCCTCCAGTACTTTTTTATATAGGGTCGGATTAGGATTATACAGCTTGACGCTTACGAAACTAGATGACCTCTCGGCCGCGGTCTTCTATGAGTTTGATTCTCTGGCGCCTGCTGACGCTGGAGCAGACGGTCGACGTCCTTCGATCGTTCTTTTGTCCATCGTCAGAGAATAAAGGTGGCTTTATCGATTGGCTTTACCACCTGGTGGACAGCTTTACTTAATGCCGGATCACTTTTACTTGCTTTTGGATTGCTATACCGTCTCGTTTGGTTGCTTTACTATCTTCTGAACAGTTTTACCACCTGCTGGAATCTCTACATATGTCAGATTTGACCGTTGAGATAACGACCGGCCCTCAGAGGGGCGGTCAGTCTTGTCATCATCCGGTTTCGGCCTGCGATGGTCGGGCCTGTGTCTTCGAATAATTTTGGCGTAAGTGTTGAAAGCGGTTGGCTCGGATACTCTCGACCTCTAAGGGCCGAGTCGTCGTCCTGATGGTTGTTTTGCTTAAGTATTTTATGGGCTGTGAGTCAGGCTGTGGGTCGTCACCCACGACTGAGCCTTCATGGGTAGGTCGAGTCTGTAAGTATCGAGGTATATTATCTCGACAGTAATATTATGTGATATTTTATAAGAAAAACTTAACTTTCAAAGTGTATATGCCTCCTGGTCTGGCCGTGTCTCAAACTCAAAAGACCATAGGAATAGGACCTCGCTTGTTTCATTGGTCCTATTAACGAATGAACGAAGGGAAAAATCGAGTTTGAGCGAGTTTTGGTTGCGCGTGCCATCTGGCCCATGCAAATGGTAGAGAGCTGTTGTTGTCCCTGTAAGGGCATCTTTAATGTTTAGAACCTGGTATGGTTTTAAAATAGGACTCACAATGATATGATTTTGCTTGTTTACATATACACAATGTATAGAATCAACTCTTAGATCTATAAATAGGACCCACTAAATAAAAAAAAAGCCACACACTAACTCTATTTATTATATAGGAGCTGATTACATTAAAAAAAACCTGATTTTTACTAGATTCAAGCTCACAATGTGAAGGACTTGGTCCTTACAATTTTTTATTCCTTAAAACCAACTTCTCCTGCACACTGGAGATGCTCTAAGATTTAGGACCTAACATCACGGATCTTTCTTTCATCTTGGGATTATGCGGGATTTGACTAAAATTATGCCGTGGGAATAATTTTTTGCGGCCAAGTGTTGCTTGTTTTTCTTTCCACGTTGTTAAGGTCAGGTTGCAGTTTATGATAGTTCTCGGTACTGTTTTAGCAAGCACTTTCACAATTCAGACCATGTTTTTAAATCAACTTAGTTTACTCTGGTCCTCAAGGCGGTAAGACCAATGACTTAATAGTCAAGGAGATCATAAAAAAAAAGAAAGATACAAGAGTGTGCGGATAATTCCAAGCAACTACACCGTGCTTCTAGTCTACTCACTCCGTCATAATTTACTTATTAACGTTTGAACATTTATATTATTAAAAAATTATGAAAATATATAAGCAAACATGCTATGCTTAACGTATTTCTAATAATCGTTTTACAATAAAATAAATAATATTTTTATAATTATTTTAATAAGACGAATAGTTAAATATATATGTTTGAAAATTTAGAATAACATTTATTTTGATATGGAGTGAGCAGATAATATGTACGAGGGGAGTAAGTTGTTTTATTTGGAATAGCTGTAAAGTTGGTGTCAGCATAACGTGGAGACCACGTTGATAACTCCGAAAGCGTGTTATCATTCCTTACAGGTGAAGCCTCTGGCTTATGATAATTGGTACACATATCTCGGATGCCTCGTCACCTTGTTCATAAAAATTCAGAGGGGCGGGATATCCTATCAAAATTTGGAGCTCCTCGCCGCAAACCTTGCTCGTATCATCAAACTTCAGAGGGGATCGCCAAGATGGACAGTTCTGCAGACCAGGTAAAGAAGCTGATCCTCTGAATTTTCGCTCCTTTACCTTTGCGCTATCGAAACCTGAAATTTCACATCTGTGACTGTTCATGCGACCTGCTGATCGGTTCTTACAAGCCGATGATGTGCCGCCTGGACTCGCTGTTATCGATTTACTGCTGGGGGGGGGGGGGGGGTTGATTTGATTTTCCATTATTTTTGGTACAATAGAAATTTCTTTCCAAGTTAACTTCTCTCTAAAAAGTTTTTAAGACATTTTAATGCGGGGTTCTGCTATTTCTAAATATTCACATTTTCGTTCTTCAAGAACAGATCGATTATTATGATATTTTCCCCCTTTTTTTTGCATGGAAACAGAGCAATCCATGCGCCATCTGCCTCAGTGGCATGGGCGCCGGCGGCGGGCAGGCCATATTCACGGCTGAGTGCTCCCACACGTTCCACTTCCAGTGCATCTCGGCGAGCGTCGCGCACGGCAACCACGTCTGCCCGCTCTGCAACGCGCAGTGGATCCAGTTGCCGTTCCTGCGACCGACGCAGCCGTCGCCCCCACCGCGGCCCAGGCTTCAGCCGATTCACCGCGTGCAACCACCGCCCCAGCCCGTGGTCGTGGAGCCAGAAACGTTCGACGACGACGACGAGGTGGTGGTGGAGACGTCTGCCGACCGCGGCAGCCAGGGACACTCAGAGGCCACGCCCGGAGGAACGTTGGTCGTCAGGACGCACACCGAGTACTCGGCTATCGCGAGGGGCTCGCCACACGAAAACTTCGCCGCCGTGGTGCATGTCAAGGCTCCCGGTCTAGCTGACGGCGAAGGGGACGCACGGCGCGCTCCTCTCGACCTCGTGACGGTGCTCGATGTCAGCGGCAGCATGAGCGGCGAGAAGCTCGCGCTTCTGAAACAGGCCATGGGGTTCGTCATCGACAACCTCGGCCCCGGCGACCGTCTCAGCGTCGTCTCCTTCTCGTCCGAGGCGCTTCGCGTCACCAGACTCCTGCGCATGTCGGACACCGGGAAGGGCCTGACAAAGACCTCCGTCGAGTCCCTCGTCGCGCGCGGCGGCACGAACATCGCGGAGGGGCTCCGGATGGCGGCCAAGGTGCTTGACGAGCGCCGGCACAGGAACGCCGTCTCCAGTGTCATTCTTCTCTCCGACGGCCAGGACAACTACACCATGCCCATGCGGCCACGGGCCCAAGGCCCCGCACCGAACTACGAAGCGCTCGTGCCGGCGTCCTTCACCCGTTCTGGGCCTTCTGGCGGTGCCGGGAGCGAGTGGACCGCGCCGATCCACACGTTCGGCTTCGGCAACGACCACGACGCCGCGGCGATGCACGTGATAGCTGAGGCCACCGGCGGGACGTTCTCGTTCATCGAGAACGAGGCGGTCATCCAGGACTCGTTCGCGCAGTGCATCGGCGGGCTGCTCACCGTTGTGGTGCAGGAGGCGCGCATTGCCGTCGCCTGCGAGCACCCTAGAGTTCGCGTCAACTCAGTCAAGTCCGGCCGTTACGAGAGCCGCATCGACGAGGACGGCCGCTCTGCTTCGGTCTACGTCGGCGAGCTCTACGCGGACGAGGAGAGGCGCTTCCTGGTTTTCTTGGGTGTCCCGCCAGTGGAAGCCGACGATGACACGGAGACTACTACTCTGATCAAAGTGCGCTCCAGCTACCGAGACGCAGTAAGTGGCGCGGGCGTCAACGTGACGGCGGAGGACACGGTGGTGATGCGACCGCAGCAAGTGGCGGTCGACGCGGAACGGTCGATGGAGGTGGCTCGAGAGCGCGTCCGCGTGGAAGCCACCGACGACATCGCGGCGGCGAGGGCCGCCGCCGAGCTGGGCGCGTACCAGGATGCCGTGGACATACTGGAGAACCGGCAGCGCGCGGTGGCGGAGTCCGAAGCGGCGCTCGGCGGGGACCCCATGAGCCTGGCGCTGGGACGGGAGCTGCAGGAGATGCGCGCGCGCGTGGCGAGCAGGGAGAGCTACACGCGGTCGGGCCGCGCGTTCATGCTCGCCGGCTTCAACATGCACTCGGCGCAGCGCGCGAACTCGAGGGAGCTGCGGTCAGAAGGGGCTTCCGTTGTTCCTGCTAGGTCGACCGCGGCGGCGTGGGAGGCGCCCTCGTACGCGACGCAGGCCATGCGCGCCATGCTGCTGCGGTCGCGCGTGTCGCGGGAGGTGGAGGCCCAGCAGCAGCCACAGGCCGATGCGGGAGAAGCGGCGGGGAGCTCTGGACCAAACAACTCTCCCAGTTACTTCGTATAAGCATTTCTATTTATGAGCAAGTTCATAGCATCTTCAATGTATCTAGACTAATACACGTCTGAAATGCTTACATTTTAAGATTTTGGGAGTAGAAAACCTGTAGTGCTATGTTGCATTAAGCGTGTTCTAATGACTTGTGCATCGCGAGCTTGGACTTGTTGGGAGTCTGTGTTATGAAGAAATCCACCATTCCGTACTCTATGTTGCGCCTAGAAAGGGTCTTTTGGTTGAGCCGCTTTTGGCCTTTAATTTTTTGCAAAAGTCAAAAGCTCAACAAAGAGATTAATTATATAATTATAATAATTATATATATATATACACACACACATTATCTTACAATTTACTTTAAACTAGCTGCTTTTTTAAATCTCACAGCTCACAGCAGCTTTTTTACAGCGCACAGCTCAACAAATTCGTGTTTTGCTATGCTATGATTACTATGGCATGAGAGAAATTCAGAGATCTTAAAGCGAAGCAAGGAGAGAGGAACCGAGAGGAGTCTCCATCCATTTGTCCACGCACGCCCTTGTCGACTTGTCCATGCACGCCCGCCTCCGCGACGGCCGAATTGTTGGAGGACGACGGATGCGTCTGAACGCCGGTCACCACCGTATCGATCCGAAGCGCCCAAAACGCCAACGCCATCCAGGTGCCCGTCCTGCGGAGCCTGTGATCTTTCTCTGGTTTCTCGAGCCGCCAGGTTTGAACAAGCCATTCGATCGACATGCCACGTGGTCATTGATTAATTCGCCCAATTGAGATCGCAACAACAAGGCTTGCACAGCTGGAACGGAGATTACTCTATGGTTCTGGACAGTGGTGGACTTGGTGTTGCCGGATGAATGCAGGATTCGTGCGTGCTAGTTCAACGTAGATCCTAGTCTCACAGATGCTTGCCGTGGATATCCCCTTCCATGTCGCAGTCAACTTTTGACAATTGTACCGGTATTTATACCTGTATGACGACGCGTTGACGAACAGATCAAAGATCACAGGTCAACTTAAACGAACGTCTCCATCTTTGTTTATTCTCTCTCGGTTGGTGGCAGCGCCCGAACATTGACCAGAACCCGGAGCCGCCAAATCCGGCCGTGTCTCCACTCCAAGCCATCTTGCGTGCCCGGCGCCGTGGCCGTTGGGGCTCCCTTCCGTTTCCCTCCTCCGCCTTCCCCTGTTCTCATACTCCTCCGCCTTCCCCTGTTCTCATACTCCTCTGCCTCCTGCTCTCTCCGAAACCGCAGCGCGTGAAACCCCCGAACAGAGCCGCGGCCACCAAGATATCCGCTCCCACGGCGACGATGCGCACGAGCACGACCCTTCATCATCAGATGATCCTGCGGCCCTGATCTCCGGTTCTTCCAACCCCGGAGCAGCGGCGCCAACATTTCCAGGAGCCAGAGGAGCCGCCTTTCGAGGAGAAATGGCGGTGGCGTGGGCTCGCGCCAAGCGCGCGCTTGCGACCAGCCTCTGCATCAGCGTGCCCGCGCGGCAGAGGGCCATGATGGCCATCGAGGACGCGCCGGAGGTCTCGGCGTGCAGGTCGGACTCCACCTCGGCGAGTGTTCTGTTGCGGACTACTAGCTCTGGGAGCCGGGCCTCGCAATCTCAGGTGAGGGATCTCGATTTATCCTCGTTGTTTATTCTGTTCGTTCTTTCTGTATTGATTTGGTGTGCCGGATTGTGTGGAGATCAGGGAGTTAGAAGTGGATTTTGGGGAAATCGTGTGCGTATCTCTTGATTTAAATTCCTATTAGAATACTGATTGATGGGAAGAGAACGTTGCATGACCGTACTATATCTAAGCACCTTTGCGATGCAATTATAACTACGTCAACGGCAACTAATCAACCCCATACTTCTCCTGAAAGAGAGAGAGAGTCAAATACTATCAGCTGTCTGCACTTTCTTCTTTCCATGTGCTCTGCTTGGGTTGGTTGGTGCATCTTAGGAGTATTAGGGCTCTTTGGAACGCAGAAATTTCGTACGAATCTCACAGAAATTTTACAAGAATCAGTTTAATTTTACAGAAAAAACGTAAAAAACGAAAAAATTTCCCGCGTTCCAAAGGAGCCCTTAGCTTCCTAGGAAAAGTCGGAACTAAGAACTAGTAAAATTGTACCAGCAGAAATTTCTGCAATACCATCAGGATGTGTAATCTGTGGTCGTCAAACTTATCGTATCGTAATGTGGTAACATATGCAGGGAGCACTCGTCATGACAAGTCATGGCAGAATTATATATTTTTTGTTAATTTACAATTCTGATACTATACAGATGACCTATTTTTAACTTTCTTATTTCAGAAACTATGCGCGATATGCCTAGGTGGAATGAGGTCAGGACATGGACAAGCCTTGTTCACAGCTGAATGCACCCACAGATTCCATTTCCATTGCATCTCTTCAAATGTCAAGCATGGCAACCTTATCTGCCCAATCTGTCGCGCGGAGTGGAAAGAACTCCCAGAAGCTCAACCTGCGGACGCTAATAATCATGGAAGAGCTAGAGTAAGCCCACTCGATTGGGCTCAGGCTGAACGGCAAATGGCTGTTGTCCGCAGACTCTCGCATACATACAGTGGAAACCTGCAGGAGCACCTTCCTTTCTTCCATCCCCCGGAGGCAGCCATTTTCAACGATGATGAGCAAATAGAACTTCAGTCTGATACAGTGGATGAACACAATGCAGTCACCGGTTCAGTTGAAATCAAGGCATATTCAGAGTTTCCTGCTGTACAAGAATCAGTGGCTCAGGAGGCCTTTACCATCTTGATCCATCTCAAGGCTCCGAAATCTTTGCACTCAGCCAGCTCTCGCGCACCTCTTGACCTTGTCACTGTGCTTGATGTCAGCGGCAGCATGTCCGGCGCCAAACTGTCACTTCTGAAGCACGCCATGAACTTCGTCATCCAAACCCTTGGACCCAACGACCGGCTATCCGTCGTTGCCTTCTCATCTACAGCGCGAAGACTCTTTCCCCTTCGCCGCATGACCTTAACCGGTCGTCAGCAAGCGTTGCAAGCCGTTAGCTCCCTTGTTGCAAGTGGTGGCACAAACATTGCCGATGGGCTAAAGAAAAGCGCTAAGGTGATCGAGGACCGTCGTTTCAAGAACTCCGTTTGCAGCATCATTCTTCTCTCTGATGGTCAAGACACGCACGGAGACAGGAGGCAGCTAAGTTTCAGCTCCCTTGTGCCTCCTGCAATCCTTCCCGGAGCAGGCCACCATGTCCAGATCCACACCTTTGGTTTCGGCTCGGATCATGATTCTGCCGCCTTGCATGCAATTGCCGAGCTCTCTAGCGGCACGTTTTCGTTTATTGATGACGAAGGGTCGGTTCAAGATGGATTTGCTCAGTGCATTGGTGGCCTCCTAAGTGTTGTGGTTAAGGAGATGCGTTTGGACATTGAATGTGTTGACGATGGTGTGCTACTGACTTCAATCAAGTCAGGCGGCTATACAAGTCAGGTTGCTGAAAATGGACGTAATGGTTCAGTTGGTATCGGTGACCTCTATGCAGATGAAGAAAGGGGATTTCTTGTCACTCTGAAGGTTCCAGCTGCACAAGGGCAGACTGTCCTGATCAAATCAAGCTGCTCATACCAAGACACGGTCACTATGGAGAACATCCAAGTAGATGGAAAAGAAGTGCGTATTCAGCGCCCGATACATTTTGTGGACAGCAAAATGTCTCCTGAGGTTGAGCGTGAGTGGCACCGTGTTCAAGCCACCGAAGACATGTTTGCTGCCCGGGCTGCTGCTGAAAGAGGCGCTTTCACGCAAGCCGTGTCCATCCTTGAAGGCCGTAGAAATGTGCTGGAGTCGCAGGCAGCACGCTCTTCAGACAACCAGTGCCTGGCGCTGATCACAGAGCTGAGGGAAATGCAGGAGAGGGTGGAGAGCCGTCAGCGGTACGAGGAGTCAGGCAGGGCGTTCATGCTGGCTGGCCTGAGCTCGCACTCGTGGCAGAGAGCAACCACGCGTGGTGATTCGACAGAGGTCACTACTCAATTTCATACATATCAGACACCATCCATGGTCGACATGCTGCAGCAGTCGCAGGTTCTTGTGCCTCCAAGCGCGGAGACGCTGAACCGTTCCCCAATTGCGGCTCCATCAAACAGATCTTCATCACAGAGACCGAGCAGGTCAATGTTATCGTTCTTTGAACGGTTCACATGATGCTACTTGATCGCTTAGTCACAACACGGTTCTAACATTATGCTCCATCTTAAATTGTAAGGTGGAAATAGTAAATTATCCATTCTTTTAGTTTGTTCCTGCATCTTCCATTTTCTACATTCTATTGTATGTTCGGAACTTGAAGCCTTGGCATATCCAAATAGAAGTAAACGGTATAGTGGTTTTCTTCTATTGTATACATAAACTTCTCCCTTGAGTTCATGTACGAGCATAAGCTTTTAGCTCTTGGGAATGAAAATTCTTGTATTCTTTGGTGTGAATATTGTAGCCTCATTTGATTTATTAGTCTTATATCTGTTTTATCTTCAAAGACAAGTACAAATCAAGCTCTCCAACCCAGTAGATTCTGCAATGTTAGAGCCATTCTTGTCGAGATCCTAAAGGGCACTCTCTTCTTGACATAATACTGCAAAAGGTGAAACCGGAATCTGAGCCAGTAAAAGATATTGCTGCAGGCGCTGTTAATCTGTTAGTATCTCAATCAGAATGCAGATTTTATTTAGCTGCTATACTGCAAAAGTGCACAAACCCGTAACAATTCAAGCAGGGGTTAGTCATTCATCAGCACTTGGTATTTTTTTTTTCCCTTTGACAAAGTAGGAACTGAAGAAATCCAAGTTGTGCATGATCTTATAAACAAAATTAC
The DNA here is from genome assembly GCA_001602275.1 of Zoysia japonica. NCBI lineage: Eukaryota > Viridiplantae > Streptophyta > Magnoliopsida > Poales > Poaceae > Zoysia > Zoysia japonica. Next base: position 5,677,194 of record BCLF01000003.1, on the reverse strand, counting down.
ATGGTGGTATTGCAACTTTGGTGACAGAACGAAATAAACAGGGGTGCCCAATAAACATAGACCTCTTTCTTACAACGCCACTTGCTCGTGGCTCATGGGCAGAAGTAAAGCATGATTACATGATCACTATTCGCATTGGAAAACTAGGCTGGGCAGCTCTACAACTACCACTAGCAGTATCTTTGCAGGAACTGAAACCTGCAGTACTCTCCTCTCCGTATCTCTTTACACCGGCATACACACATACCGCGTACCGCGCTACGTAACGGCTGGCTAGTACTCGCCACCACTGGAGCCATCGCCGGCGCTGCAGCTGTCCCCGTCGACGAGCCTCCACAGGCTGTCCCACAGCAACGCGTCGTCTTCGGCCGGGAGCGAGCAGCACTGCTCGGGCAACTGCACCGGGCCACGGCAGCACTCGGCCGTGCTCTGCAGGTCGTTCACCATCGCCATCACGGCCTGGTGATCAGGCTCCGGCGGGCTCTGCTGCTCCGGATCTTGGTTCATCAGCGGCTGCTGGTTCTGGTTCTGCAGCAGCAGCAGCTGTTGCTGTTGCTGATGCAGGAGCTGCAGGCTCTGGAGGTACTGGCGCTGCTGCTGCTGCTGCTGGAGCTGGTACTGGTGGAGCAGCTGCGCCCGGGCGCGCCGCGACGGCCGGGCCTTCTTGAAGTGCGTCCGCCAGTAGTTCTTGATCTCGTTGTCCGTCCTCCCCGGCAGGCACCGCGCAATCGCCGACCATCTGCACGAAGAGTCAAGCCACGGTTCCCAGCTAGCACGGTTAGGAGCAGCGCACCAATGCAACACAGTGGAGGGAAAAAAATCACGAACTGTACGGCGCTCGTTGTTACCTGTTGCCGAGCATGGCGTGCAGCTGGAGGATGATCGTCTCCTCGTCGGGTGTGATCTTGCCCCGCTTGAGATCCGGCCGGAGGTAGTTCACCCACCGCAGCCGGCAGCTCTTCCCGCTCCGCCGCAGCCCTGTCGACATCCATCGTCACCAACGATTCCGGTCCACGCAGACAATTCACGATCAGAATAGCAGAACTACTTACGTACCTGTGATCTTTGCGACGGTGTTCCAGCTGCCCTCGCCGTGCTGCTGCACGTACTCGGTGAGGAGCCTGTCCTCCAGTGCAGTCCACGGGCCCTTCCTCCAGCCTCCCTGCAGCATCAGGCTGCTGATGGAATCCATCTCTATTTGCGTGATTAACAAAGAGATTAACTAACTCTCTCTCTCTTTCTATCTATTTGCGTGATTAACAGAGTTGATGATTACTAGATGTAGTGCTATGCGGTTTGGGCTTTGGTTCCCGGCTTGTATGACAGCTAGAATCTGCGCGGCCATGCTCGCCATTTATACGGGCTCGCAAGTTGTGAGCTTGGGGGCGATCGACGTCACGTCGTTTTCGCGAGTTACAAGTAACCATTCCACTCCCACTTGGGCTAAGCTTCCCTCAAATATTATATTGTTCCACGCCTGGAAAAAGAGGCTCGTCCTACTAGAATGTTGTGTGGTGATGCAATGCGAACTCGATCTTGCAAAGCATCTTTGCGCTGCCCCTTCGGTATAGTTTATCGAAGTCCGTGGGTTCCAAATCAATCATCTGGTGCGCGGTCATCGGTCCGTCCAGCTCCAGCCTCCAGATCAGTCGGGGTAGCCTCTGCTTTCCTCGCGTACGTGGTAGCTGTATAAACTAAGCGTCGACCGTATTAAGAAATACCGTTGCTGGTGGCCCAAAATAGTAGATTAATCTCAGTACTGGTAAAGTATATTTGTTCAGGTACCAGGGACCAGTCCCTTGTAAAAAATATATAGTTGTCTGAACATAGTTTATTCAAGGATTTTCTTTCGTGAGAACATAGTTTACGAACTACTGAAAGTGAGATATCTCGCGCCGTGTTCCTGTTCCTCCACGCGTTACTATTTGTGGTCACTACGTGTTGCGAGCTATCGATGTGAGGCTGCACGCTCGATCGACTAAACGGCATTCTCACCGCGGTTTCAGCACTTTAAATTGCCGGTAAGTTACCTTTCCCAACGCGTTGTGAGGACTGAACTACTCATCAGACTGATGAGCAAAAGCAGAAGCTGCAAGTGGAGTGGACTTTGTTTCTTTTCCACCGAGACGGGAATGGAAGTGGTTAAAGACCATGTCCGAGTGATAATGTGCTAGGCTATAATTAGTAATAAACAGTTCAGGGTCAATGGGCAGATATCATATCAGTATGTAGGGGAGAAATTAAGCCGGCCTAACCATGCAGTTAAACGTCAGAGTTCAATGGCACTTTGTTTCAAAATAGACCTGAGAGCCGTGTCAAGTCAACTACGAACAGCGTGGACAACAGTGCTGCAGTAGTCGAGTAAGAGATCGATAAATAAATCGACAACTATTTACTTGAGAATTTCCTTGACATATTATGTCAGTGAAAACTTGTACTTCAGTCTGTCGCTTCCAAGGTACTAGCAGCAGCTAGCACAAGCAGTGCCACGTAGAAGGGTACATCTAGGTTCCCGATCAAAAACACCATCCGCAGAAGATACGATGCTCAACTCTATCATCTACTACTCCTATCATGCACGCACCTCGCTCGTCAGCTTCTGCTGCGCAAGAACACACATGCATCCGCATCCGCATCCGCATCTAGATAAACAGATAAACGTACAGCGAAAAGGCAGATCGACAGCCGAATATGGCCACCAAAAAAGGCCCGGATTAAACAAACATTTCCCCTCCCCTCCTCACCCCGGTGGCTCTCGCCTAGCCGGAGGAGGAAGACGAAGGCATTAGGCAGTGGCTTAGGCCGGCCGCGCGCTGGTGTCCAGCAAAACACGGCTTCACCGCTTTATCTCGAGAAAATGCCAAGCTCGCACAGGGCCGGGCGCGTTGCGTGCGCGTCCACATCGTCCGAAAGCACGCAAGCGCACGGAGAAGACGGGAACTGGGGAAAAAGCTCCTTGTTTGACCGTGCACCTGTCCGCGGCGGAGAGGTCCGGGCGATGCCTAACTCGAGATGGATCCATTGGGTGATCTATCTTGTGTCTCTGTTAGTTCGTGCTACAGTCAGCATGACTGCTCCTCCATGGCGGCATCAAGCCGTCAACCCTAGCTAGCTATCATCTCTACTACGCTTTACTATATAGCTAGGAGTAGATAAAAATTACTTTTTTAATCACATGTTATACGAATGCTGGATACATGCGTGGTATTTACAGTGTTCATACGCATTCTACATTTTGGCAGCATGCATGCATTTGCTGACGACGACACCTTTGAGGATAAAGCGAGTGAAAGAAAGGCAAAGGTGGCATCCGAATCAGGTACGTGTCGATTCTTTTACTACCTAGCTATGGTAACTGATTGGAGCCATTTGTTTTCCATTATTTCGTGTAACTAGCTTCTAACAGCTAGCCTACTCCGTCGCTGGGTACCACGAATTTGACTCAACTGAGACGCGTCAATTAAGTGGGGCATGCATCTATGCAATTATGAACTCATGTCATGCTGATATGTTTCTTGGGCTTAGATAATTTAAATTTGTTAGCCAAATTAAGCCGCCGGGTAGGAGCTTGCTCCTCCAGTTAATTCCGTTCAAAAAATTCAGCCGCCGGGCCTCTGTCAGTAGCGAGATTTTTCCAGAACGTCCTTGTTGCTTGATTAGCAAATCACCATCGAGATCTCCTTTCCCCATTCGACGTGATCTACCTGCTGTAAAGTGCATCTTTTGATGATGCTCCCCTTTATTCCAGAACAAGAAGACGACGGCGAGGAGGAGATCGAGAGCAATTAAGAACTCATGTCCCTTCCCATGGGGATCCAGGTGTCGCCTGGCCGCACCAGGCCGGGGGTTAAACTAATGCAGCTGGAGCGTCGCCAGGAGAGATATCTGTCCAAGTTGATTGCCAAGTCCCGCAGGTGCGTCGTAGTGGTGGCTTGACAGGAGCCGCACGGCCTATAGCTTCTCACCACTTTCGAACTGGATTTGTCCTCGTCTGTGTCCGGATATCGATTAGTTTAAAACCCTTGGTTGTGACGGCGTTGTTGCTGGCATTGGGTACTTGGTTTTCTTAATCGTTGGCGTCAGAAAAGAAGAATTAGTGTCTGTTTTGAATACTCCATTGATTTTTAATATTAAATTTAACTGTTTGTCTTATTTAAAATTTTTTAATAAAATTTATATATTTTGTTATAATTTGATTTATCATTAGAGTTATTTGAATTATTTTTTTAATAAGATGAATAGTCAAAATTCAACGACGACATCAATTTAAAAACGAAGAGGGGATTTTTCTATTGTGGATACGTGGAAAATGACTCTCTTCTTGTTATCTCCTCCCATGCATTCTCACACTACGTGGAAATACGTATGAGAAGAATATACGGGAGGAGAGAAGCGGCATCCTATTTGACATTTGGTTGAATTGTGTTTTGTTTTTTGTTAGTTTGTATATGCATGTATGTGTTCCAAAAAATATCAAGCAAAAGCAATATTTTCACGGCGCCAGATGGCAGATCATCGTACCACAAAATATTGTATTAGCTGCATTCTTGTTCTCTGTTTCTACTTTTCTTTTCTTTTTTAGAACATGTTCTCTGTTTCTACTACTAGGGTCCAAATTAGCTTTTGGACTCGCTAAAGCACTTTTTATTAGAGAAAGATGGAACTTCCATCTCTGTCACCTCAAAACCAGAGGCGGGATCGTCGAAGCTCACGAACCACTGATTAGGAGCTTGATCACTGCAGCCCTGCCTGCCTGCCAGGTGGAGTACTCTGCTACTGTAACCAGAGGCCACAACGCTCACATAGTACTCTCACACTGCGGCACTGGCAGACGCAGCGCCAGAACTTTCCCCATCCATCGATCTCCTCACGCGGCAGGAAATCTAGACCCGCCATTGTTTAAGGAGCCCGTATGCTTATTGCGGTAACGGTGATCATGGCTGGGTTGGTACCATCGATTGCCTGAATAAACTAAAACGTCAAGCTCGTGAGGGATACACGAATCCTCCTCTCTGATTCTCTGAAAGGTAAGGTTGCACTGATACGTAATGGAGCGAGCATGTTGGGCCCCATTGTATGTCGGCCTATAGAAACGAAGCCGCTGCCTACAGTGGCAAAAGGCCCATGTTGGCCTTTTTAAGCCCAAAGCAAATTGCCTCCATCCGTGTCCCATCCCATCCCTCTGGGCCTCCGAGCCTCCCTCCGGCTCAGATGGGGAGCAATGAGTCCAATCTCGAATGACAGGACCTCTGATTGCTGACTAGCACTAGGCGTAGAAGAAGAAGAGCACTCGCAGACAGAAGCAGCCGCCGGGCACCGAGTGTCACGCTTTCCCGGAGCAAAGCTTCCGTAGCTACCCCCCTCTGCCTGTCAAATGCCTTTTCCGTGTCTCCAATCCGTACAGTGGCTCTCACTGCTCTGAAGAAAGAGAGAATAATGCTCCTTCCTGTAATCCAGCTTGTTTTTTTTTCACAGAGGAGTTCTGATTCCACATGGTTTTGCTTGCAGATCGAGCGCCGCCGGAGATGTGCCAGCCTTATTCCGTTTGTTCTCCTTCACCAGCAACGCTTCAACACGAAACAGAGAATAATGCCAGCTCGTATGGATTCTGGAACGGAATGCTTCCAGATGCACACAGATGCTGTGTTATCTGTACTTCCACTGAACCTAGCTCTCTCTCTCTCTCTCTCTCTCTCTCTCTCTCTCGGTGTGTGTGACACTAAACACCTGGGGGACGATGGCGGCCGTGTTTCGGCATGAGTCCTTGATGATTGGACTGCGATGGTTCCATGACGACATCACATGGCCAATACCCACAAAAGATAAAACACTTGCTGTGCTGATCATGGACATGGCAGGGAATCTAGTACTGTAGCATATGGTGCATCTCCTATGCCGAAATCGACGCTACCACATGCGCGGTTGTGAATCCTGCTGCTGATGCTGCCTGCGCGAGTCCAGATTATAATGACAGCAAATAATTCATGCCCAGGGCACCGGTATGAAACACGCAGACGTGTAGGTCTAATCTGCATCAACGGACCAGGCCAAAACAGCAAGCGGCCATTTCTAATTAAAAGGACATCGAAACCAAAACAGCTGATCTAAACCGAGGCTTGATTACAGGATTCGTAAAGTCGGCGTCCAAGTTGCAGTTCGTCGCGGTTCGGCTCCTAACGTTGAAACAATGAAAGTGACGGTGCGCGGCAGTGGCATCATTCAGTCGCCAACAAAGTCGAATTGTACTTGAGCTCTCGGCAACGAACGACCAGGGGTGCTGAACTGAGTATAACAATCTTTATGTTTTTTCATACTGTATGTTTCTCTGCTATACAGAGCATTTCAGAGCACCCGTGAACATCACCGGAGAATCACATCACGGAATCATCAGGGAGACGTACTCTTCTTGATTGCTCCCTGCCTGTCACCACCACCAATGCTTCTTTTCTTGCTTACAAGCAAAGTTCCACGTCAGGTACACGTCGGAGGTCGGCGCCGGCTGTCCCCGCCACGACTCCGCTTTCGTCTTTTGGCGCGTCGTTCTGCTCTGCCGCTTTCGCGACGCTGTGTCCGCGCGGCCGATCAGGCACAGGACCGCCTCTCCCTCGGGAGGCGGACCTGCTGCCACACGTTTGCCAGCATGCAGCCGCACACGTGTGGACCACCCTCTCGGCACGTGTGTCTTAGGTGGTTTTGTTCAATGCTGTAGCTTGGTCGTAGGAGTAGCCCCCAACGTCATGGACGCTGCTCCCTTGACTGTGCGCGCAAATCACAAATTGGGCAGCGAACACGAACGCGCAGAATCAACGGAAATGTGTGGTCGAGATCCGAGAGTTGATTGAATTCCGTTGGAATATTGAACCCAAATACTCCGGCACACGGTGCGGTCTTTTTCCAAGGCGATGCCGATCCTGTGGTACGCAGCGGTTGGCAATGTCAGCAGGCCCGGCCGGTCGCGTTCTTTTCAAAGTTGGTGCGGTGGTGGTCACTCATACTTACTAGACGTGTCCGTGACAGGAACACACGGCCTTTCGAGAAAAGATAAAGGAAGAATAAAACGGGAAACGGAGGAACGTGGGACGAGATTCTGCGTCTGTCCCGTGCGTGCAAATACGAGTACATGATGTTGTCTTCCTTCAGCTTCCCGTAGCCATCTACTCTGCTCAATATGACACCAGAATGATCTGCCCGAAGCCACACGTAGGGGTAGCTGAGTCCTGCAGTGCCCTGCATGCAGATCACACATGACACGTGTATGTACATGCGTTCCAGGTTCCATCGCGCATACTCGTATGTCTTATGCCACGGGCAGTCTCCACAACAAGTGCAACAAGAACTCCATTCCGCCACCGCCAGCGAGCAAAATCAAGGTGCGCTTTTGCCCACCCATCAGCGGAAAAGCGCAGGAGCCTGACGCGTCTCCTCGCTCGTGTCTCCAAGCACCGCCCCATCCAGGCCAGCAGGCCAATGAATGCTCGCTCGCTCGCTCGCTCGTTATCGTACCATGTTGACATGTTGTTATGCGCCGATGCTGCTGCTGCATCGCACGTTGTGCGCACCCATCACCACGCACACACATGACACACCCCACCGGTGGGTGAGGCGGTGACCGGTGGAAACCACGATGGACGGACGGAACACGACCATTCGCGGCGGCTGCTCTCGCCTTTTTCTCTGCACCGAACGTGCATTCCTTTGCCAAAGAAGGAAAACAAAGGTGCTCGGTTTCGCCACGGCCTTTCCGTGGTCAGTCTCATCAAAGGCGGTCTTTTTAATCAGACGTACAGCTGGTGTTTTCCTGCCTCGGGATCCATGCCGTGGCGGCGGCCTCCCGTGTCGTTGTTTTAGCCTGAGCGCCGCCGGTCATCACGTGCCGTCCACGCACGAAGCTAGGCGTAACGTGCACTAGGCCAATTTCATATGAGTATATACTAGTAGTATGCTTCACTAGTACACAGCAGCAGAGTAAGCAGCAGTGCGTCGGTATTCTTCGTATTCATTTTTGTTCTTGGAAGCGATTCTGTGGTAAAAGTAATTTATTTTAATTATCTAAAATAAGCTCTTAGAATTAGAGTAGAGAATCACTCTCACGTAACATAATCAAGGAGAAGGAGAAGGGTTAATTTTTTTAGCTCCCAGCTGTTTAGTTTATTTCAGAAAATTATTTCACAGAATTATAAAAAATCGCTTCTTCTGAAAAACAACGTTTGATAGAGCTCCTTTGATTCTGACTGAGAATCAGGAGCTTAAAGCTTTGCCAAAAAGCCCGTAATGTCTTATGTTTAGTTAGCACTTAGAGCTGCAGAGCGCCTCAACGGAGTAGTAAGCCATTACCGGGGCCAGCGAGGTCCGTCTCTCTGGAGTCCTGGAAATTGAGCAAGATAGGTAGACGGTGAGGCTGGATTGACCCGGATGGGCAGAGAGTGGCGATGGTGAAATTGAGGACGGACGGACGTTTTGGCAGCAGCGGCGGCGCGGTGCTCCATTTCCTTGGACCATATGGTGTGGTTAGGTGTCAGGTGGCCGGCCCCGGACGGGTGCCGCCGTGGAGAGGGCAGAGGGGACGTGGACTGATCTGAGGAACGGCTAGTGAGGGCCTCCGTTCGTTCGATTCATTGGTTTCGGCAGAGTGGCATCCAGAGCATGCATGCACGGACGACGGCTGCTATTCGTATTCGGTCGATCGAGAATCCAGTTCGGGGCGCATTGGCTACCTGGTCGGCAAACTTTGGTCGTCCAGCGTTCATCATTGGCGAAGCCACACTGGCGATCCCGAAAATCGCCACCAACTTGCTGTCACCCTTCTCCCAATCGCGGTAGCGATAGATCAGCGGGCGCAGAGAACGTACGTAACCAAGCACTCTCAGCAAGCAAAAAAGTACAGAGCCTGCAATCTTATGTCACCAGATGGATCACGTTATCACGACATTTAAAAGACATTGACACGGCAATCCTTATTATCGTGTGTGGTACTGTCACGCGGCACCGATCAAATATTAGACCAGACGCAAGAGAGGATCCGCAGTGCCGTCTCCGTCATCCTGCATTCCACGCACCCTGACCTAGTTCGTCGACCATTGCGTTGGCGATTCCGTGCCACCCTACCAAGCAGCAACCAGTAAAAATGTTCTTCAGATGAACAACTACTGCCGTGACCTGTCTGCAGTCTGCCGTTTCACTTTATCAAACAACCGGAGGAATGCGAATATACAATACTGTACTGCTCCATTTTGTAAGGAAAAGAAAAAGGGATAACAAAGCTGAGAACATGGAGTATGCTTTTGATCTCTGTTGCGTGCATGGTCAACTAGGCCCAGCAGCTAGTACGCTCGCCGTGCATTGCATCCAGCTGTGCAGCAACAACTGTGGCGGATCCACGTCGGAAAGCGTACGCGCCCATACCGATCGATAGCAATAAGCTATGTTGGCCACCCACTTGTTCCCTTTGCTCGCATTGCAAACTAAAGTGTCCAGGGCCTAATAATTTTTTATAACGCCAATATACCATAATCAAGTTAGCCACCAAATGGTCGTAGCAGATCAAGATCTCCGGCGTATTGATGGAGAATCCTTTTGTAGTGCGGGGAGGGATGAGGATCCTGTGGCCAGCCAGCTCAAGACATTCCCGGGGAGGGGAATAAACCTCGCGCACTTGCGCGGCAGCGAAGACCCCGGCCAGTCGGTCGGCGCCACGCCGCCGCTGACAGAGGCGGACCCCCCGGCTGCCTGCCTGCGCCCCGTGGACGTGCCACGAGATATTCCGCGGCGCCCGAACCGGATCGGCGGGCCCCCGTCGCGCCGCCTCGCCGCCCCGCGAGGTGGCGCGCTTCCGCGGTTCCGCCTCCATATGGGCTGTGGCTGGAGCGCGCCCATGTGCCTACCCGGCGTGCGTTCGGGGGCATCGGTATTTCCGCTCTTGGCAACGAGGTGCACAGTAGGAAGATGGGGCGGTGTGCCTGATCTTTGGGAGATTAAGAAAGTTTTTTATCTTATTCGGATCACCTCGAGCGATGTAATATTTTACGTTCAGAGAGTAGATTATCTCGATGATAATAGTACAAAAGTTGAATTCTCTCTTCGAGGATCATAATAGGTCGAAAATACTTAGAGCACGGATGAGAGAGGTTGCTCGCAAGAGGGGAGTCAGGCAACGCGAGAACCCTGGCTCTAGTGCTGTTCGCTGTCTAGCTCGTTAGTTTGTTTTTGTCTATTCTTTCTTTCGTCCTCTTCTATCGCTCCTCGGGTCCTTTTATATAGGGTGGCTCGGAGTTACAAATGGTGGGTCTCACGCGATCCTGCTGTCTCGCCGACAGGTGGGCCCTTCCGCTGTTGTCGCTATCATTCGCTTTGCCTAGACGCGGGTGTGACTTGTCGCATCGCACTCAACGACGGGCGCTGTAGCACCTGTCCGACACTGCTGTGTCAGCCACAGTGTCGTCGGGTCTTGTCCGTCGATTGCTGCGGCTTTTGTTGAAGTGTCATCGTGATGAGTCTCGTCCCGTTCCGTCAGGGTAGGTGGCAGCTGGGCCGTTGAAGTAAATTCGCCATTACGCCGTACCTTCCTTTCCGAGGACGATCTTCATGGGTCGGTTTTTAAAAGTCGACGCCTTCGTGACTTAATACGATTTTTATAGGTCACCTTAGAGATCGGGGCGTGTGGCCAAACACTGCCGTCCAACCTTTGATTCGGATCCTTACACGTACGAGTGCGGACCGTAAAATACTCGGAGTACATGATCTCGACAGCGTCGACAGCGGGCCATCTCAGATTTTAATCACATGACGGGGGTGATACGAGCGCGTTTATCACTCTTCAGTTCCGGCGGTGATAACCCATGTCCCGTTGCCAGTCACCGCCACACCGTCCTGGTCAGAGAGGTGGCAAAAAGTTGGGGGCGCGTCGTCCCGTTTCGGAGTGTTCCTTCCCTCCCGCGTGAGAAGCAGCAGGTCCTTTTCTCCCCTCGATGCACGTTATTCCTGCCATCTGAAATGCATCTGCTTTCAAAAAATAATGCGTCTGCTTTCTGGAAATCTGTTTGCAAGTACTCTACGTGATTTTTACTTTGATTTTGTTTAGGTGCTGAATTCCGTGTTCTCGCCCACCATGGTCCGCGATCAAAAAATATGAAGCTGAAGAAACGCGCCGTGCAGGGTGATGCGGCCGCAACCTAACGCGGGGAGAGGAAAAGCCCACTACGATCTCGCCTCTTTATAACCCATCATTAGCGTGCTCTCCCCTGCTTAATCCCAGAGAACTTGAAAAAAAAAAGGACAATCAGCCAGCCTGCTGCCCCTAACCGCTCTCCTACCTCTCAGACTCGCAACAAATACTGACGTGTCGTCTCGCACCTTTCATTCGCCTCCGCTCCGTCGTCTCTCTCTCCCATCACCACCGCCCACGCCACGATCCATTCCCCGAATCCTCCGCAAGCCACCAACCGCCCCCACGGGCACTGAGCGGAGAGTTGGTGAGGCGGATCACACACAGTAGTACACACTTCACAGGGGAGGAAGAAGACGTAACACGGCCATTAGCCGCAAATCGGAGCCTCCAGTTCTCTCTTCTCAGTCCTCCTCAAAGGAGGCGGAGCCTGCCCTGCCCTGCCCTGTTTGCCAGGGTAGAGTAGTGGGGAGGGAGCTACTCCTAGCGCCCAAACTCCTGTGTTGTTTCCATCCGCCGACCGCCGCCCAAACCTCTTCGTCGCGGCCGCACCCTCCTGCCTGCCTGCCTGCCGTGGCGAGGCCGCGCTGCGCCCCGACACCAATGCCTTTTAAACCCCTGCTCACCGCCCCACCGCTCCTGATCCCCACCGCCGCGTGCCAATGCCGCCCTCCTTCCCGCCCCTCCCGTTCCCGGAGGCCGTCGCCGCCTCCACCCACGCCGCGCTGCTCGCAATCGCCGCGCTCCTCCTCCTCCTCCGCGCGGCCCGTTGCGCGTCATGCCTCAAGCCGCCCCGACGCCGCAGGGGCCCCGCCGTCGTGGCCGGCGGGGGGCCCGCCGGCGCCTGGTACAGGGCCGCGCTGGCGTGCTGCGCGTACGCCCTGCTCGCGCAGGTCGCCGCGCTGAGCTACGAGGTGGCCGTGGCCGGGTCGCGTGTCGCTGTGGAGGCGCTTGTGCTGCCGGTGGTGCAGTTGGTGGCCTGGGCGGCGCTGTTGGCGCTCGCGCTCCAGGCGCGCGCCCTCTCCTGGGTCACGTTCCCGGTGCTGGTGCGAGTCTGGTGGGCCGTTTCCTTCGCGCTCTGCGTTGGCATCGCGTACGATGATTCCAGGCGGCTCATGGGTGACGACGCGCGCGTGGTGGACTACGCACACACGGTTGCCAACTTCGCGTCCGTCCCCGCCCTTGGATTTCTGTGCTTGGTTGCTGTCAGGGGTTCCACCGGTTTAGAATTAGAGTTCATTGACGCTGACGGCGTGCATGAGCCGCTTCTGCTTGGTAGGCAGCGCAGAGAGGCAGAGGAGGAGCCTGGGTGCTTGAGGGTGACTCCTTACAGTGACGCAGGGATCCTCAGCCTCGCAACATTGTCATGGCTTAGTCCGTTGCTCGCAGTAGGTGCGCAGCGGCCACTTGAGCTGGCTGACATACCCTTGCTGGCAAAGAAAGACCGTGCAAAATCCTGCTATAAGACCATGAGTTACCATTATGAGCGCCAGCAGATGGAGCATCCTGGTCAGGAGCCATCGCTGGCATGGGCAATATTGAAGTCGTTCTGGCGAGAGGCTGCCATCAATGGTGCTTTTGCCGCTGTGAACACTGTTGTATCGTATGTCGGCCCTTACCTGATCAGCTACTTTGTGGATTATCTCAGTGGCAAAGTGATCTTCCCCCATGAAGGTTACATCCTGGCCTCCATATTCTTCGTGGCAAAGCTGCTCGAAACTTTCACTGCTCGTCAGTGGTACTTGGGTGTGGATGTCATGGGGATCCATGTCAAGTCTGGTCTGACTGCCATGGTTTATAGGAAGGGTCTCCGACTGTCGAATGCCTCACGGCAGAGCCACACGAGTGGGGAGATTGTGAATTACATGGCTGTCGATGTGCAGCGTGTGGGAGACTATGCATGGTACTTTCATGACATATGGATGCTTCCAATGCAGATCATCCTCGCTCTCGCCATCCTGTACAAGAATGTTGGGATCGCCATGGTTTCGACATTGATAGCTACTGCGCTATCTATTGCTGCCTCTGTTCCTGTGGCGAAGCTGCAGGAGCACTACCAGGACAAGCTGATGGCAACAAAGGATGAACGCATGCGTAAGACAGCAGAGTGCTTGAAGAATATGAGGATTTTAAAGCTGCAGGCATGGGAGGATCGGTATCGGCTGCAGTTGGAGGAGATGAGAAATGTTGAATGTAAGTGGCTTCGGTGGGCTCTCTACTCACAGGCTGCTGTTACATTTGTTTTCTGGAGTTCGCCGATCTTTGTCGCAGTCATAACGTTTGGGACATGCATAGTCCTCGGTGGCCAGCTCACTGCGGGAGGTGTTCTTTCTGCTTTAGCAACATTTAGGATCCTTCAAGAGCCTCTAAGGAACTTCCCGGATCTCATCTCCATGATCGCGCAGACAAGAGTATCTTTGGACCGCCTATCTCATTTTCTGCAGCAAGAAGAACTGCCAGATGATGCAACAATAAATGTTCCGCAATGTAGTACGGACAAAGCAGTTGATATTAAGGACGGTGCATTCTCATGGGACCCGTACTCTTCAACCCCCACACTGTCTGGTATACACCTTAGTGTGGTAAGAGGTATGAGGGTAGCAGTCTGTGGTGTCATTGGTTCTGGCAAATCAAGTTTATTATCATCTATACTTGGAGAGATACCTAAATTACGTGGTCAGGTAGTTAAACGGACAAAATATTTGATGTTAATTCATCACATAACGGTTTTGTTACATTTTCCTTTTTGACTCCTCTTTTCAGGTTAGGATAAGTGGCACAGCAGCATATGTCCCTCAGACTGCCTGGATACAATCTGGAAATATTGAGGAGAACATTCTTTTTGGGAGTCCAATGGAGAAACAACGCTATAAGAGAGTTATTGAGGCTTGCTCTCTGAAGAAAGATCTTAAGTTGCTTCAGTATGGAGACCAGACCGTCATTGGTGATAGAGGCATTAACTTAAGTGGAGGTCAGAAACAAAGGGTTCAACTTGCGAGGGCACTGTACCAAGATGCTGACATCTATTTGCTTGATGATCCCTTCAGTGCAGTTGATGCTCATACTGGGAGCGAACTATTTAAGGTTTGTATGGCTGTTGCCTTATTCTGTTTATTTCTAGAGATGTTTCTGTTGCATGACACATCTGCTTCTCTGTTGCAGGAGTACATATTGACTGCACTAGCTAGCAAAACAGTAATTTATGTAACACATCAAGTTGAATTTCTACCAGCTGCTGACCTGATACTGGTAAGTAGTGGCCATGTTATTATTCATATACATATTGTGGTAAGGTTATGCAATTCTTGAGTCGTTTACTGCAATATGCTATTTATCCATCTTTTCCTTTTAAATGTGATAATTTATGTCACGTCACCGTACATGTACTCATCTTCAGTTAGTTTTCATGGGAATACATATGGGCTATTCTGTCCTGTATTGGTGTCTCTTATGCTTAATATCCTATATTGATCTCTTTACGTTGCTTCTGTCATGGTGCAGGTTCTTAAGGATGGCCATATTACCCAAGCTGGAAAGTACGATGATCTTCTGCAAGCTGGAACTGATTTCAGTGCTTTGGTTTCTGCTCATAAGGAAGCTATTGAGACCATGGAAATCTTCGAAGATTCTGATGCAGATACAACCTCTTCTATTCCTAACAAAAGGTTGACTCCAAGTATTAGCAACATTGATAACCTGAAAAACAAGGTGTGTGAAAATGGTCAACCATCTAATACACGGGGAATAAAGGAAAAAAAGAAAAAAGAAGATCGAAAGAAGAAGCGTACTGTTCAAGAGGAGGAAATGGAGCGTGGAAGAGTTGGCTTAAATTTATATTTGTCATACATGGGGGAAGCATACAAGGGTACACTGATACCACTCATTATCTTGGCTCAAACCATGTTCCAATTGCTTCAGATTGCGAGCAACTGGTGGATGGCATGGGCGAACCCACAAACTGAAGGGGGTGCACCCAAGACAGATAATGTGGTGCTTCTGGTTGTTTATATGTCCCTGGCTTTTGGGAGTTCGTTGTTTGTGTTTGTGAGAAGCCTTCTTGTGGCTACATTTGGTTTAGCGGCTGCTCAGAAGCTTTTTGTAAAAATGCTAAGATGTGTTTTTCGAGCGCCAATGTCATTCTTTGACACAACACCATGTGGACGTATTTTGAACCGAGTAAGTTGTGATCTTGTTCTTTCTCATGCTAATATAGCGTTGTGATATGTATGTACTAAATTACTGAATGATAAAATATAACAGGTTTCTGTTGACCAAAGTGTTGTGGACCTTGATATAGCATTCAGGCTTGGTGGATTTGCGTCAACGACAATTCAACTCCTCGGAATCGTTGCTGTCATGAGCAAAGTCACATGGCAAATTTTGATTCTTATAGTTCCCATGGCTATTGCATGCATGTGGATGCAGGTAATTATTGTAGCCACTGGATAATGCATTCTTATATTAAATTTGAGGTTTTATATAATTGTTTGGTGTTTCTTGATATTTGGATAATGTTTGTATAGGATGGCATGAATGCCTTTTTCCAAGATGAGTATACAACTTGAGTTCGCTCTGATCCTTAACAAGGTCATTTGCTATTGGCATGACATGTGCTCCACTGTCTGTTTGATTACCATTAGTTGACATTCAATGTCTTGAGAATTAGTTTGCATGATAAACTAAATGGGATGCTTCCTCTTCTTTTATGTTAATGCCATCTGAATAATATGGAATTACCTATCTTAGAAGGACCTGTTTTTTCTGGTAAATCAAGGTGGGTTTTAATAATGGTTCCAACTTATGTCACCTTTGCAGAGGTATTACATTGATTCATCAAGGGAACTGACTAGAATTCTGAGCGTTCAGAAGTCTCCAGTGATCCATTTGTTTAGTGAATCTATTGCTGGTGCCGCTACAATAAGAGGATTTGGTCAGGAGAAGAGGTTCATGAAAAGGAACCTTTACCTTCTCGACTGTTTTGCTCGCCCTTTATTTTCCAGCCTTGCTGCTATTGAATGGCTCTGCCTACGAATGGAATTGCTTTCAACTTTCGTCTTTGCTTTCTGCATGGCAATACTTGTGAGCTTTCCTCCGGGCACAATTGAACCAAGTATGTCTTATGTTCTGTTCTACTGTGTTTTTGTCATCTTTCTCGGTCTTTCACTGTTAATCTTGCATCCATTTGTCTGGTGGAACTTGTTTTAGCATCTAAATTACTTTCAAATGACAGGTATGGCTGGGCTTGCAGTCACATATGGACTTAATTTAAATGCTCGCATGTCAAGGTGGATATTGAGCTTCTGTAAACTAGAGAATCGAATCATCTCTGTTGAGCGTATTTATCAATATTGTAAGATTCCTAGTGAAGCACCACTCATAATTGAGGTTCATCGTCCACCATCGTCATGGCCGGAGAATGGAAACATCGAACTGATTGACCTCAAGGTATTTTTAGATAAGTGCTTTATGACAAGGCTTTTCTTGACATGAGTACAAAGCTGTTAAGTACTAATGCTATGTACATTAGTTTATGTGCTTTTTGCTTCTTACTACTTGCAATCTTGATCTACTTTAGTCTATTTTGTCATCTTACTTTCTTTTCCAAATTATAAAGGTCCGCTACAAGGATGACCTACCATTAGTTCTGCATGGAGTCAGCTGTATGTTTCCTGGTGGAAAAAAGATTGGGATTGTAGGGCGAACTGGAAGTGGTAAATCAACTCTTATTCAGGCCCTTTTCCGCTTAATTGAACCGACAGGAGGAAGAATTATCATTGACAACATCGATATTTCCTCAATTGGCCTTCATGACCTGCGATCAAGATTGAGCATCATCCCTCAAGACCCAGCTTTGTTTGAGGGTTCGATCAGAATGAATCTTGATCCTCTTGAAGAGCGTGCTGATCAAGAAATTTGGGAGGTACGTCCTAGTTTCTTAGATGCTATACTCATATTATATGGGTTTGATTCTTATGGAAGAAACATAATCTCTCAGGCCCTAGAGAAGTGTCAACTAGGAGAGGTCATTCGTTCCAAGGATGAAAAACTGGATACCCCAGGTTGGTTTGATGTCTGAGTTTTTGACAAGCAAAGCACATCATGGAAGAGTAAGCTGGTGGTTTTGTTGATGCTTTTTTTCTTGGACTACTTTTTTGTTTCTGCAGTGCTAGAGAATGGGGATAACTGGAGTGTGGGGCAACGCCAACTTATTGCATTGGGTAGGGCTTTGCTTAAGCAGGCAAAAATTTTGGTGCTGGATGAGGCAACAGCTTCTGTTGATACAGCAACAGATAATCTTATCCAAAAGATCATTCGCAGCGAATTCAAAGATTGCACGGTCTGTACAATTGCACACCGTATCCCCACTGTTATTGACAGTGACCTGGTCCTGGTCCTTAGTGATGGTATGAGCTCTTTCATGAAATTTATCACACCGTATGAGCTCTTTTTCACAGTTAAAATTTTCTGAAGTCTTCCTAAAAAATTAAGTTCCTAAAGAAAAACAAATTTCCTGAGTTTTTTTATTTACTCCTTCATTGAAGTCCCTTTGCTTGATATACTAGCATTTAGAAACAATAAATAACTGACAAATTGATACATAGATATAGATTTTGAAAACAGATCGGTCTGTACAAATAATTTATCTCATTATTTTGATTTCAGGTAAAATTGCAGAGTTTGATACGCCCCAAAAGCTTTTAGAGGACAAGTCCTCTATGTTCATGCAGTTAGTATCTGAATACTCCACTCGGTCGAGCTGTATATAGAATCAGAGGCTTAGCTTAAAAACCCACCCCGAACCAAGTAGAGGCTGGGAGGTAGTAAATAGCATATCTGCCAGTGCACTTACACCATTGAGGTACGTACCAACACCATAGGCCATAGGGCAAGACACAAAACGAGAGGAATATGTGTGGGGAAGAACACTGGACGTTCCCTGACCTGAATAGCCATGGAATCGATGAGGGAATGAGGTACGCGCCGTGGAAGCAGTTTTATAACACTAGTACATTACCTGAAGGCCGAAGCTGATGCTTCTGTATGCATAACGACAATGCATACTGCTTCTCCCTTGTAAAATGGATAGTGGAGGGAATAACATGAGTAATAAGAGTTGAAAAGAGTTCATTTTGGCATCAAGTTGGTGTGTTTTTTCTGTCCGTTATTGTGTTTCACAGCTACTGTCACTGTATACTCCACGTCCTAATTTAAGTTTGGGTATGAAAATTAAGGAGATGAAAAAGGTGTATTCACAGAAAGTAAGGAGGGAGAAAGAGATGTATCGAAAAGAGTTACATTAATATGTGAGAATGACAATTAAGGGCTCTTTGAAGTGAAGGATTTTTTTCTTGAATCCTGTGTTTTTTTTTGTGAAATTGAAATGATTTTTATGAAATTATTGTACAATTTCTGTGAGATTCCTACGTTTTAAAAGGCCCTAATGGAAGAAATGGAGAAGACAAGCACAGTAATTTGGGAAGGAGCATGTAAATGCTGCAAAGCTGAGATGATTCAGAGTACTGTCCTTGATTTAAGGTACTCGGGCAATTCATCCAGGGTAAGAAGGTTAGTAACTTGTCCAGAGGTAAATCGATACTTCTCCAGGTATTACTACACCAACATCAGCTGAAAACATGGCTAGCGAAGCGAATTTAGACCAATTCATCAGGTGAATTACAGAGGGCACGTGGCCTGGTGGCAAAACCGCAGGGGAGCGCTGGAGCCCCGTCCCGCACTTTGCCTCCGATGAAGGCAGCGGCAAGAGCCGTGTTTCAAAAAAGAAAAAAAAGAAAAAAGAATTACAGATGGCAGTATTTTGCAGCAAATATGTTTCTTTAAGAAACAATGTTGCCATAGTTCCAAGACTAACCGCTAACTACATGATCCAGTGAATACTGGACACAAATATAGAACAAAGCATAATACCCAAGATATCAGGACACCGCTGCTCAACCGTGGTCGCGCTGGGAAGAGCGCATGTGGATGCTGCGTTGCCACTAGCCACGGCCCACGGGTGGTGTTCCCGTGTGCGCTGGCGGCCCGGCCTTGGATCTTGGCTCCCATTTGCTATCTTATCATCTGCTTACCTCTGAACGTGCAACATTCACAAGCATATCTTTCCAACAATATAATACAGCCTTAGGTTACATACGCATAGCTAATCGGGGATAGAACATATAGTGACAGAATCTAGCCTCTCTCATCTCCTTCCCAGTTGTTTTTCTCCTTCGGACCTGTGGGACCTTCCTCCTCGTACAATTCCACAGGAAGGCTGTTGAATATTGCTTCCACGGTGAACCGGAGAAAAAACGGTAAGAAGCTGAGTACCGTGTCTATCTCTGAACGTGAATTGTACGTGACAGTTGGTCCCCACTCTCTCATGTATTGCAGCCAGCATGGCTCAGCAACAGCAGCCCCCAAGTGCTGTGAAGAGATGATTTTATACTGTGAGCTCGAATCAACTGAAAGATCACTTCGCGCTACATCATTTCTTACTCCGACGCCAAGCTTCTCAGATCCCATCAGGTAGCATCCAGGATGGGGATAGCTTGCATGTCCATTCTTCGACGAGTAAACAATCGCTTTGTTTCCAGAGATGAACTCCAAATCACAAGCGTCCACCCATTCACCCCCACTGTGCTGCGAGAAGTAGATAGAAGAGAGTTCGCCAGAGAAGTTGCTTATTCGGAGGGTGAAATGCTCCCAGTCTCCAACATGCCTGCCAACTTTCTGTAGAGCAAAGCTTGCAAATCCAACCTTGATCGTTGCTGGACCATTGAATGGACAGAACACCCACATTGCTATGTCAGTGAAAGTACCTCCATGAGCAGGCTTAACATGAGCATAGAGCTCAGCACTCTTCAAATTGCCAACTTTGACATGCTGATTTCTATCATCATCAGGGAGATCAATCCAGTACTCACCGTCATTCGTCCCACCAGTAGGCAGGTTTGAACCGCCATCAAGTATTGCATCTCCTATTTTTACATCTTTCTTGTACAGTGTAGCTCCATTCTCAAAGAACCATGAAACTGACGCCGGTAAGTAGATCTCTTGCGGGTGGAAGAAAACAGTCGGACCATAGTGTTTGATTAATGCATGGATTTGCTCCAAGTTAGGCATGGCTTTCAAGTTTGGATCGAAGTTCTTCAAGCAGGCAATGTTTGGTTCCTCACTATCACCTGTATCTGTTTCACAAGAGAATGTACCAACTGGTATACCTTTCCCACTCACTCCTCGATGGCAAGGCCTTGTCTTCCATACTTGGCATCTGTTTTCTAAATTTACAATTGAGCTTAAATTTTCACATGCATCTGTGAGGTCTTGTCGCACACACCGAACTGCTTCTAGTGAGGGCTTCTTTGGTCCTTTGGTAACCACATAGCCGAGGGCTTTATACCCATCAGGTGGAGATGGTAGCCAGAGGCAACCACATTCCATGTTGTTGTCATCAGCTACGTCAGCGTTAGTCCAAATAAGGGAGTAACCTACTGGTTTCTCAAGGGCGGGCTTGCTATTAGTCAATTGCTGGCTAGCCACTTCCCTTGCCACAAGAAGAAATCCCTGTAAGGATCGGTCGTTCTGTTGGGCATAGTGCCCAAGGCAGTGAAAACCATCAGGAACGTCATCTGGCTCATAAAATGCAGCTTCTGAGCAGCTCCATATACTCTGTAATCTGGTAATATTTACAACATCAAGCTCTCCAACGCAAATTGGACCACTTCCGAAATCCCCTCCTGTGTTGGAATTGATGAAGCAAGTTAAACTCAAGTATCATGGGAAACAATATGTCTGGCAAAAATTGGCAAGCAAAATGAAAATTGAAAGATAACAACATAAAAGTTGCAACCCCATGACAATAAATAACAGTACTTGATTTGAGTACTCAGTGCAAATTAAATTTACTAAAGAGGATATTTTCTGTTGTTCAAATTTTAATTTCTATCTAGGAATAAGAGGATGGTACATATCTGAAACAGCCATAATATATTACTGCAAAAATTACTCTGGCTCCCTCAACAGGACAGATATCTTTAAGCTAGCTTCCAAATATTGCAACCTTGTAAATAAAGCCATAGCAGTCCAGAGGAAAGCACATCCAGTATGTAACTTTGCAGCTAACCATCCCGGAATAGCATGAACACTAGGCAAGCAACAAGAGACTGGACAAATCAGCAACATGCAGCGTACACACATACTAGGCCGACGGATCGATTAACCAATAGACAAAGCAACCGAAAATGTCACTCTAAGGACATCTCAAATCGCAAAAAAATCTATCTTAACGCAGGATTTTGGTCATCTGGACTTTGAAGAACATGTGACAAGAAGCGAATTTCGTACTTCAAGCACTATAGCGCAAGTAAATAAGCTGAATCCAATAGACCGGTTATCTTGAAACAAAATTCGTTGTGGAAAACAGCACATTGGGAAATAATTGAACTACCAACGAAACATCACCCAACCCAACAAACAGCAACGACTGATGAACTAACCAATGACAAATGAGCACTGGACAAGATAAAACAGGCAACGAAATTGAGGAAGCAGGAGAAGGGCCGAACCTTGCGGCCACTCGGGCAAGGGCGCCGGCAGGTGGAAAGGCTCCGGGAGTCGGACGGCACCGACTCCAGCGATCGATCGGCCGCAGCAAAACCAGCTCCAACCGCCCATCGGCAATACACCAGCTCCTCTCCCTCCTCTCCCTTCACCTCCACCTCGAGCTCCTTTTCCACTTGTTGTCACAGTTCAAAGCAGCGGTGGCGGCTGCTGGCTCCACACGCCAAGTCAGAGTACAGACTGCGGGGCTCCTCCCTCCATTGCAGTGGCGGACCTACGATTTTTTCTCTGGGTGTGCATCCTAAAATTTCTAAGTAGAAAAGGTAAAATTTTTTTGCTGAAACATAGACAAATGTTGATATTTAGTATTAAATTTTGTTTGCTCAAATTCTAGGGTAGTCATGGCCTACAAGGACTACCCTTTGGGTCCGCCCCTGCTCCATTGGTTGGGAGTTGGGCCGTCCCTGACTCCGTGGGATTGATGGCGACGGCGAGGGGTTCCGCCGGTCTCGGTCGTGGGGCCTGGCGTGGAAAAGGTCGTTGTGCGGCGAGCGAATACGCCCGTCTGGTGCGTGCCGTGGAGGTGTCGCCGCCTCCGGTGCGGCATGGGATTGCACGGGACGGCACAGAAGAAGATATTTCGCGCGAACGCGGGCTTGTACTGCTCGTAAAAGAATACCCGGCTCCAGCCTGCCATATTGGGCTGGGCTTGCAGTAGTCTTCGTAGCCCGATCTTTTTCATGGGCTGACGTTAATCCTGTTTATTGTAGCGTGTAATGAAATTGATGCCATACAAGAAGCTCTTCAATTTCTTTTATTTACTGTCTCACTAAAAAACTTCACTACATGATTCCGCATGTTTCCCCTGCCTGCTTTGTGATTTCACTGCAGTGATATGTAAATACGTAGCAGTTCAAACGTGTAGGCAGAAAAATAAGACAACGTTTGCCAGTAACTAAAGTAAAGGTTCCATCATTTTTTCCCTCTCCTTAGTACAGTTGGTACAAAAAATTCAGGTTATAGTGAGTTCAACTAAACACCAATTTCTCACACTTCAAAATACAATATCGAAAGTGTTGCATTCTGGAAAGCAGTACAAACATCATTACCATTGAACCAAGAACTAATAACGCCATTGCTGCCATGAACTCCATTTATCCATTTGTCCACGAGTCTGAAACTCTGAGCCATTGCAGTAGAAAGTATAGAGTCCTCATCAACACGGCGCTGAATGTAGCAAAGAATAAGAGATGCCTTGGTATCGTCATCAGCTTTGTCAGAAATCAGTTCCCTGGCAGTCTTGAAAAGAGGAAGAATAGCATCAGGGTTGTAGGTAACATCAGTGCCTATTATGCAATCAAAACCTACATCATGGCCTGAAAGATCTCTAACTGCCACAATGTCATCTTTATTGCCCCAAAATAACTTCTTAATCATAATTTTCTTAAGAAAATCAGGGTCCAAATTAGAGGAAATATTCTGTCGAAGGAGATCCAGTGATTCTACATCACCATCAGTAGCTACAACAAACTGAGCGAAACTAGCAGCAACCATTGAGCAGATGCCGGCTGAACCACATCCCAGCTCAAGCACCCTTTTGCCAGCAACAATGGAAGGGTTCTCTGCTAAAAGGCTGCACATGAATTGAGCTGATTCCCAGAGCATTAGACCAGTTAATTTGCAGGTGTGCTGGAATTCTTTCGTGAGCATTTTTATTTTGAAGTCATGACCTTTCGCTTTAATCCCAATGGTCTGTACCTGCAAACCAAAAGATTAAGTGGATTAAAATAGCAGTGTTTAAAGTTCCAAAAAGGAAACATGGATAGAAAAATATTTCAGATTTATGATTGCGGACGAGAATGATTCAGAATGCTCATTGTTCATACGTAATCAGGAACAATTAAAAACATGGTGTAAGCAGAGTGATTCAAAATGAAGAAAGGACATAGATACGCTGCAGACAGCAGTTGCAGGTAAAATTGCAGCCAACTGATGCCTTTGCAACCATAAGATTTCAAATCAATTGCACAAGTTGATAGAACTATTGATTATCTTTCAGAACCTCCTCCTTCAACCAGAGTAAAATCTACTGTCTAAACAGGGAAGAAATTAACAACATATATTTCTAATTTCATGAACTGCTTCTTTAGACCCAACTACTTACTAAACAACCATTCTTTTTCAGTCAATGTATTCCTAGATACCTCATCAAGGTTATGTGATGTCACAAACATATTGCATAAATCCTCGGAAATATCGATTTCTTCAGCGCTGCTTTTCTTCTCAGAACTGTTAGAAGAGAGCTTATGCTCACGAGCACAGATGTCATGTTGGCCATTTGGAACATGAAGACCATCGGAGTTGAAGGTGAAGGTAGCTTGTATCCAATTCCTATAAGATAAAACAATACAGGAGAAATTCAGAGTTAACGAATCATATGGAATTATGAACATATAAGCACAATAGCTTTCAGGAAAAATGCTGAACAAAATAAGTACAAACTGCATGCTATCTACTATTAATCCAAGGGGACTTGATGAATTAAATGTAAGCAAGCTGGACTGCTAGACTCCAATGAAAATGGTGGGGGTGAAACATATATGTTTAGATCATGCACAATAGGTAGCAAATTTAAAATTGAAATATTGAAGTGCACTATAATGTTGAAGTATGGTTTCCTGATAAACTTCAGTATATAAGTATTTGAAATTTAACAATGTAAAAATAAATGATTGATGTAATAGTTCAAGAGCAAAGGATGATGCATTATAAAAAAATCAATAATTATCACCTGTTCATCACCAAGTCTAGTGAACGGTTCTCAACTTGTTTGTTGTGCAGAAAAATTTCCTCAAGAGTAAATCCACACTTTGAGAATAGATCCGCCAGATAATCATTCAAAAAGTAATATGCGCGCTGCCCAGAAAACACATTTCAACAATTCAGGTTTGAATTGTAAAAAAAAAAAAGTGCACACACTTAACAAATATGCCAAAGTAACAGAATTTGGTTTATAAAGTCATGTTTATATGCAGTCCACTCACCGTACCATCACCTCTGACATAGAAGTTCTCACTTATTTGCTGGCCTTTAGACATAAGCCTTTCCTACAAAATGTTTGTAAGAAAAATTTAAAAAGGATATAGCATGATAACAGAAGGGAGGAAATAGTTTTATTAAAGAAAAGAAGATAAGGTGTATTTTCAGACATGTGATCAGTACAAATGAAAAGATCAAATGGGAATCGAATTGAAACATAAGATATATAGCAGCCGGTTTTAATTAAAAGATAAATAAACATAGCTTTTTTGTGTTCAGAATGGTGCTAACAGAAAGTCATGTCCCGAAATAACATAAGGGTGAGAAGGATTAGAGTCTCTCATATTTTAAAGAACTGTTCTTATGAATTATTTCACTTGCTAAAAATGGTTGAGCAACCAAGAACAGGATATAAATGATTCTAAAAGTTACAGAAGTTAAACAATACTAATATCAGGTCAAATCATAAGATAAGAAACTAAACCTGTGCAAGGTCGCCAAAGGCATAATCCCGAAAGAGAACACGACCACCAGGCTGATACAGAAAATAGTTCAGTTCCGGAATTAGGAAAATTTCATAGATGAAAGATTAAGTTCTCGTAAAAGTAGTACTTACTTTTAGGATATTTCTAACATTCCGTAGTACTAAAGGCATTTTATCTGGTGCAACTGCAGAGAGCATGAAGATCTATTTAATATGTTAGTTGTTTCTACTTTATAACTTATAAATATAGAAGAAAATGTGCAAAAGAAATCAGAGACGTCAAAATTATTACAGACAGGCACATAATGGAGTATAACATATTACCATGGTTACAATGTCAACAGAGGACGGTTCAACATTATCAGTTAGCTGATCTGAAGTAATATCACATACAAATGCATTTATCCGGCCAAGACTGAAGTCCTTGTGTTTCTGCACATACAATTCAACCAGCGTGACACGATGATGATATCAA
This sequence comes from Zoysia japonica, assembly GCA_001602275.1. Taxonomy (NCBI): domain Eukaryota; kingdom Viridiplantae; phylum Streptophyta; class Magnoliopsida; order Poales; family Poaceae; genus Zoysia; species Zoysia japonica. Next base: position 5,651,475 of record BCLF01000003.1, on the reverse strand, counting down.
TGGGAAGAAACCGTAAAAACATAACCAACTATTCAAAATTGACTGAGAATTAGATAAAAACTACCTTGACCAAGTCAACAGCTCGGGGAGAAAAATCACAGGCATGAACAAATATATTCGGATACGTAGACAGCAACGGAAAGATAGTATTTCCGGCTCCACAACCAACCTGCATTTAACTTCACATCAGTCATACTCATTTAATGAAACTGATAAACAGCATTAAAATAATTATTGGATGGAGGCATGAAATAATCACAATATAGTTTAAATCTGATTGACAAGTGGAATTCCATAAGTTATATGCAGATTTTCGTCATAAATGCTTTCCAAATCCAGAACTTTGAAGGGGGAAAAAACAACCTTGAAATTACCGAGAAATGCAACCATACCTCCAGAACTGCAAATTTTTCTCCATCTTGGCCCTATATCCATCAGAATTATGTCAAATACATGAACATTATGACAAAACTATTGTTTTTCATGTTTACCTCAAAGTATTTCCCCCATTCTTTATCCAAATAGTGTCGATCCTTAAAGAACTACCCAAGTGGAAGAACAGAAGTCAGATTCAAGACAAGAAAAAAAAACTGAACAAGGACATAATTACCACATGATACTATTTAAGGGGAAAATAACATGATCATTGCTGCATATTGGGTGTGCAGGTTAAAAAAATCAGAGTAGTTCCGTGTACCATTTCAACAGTAGGCAACGGTATTTGGAATTCGAAGTCTCGTATTTAGTGTTAGCAAAACCTCACTTCAGCATGAAACTTTATTCTTGTAAATGTAGAAAATAAAACAATAACGATTCGAAACAAACTAACAAAATTTACTGTTGCATGAAGAAAAACCGAAACAGGACTTGTGCTACATTAAACTACTGATCACACGAGAACAAGCAATAATTAAGATCGAGGTCCATGTCCTTGCTTTGTGGCTAAAACCTTCATTCGAGCGTCATCTAGCTATGCTACTCCCTCCGTCCCAAATTATAAGTCACTCTGGACTCCTCAAAATTTCTCAAATTATAAGTCATTCTCACTTCCCGAGACAACTTTTTCTCTTCCCAATACATCTCCACTCTATCTCTCTCCTCCTCATTTTCAGAACATCCCACCTTATCCACTTTTCTTAATTCCCGTGCCCAAACCCAAAACGACTTATAAAAAGAGACGGAGGGAGTACCACATACCATTGCTGATAAAAAAAAATCAATTAAGATGATTATAGTATTATACAATCCAAATCCAACTACTCTTCCACAAGCCAAAAGCTCTAGTACATACATGGAAGTGAAAAACATGGTTAAGAACAACACCTTGTCCTCGTGACGCTTGTAAAAAATGTCCCAGTACCTCCTCGCATCCCTCTCGTACTTCTCTGCATCGAAAAACAAGTGTAACGACGACGAAACAGCATGGCAGGAGGGATGAGGGGCCGTTTGATGAGCTCGTGATGAACCTTTCCAGAAGGGTGTGACGAGCCTCCCGGAGCCGGTGGACGACGATGAGGTGCCGCGTTGCTGGCCCGCGGCCATGGCGTCGGCTTCGTATCGGCCGGCGGGTGCAGCGGGAGGGAGTGACGGCGGGTGGCGGCGGCCTGCCGGATCGGGTGGAGGCCTCGGCGAAACCTTTTTGCAACGATTTGCTGCTGCTGGACTGGACCGAAAATTTGAGCAGGAAGGCTGAATCTGGGGCCCATCTATAAGTCAAGTGGGCTATGACTCGTGATTACCTTTAGGCCCGTCACACATAGACATTTGGGCCTTAATGGACCACGGCTTACGGACCATGACGCTCTACCAATGAGCTATTTGAGTCTGGCGGGCTCGGGCTGCCTAAGGCGCGCTCTTTGTGCTTCTGCATCCTGCTTCGCATTTTCGTTTTTTTTTTAAATTCAAAGGCATTCGAAGGATTGCACGTAGGTATCCCTAAGGATAAATTTTAGTTCAAATTCATAAATATTTTTGAATTATCTGTAAAATTTGAGTTAGATATGAACTCGTGGTCATACTTACTTTGATATCTAGATACTGAGAACCCTACATTGGACTAAGGACAAGTTCACGAGCCATCACAGGACACGACCCCAAGCTGATAGTCTTATGGAACACCAACCCGTGGCCGGAGGAAGAGCCGAAGAGGCGCGCACGGTCGTCGCCGCGCGACGCACAGTCGGTGACCACTTGAATCCAGGATCCTGCCTGCCCATGAGAGAGAGGAGAAACGCTCCCCTCCCCTGTTCTTGTGACTGGCCGGCCGGCGGCGCACGCGCACCATCAATGAGCCGTGGCCGTGAGCATAGCACCCCATGCGCCGCTCCGCGACCTGCCTCTCAGCTTCCCGTCTCATCCTCCTCGTCGCACCACAGTGGAGACGACAGTAGAGTGCGGTACCTCTCTCCGTTTTGCGCGCTGATTCTCCATTACTGCGGATACGCTCCCCGTCTCTCTCTACCCGTGCGCACGAAGTAATGGAACTCAGAAGACGAGCCAGCGACTGGCCTGCGACGCGGGAGGCAATTTACTCCGGCCAGTTTATCCTGTGTGACTGCGAGCCTCGTCCTCACGAGACATCCCACCCCGTCTCAAATTCGCGCCACGAATCCCCCGCGCTCGCACGCACCTTCAAATACCACGCCGAATTCTGAAGCTTCATCTCGCTCCCCCAGCCAGCACTCCACTGCAATTTGCAAATCGAACCAGTTAACTATCAAGACTCGAGCGAGAATCCATGGCCATGGATCTCAAGGTGCTCTTCTTCTTCTGCTTGCTTCCGGTTCTTGGCGCGGCGGAGACATTGCAGACCTACATCGTGCAGTTGCACCCGCACGAGGGCGACAGCGAGGCCATGTTCGCGTCCAGGCATCACTGGCACGCCTCCTTCCTCGAGAAGTCCATCCCGCGGGAGCAAGAGGAGGAGCCCGCCACGCGCCTGCTCTACTCGTACCACACCGTGTTCGACGGCTTCGCGGCCCAGCTCTCGGACGCGGAGGCCGCGGCGCTGCGGGCGCTGCCGGGCGTCGCGTCGGTGCGCGAAGACCGCCGGGTGGAGCTGCACACCACGTACTCGTACAGGTTCCTCGGGCTCAACTTCTGCCCCACCGGCGCGTGGGCGCGGTCGGGCTACGGCCACGGCACGATCGTCGGCGTGCTCGACACCGGCGTGTGGCCGGAGAACCCGAGCTTCGACGACCGCGGGATGCCGCCGGTGCCCGTGCGGTGGACCGGGGTGTGCCAGGGCGGGGAGCGGTTCAACGCCACCAATTGCAACCGGAAGCTCATCGGCGCGCAGTTCTACTCCAAGGGCCACCGCGCGAACTTCCCGACGAACCCGTCGGAGGCGGGGTCGACGCTGGAGTACGTGTCGCCGCGGGACGCGCACGGTCACGGGACGCACACGGCGTCGACGGCGGCGGGCGCGGCCGTGGCCGGGGCGAGCGTCCTGGGCGCCGGGGCAGGCGAGGC
>BCLF01000003.1:5634549-5647903 GCA_001602275.1 Zoysia japonica | reverse complement strand
GGCCGGGGCGAGCGTCCTGGGCGCCGGGGCAGGCGAGGCGCGCGGCGTGGCGCCCGGCGCGCACGTCGCGGTGTACAAGGTGTGCTGGTTCAACGGGTGCTACAGCTCCGACATCCTCGCCGGGATGGACGACGCGGTGCGGGACGGGGTCGACGTGCTGTCGCTCTCGCTCGGCGGTTTCCCTATCCCGCTCTTCGAGGACAGCATCGCTATCGGCAGCTTCCGCGCCACGGCGCGCGGCGTCTCCGTCGTGTGCGCCGCCGGGAACAATGGCCCGGTGCCGAGCTCCGTGGCCAACGAGGCGCCGTGGGTTCTCACCGTCGGAGCGGCCACCCTGGACCGCCGGTTTCCGGCATATGTCCGGCTCGGCAACGGACGGGTTCTGTACGGCGAATCCATGTATCCCGGGGGAATCGATTTGAAAAAGGGCGGGAAGGAGCTCGAGATGGTGTACGCCGTCGGTGGGACCCGGGGAGCGGAGTACTGCCTCAAGGGGTCCCTGGACGCAGCCGCCGTCACGGGAAAAATAGTGGTATGCGACCGCGGCATCACCGGTCGGGCCGACAAAGGCGACGCCGTTAAAAAGGCCGGGGGCGCGGCCATGGTTCTTGCGAACTCCGAGATTAACGGACAGGAAGACTCCATCGATGCGCACGTCCTGCCAGCGACGCTCATCGGCTACCGCGAGGCCGTGGAACTCAAGAAGTACATCAGGTCGACGTCGAGGCCAACGGCGAGGATCGTGTTCGGCGGCACGCGGATCGGTCGCGCACGCGCGCCGGCGGTGGCGCTGTTCTCCGCGCGCGGACCGAGCGTTACGAACCCGTCGGTGCTCAAGCCCGACGTGATCGCACCCGGCGTCAACATCATCGCGGCATGGCCCGGCAACCTCGGCCCGTCGGGGCTGGAGGACGACGCGCGGCGGTCCAACTTCACCGTGCTCTCGGGGACATCGATGGCGTGCCCCCACGTGAGCGGCATCGCGGCGCTCGTCCGGTCGGCGCACCCGTCGTGGAGCCCGGCGATGGTACGGTCCGCGATCATGACGACGGCCGACATTACCGACCGGCAGGGCAAGGCGATCATGGACGGCAACGGCGGCAGGGCCGACGTGTTCGCCATGGGCGCCGGGCACGTGAACCCGGCGCAAGCCGTGGACCCGGGCCTCGTCTACGACATCCAGCCCGCCGACTACGTCTCGCACCTGTGCACCCTCGGGTACACACACAAGGAGATGTTCAAGATCACGCACGCCGGCGTCAACTGCCGCGCGCTGCTCCACCAGAACAGAGGGTTCAGCCTCAACTACCCCTCGATCGCGGTTTCCTTCAAGAAGGGCGCCAAGTCGGCCGTGCTCCGAAGGACGGTGACCAACGTCGGCTCGCCGAACTCGACTTACACGGTGCAGGTGGCCGCGCCACGGGGTGTCAAGGTCAACGTGGCACCCTCGACGCTGGCGTTCGTGGAGTTCGGCGAGAAGAAGAGCTTCCGGGTGACCGTTTACGCTCCGCCGCCGGCATCGAAGGACAGCGCCGAGGGGTACTTAGTGTGGAAGCAGAGCGGGGGCCAAGGGAAGCACGTCGTGAGGAGCCCCATTGCCGTGACCTGGGCGGTGGAGTAGCAGTAGTAGGCGAGCGAGCAGCTCGCTCGCCGGTGGGGTAGTGTAGCGCCTGACTCTGTATCAAGGGCTAGTTCGCATTGTTACGGGGTATGTTGTCCCTCTTGCAAGCCGCAAACCTGATTGTTTTGCGGCATCAGAATTCAGAAGCCGCTGGCTTCAGAAACTGATGGAGATACAAGGATTCCATTTTTCAGAGTTCCCAGGCACAGGAAAGATCATACAGCAACCGAGAAAATTGGGCCTAGCACTGCTGGCCTCATCGGGGTTATTGGGCTGACCGGGCCGACCATCTCCGCCCAACCAACATATGCGGTCAGCACGGTCGGCCCACTAATCCTGACGAGCACCCCCCACTCTTGAATCTTCACCTCCTAGTGCTGGCCAAGTTACCAATGGAGATTCAGAAGCAGAAAAAACGAACAACGGGGAGCATGCAATTCGGATAAGGATCAGACAAATGGACACGGCGCAGATCTTTATACCGATCCCGCACGTCGGTCATTGTCACCCACAGTTTAGCACAGAGAGATTCCTGATGTTTTCTCGTGCATCTGACGCGAAGCTGGCCTGAAAGGGGGCCCGGCCTGGCGATCAAGCTCGTTGATTCGTCGTGGAGTGGAGGGTCCCGATCCATGGAGCAACGAAAGGACGGCGTGACACTAAAGTTTCAGTAGGTTTAGGTCACTGATGACGGCGACATCCAACTAATCAAGCCATTTCATCTGCATCAGGGTTCAGGCTGATGGTTCGGTTGTTCAGAGAGAGTTCCCAATGGAGCTGACAGAGCAACAAGCATCCAACTAATGGAGGGCGTCTCTCGTCTCGACGTGGACATCATCCATTCTGACCATTCAAACACTGACCTTGTACATCAAGTTTCAGAACGAGCCCCGGCTTCTGGTGCAACCAAAGGCGCACGGGAACAGTCGGCGCCCACGATTTCGGCAACGCTTTCCTGGACATCCAAGTGGCCTCTCGCTTTGCCTCAGTTCTCTGTCCTAGAAAGGACAGCTCTGTGAAGCTGACACGGTGACGGTCTCCCACCGACGCACCAATGCACGCGTTGCTTTTCTTTAGCTGTTGCCGTATTGTTCAGAGATGACCCACTTGAAATCAGCAGGGAATCAGAACGGACTCTGCAGAGGCAGACATGATAAATGAGTCAGATAAAGTGAGTTGCTTGCACTGTTGATGGTTCTCTAGGTGCGATCAGCGGCAAAGATTGTTCGGTTGGTTCATTCCCGGCATAGAAATTCACCTGCTGGTTGGGCTTTCTGCAGTGGGAATCAAATGATAATCTGCTTAGGCTCGAGAGTATCTAGTTCTCCGAACATGCTCAATTTTTGTGCTTTACCCTTGTATCACTGCGTCCATTCCTTTTTGTAGACGCATATAAATCCTCATTTAGCAGTACTCAACCTCGTCCAGTAAGTCTACCTTTTTCTTCCTAATCGACACGTTTGCAGAAAACCGTATCAGTTCTGCACTATAAATATGTTTTCGTTCCAAAGAATCGTGGCAAATGCTCTTAAAAGATCAAAATGCTCGATAAAAGATCAAGCGCCTTTACACTTAGATTCTCTTCTACAAATGTCCACCGATAACCGGGGAGTTGATCCGAAAGCCATCCTTTTGCATGGAATCTTCCTTTACCAATCAAGTGGAGAAGGGTTCAGACCATTACAAACATTTTGTTTCTTGAATCTCATACTGAAGCGCATGAGGATATCTTATGTGACCAAAAATATGCGCCGCTCCTTTTATCCCACGAATGGGCACATATCGCCCACTTGAGATAGTAGATATGGTATTACGAGAGTTCTCGCATCCAGTTCATGGCTGTTCTTATTGAAATTTTAAATGAGCTGAGTCGACAGGTCCTTTCAATATGAGAACCTTCCTTTTTTCCGGTGACCAAATGATTTCCTGAACTGTTTTACACGAGGGATAGTTCATGTATGAGTGGCCTTTTTTAGATGATGGAACAAAGGTCCCAGTCTCTACATCCTCGAGAGGACATAGAAGTAGCTGCCAGTTCTTCGGAATGGGTTTCTTAATTGGCAGAGAACACATCCAGTAACTGCCAACCTACCGCGTACTACGTGCGTTGATAATGCTGCTCTTAGCTAAACAAGGACATGGCGGGGCACAGGATTTCTAATTCCAGTACAGGGCACAACAATTTAGGTCAGCACAGCCTGTTGTTTAAGGCCTTTTGGTATAGCTTTTTAGAAAACAACTTTTTAGAAAAACAATTTCTCTAAAAAAAATAGTTTCTCTAAAAAATAGATTTTCTACAAAAAGTTTTTTTTCAAATTATTTGGCAAAACGGCTTTTATTGTGGCTCCAATGTATAAATGAGAGAAGAATCCATAAGAAGCATTATTTTTAGTGCTTTTGGCTCTTAATACAAATAAAAAAGAATATAAAAGCATTTTTTGTAAAACGTTTGATGGACATTTTATAAAATCTGGAGCAGAAGCACTTTAAAAATCTATAACAAACACGGCCTAAACACCTCATCACAGTGCTATCATCTCAGGACCACCCGGGCTGCTGCCTGGAAACAGATGAACCAGGAGTTATTTTATTGATCGGCATATGGAAAAGCAAAAGGAACTTTCATCCAGTACCTCGAGCTCAAAAACAGTGGCTTTGACAATTTCAAAAGCTTGAGCTAGTGGAGGAGTTTGGTGCCTTCTAATATCAACGTTACACAGTCGATGATGTGATGTGCGGACCTTAAATTCCAGGGCCGATGTGTCGTAACCTTCGTTGGGTTCTCTCATATTCATATCCTTCCTCTTCCTTTCCACGTCCCTGTTTTGGGCCAATGAGAAGTGGATGTGGCCGTCGTTCCTGAGACAGCGACTGATCACTTGAAGAAGAAATCAGAAGAAACTCTCTCTCTCTCTCTCTCTCTCTCTCTCGTTGCTTCATCGTGGCCAATGGCATCGTCTCCGTCGGGTCTGGCGTCGTTGGGTAGACGCCAAGATCATCGCTGGTACCGCGAACTGTCTTGTGAGGAGGCCACCGCTGCAGAATCAGAAGATGGTGCAGTGAGTTACAAGAAAAGCGAGAGCTAGCTGCTGTACCGTTGGATCTATAGGCAAGTCTAATTCTTGGCTGTTTGGTTATTATGAGGTTTTTCATTCTTGAGATGGTCTGTGTCTCAGTTTCTCATATCTGAAAGAACTCAGTCGTCTTTCTCTTTCCTCTGTGTCGACTGTGTGCATCGATCCATTATCAGAAAAAAAAAAGAAGTGCGTTTCAGGTTTGCTTTTGATTTCAGCAGCACCGAGTGTAAAGGTACGATCCATGTATGATTGGCTCAAAACAGGTACTACCTGAGAATGACTCTGAATGTACATGTGTATCTGTGAATTGGTTTCTGATTGGAGAGTCCGCGGCGATGAAAGCGCCAAGAAACTGTGCTCGTGCCTAGTGGAGCCCCTCGGCCTCTAGCTGATGATTCCGCCACCAAGATTTGTGTCTTCCTTCCCTACAGAATGTTGGGGGAATGGCACCTTCAACTAGTAAACTACGTGTAAATAAATCGTTGGTGCAGAGTATGGGGTTGATCACAACAAACAATCTATCTTCACGCAAACACCACTACTGCAGCGTCTCCTAACGATATTCACACTTACAAGAGTGATGATTTGTGCCAATCAGCACCACAGCAGCCGTCTCTTTACTGTTCCCACGTACACTGGTCAGTGGTTGCGATTTATGCCGAACAACCAGGACTAGGTGCGATTTGCGGTGAAGTGAAGGCCTCGTCTTGGCTCCCTGAAGGTATCAGCGGATTCGTGTTTGCACGTCCTGAATCGCATGCCAAATTCTGGGTTTAACCGTTCGATAACGGCGACTAATGTCCCTTCAATCGAAAAACAAAGTCTTTACCTAGACTTTTTTTAAGAACTCACTTGAAGAGCCGTAGTTCCATTTGCTGCGACTGAAGGTAAACACCATCACCAGCGTATGTCACACAATTGAAATCATCAGCTTTAAAGCAAGGATCAGCAAAAGCTAAAGACACACAAGGAAACTCTGAACACAAAAACCAAACTGAATACTCCAAAAAACATACGGAGTATATGGTACTAACTTCTGGTCATTCAAAAAGTTCACCAAATTTGGTATATAATAATGACGGGGGCAATGTTGCTCACGCAACCAGAGCGCAAGTTGCCAGAGAACTTACAGCCCCTACAGATACCGCATCAAAAAAGAAAAAAAAATAGTGCTATGTTAATCTATAGTTCGACATCAATACAGCAGCGTAGCATCGACAAATGTTTTTGTTTACAACGCTACTTGTTTCCCCAAGTGACCAAATTAATCACGATTCTTAAGATCGCTCTCGTTCGCATGGCCTCCACACTGTGCCAGTAGGTTCATCCATTAGAGCAATGCCCAAAGAAGCAAGCTTTTTTCTAATTCCATCAGATACATCAAATTGTTTGTTCTTTCTTGCTGCAGTTCTCTGGTCAATAAGCTCTTGCAGCTGCTCTTCAGTATATCCTGCTCGCGTTAACGCCTTCTCCTTCAGTTGCTTCAGCACCTAAAGTATAAAAAAATTGAACAAGAAACATGCATCACCACAAAATGAAAACATGTCTAGAGTGGTTTATTGACACGCAAAGTGGCGTTAGTACCTCTGCCAAAGATGATGGAGGCATAAGTCCAAGTATAGATAATTTATCTTTAATTTCTGTCTCCAATGCAATCAGAGCTTTGATATGGTCTTCAGGTTGTTTCTGTGGTTGCTGCTTCTGTTGCTGTTTTTTCTGCTGCTGCTGCTTTTTCTTCTGCTGCTCTAGCTTTTGCTGCAGCTTCTGAAAAGAGATGTTCAATGAAACACAGGTCCAAATTACAGATCTTTGGAACTCAGGGGCACATGAAAATGGCACAAACATACCTTCAAATCATTCAAATTGCTATTTGCAGCCTTCAGAAGGTCCATGAAGCCATCCAGAACATCTGTAGTTTTAAGATCATCTGACATATAATCCAAGAAATCCGAATGGTGACTATCAATAAGTTTTTGTTCCTCCACAGGGACTGGAACAGAGGGAACGTCTTCACGATACTGAGACAACACTTCCTCGCAATCATATAAAGTCTATAAAAATATTTACATGTGAAACAAAGATAATTAATGCATGAAACATATGAGTTGGATATTAACCCAATAAGTAGTTACTGAATTATAATCAAGCACCTGATAAATGTAGTATACGCGATCAGATGCAATCTCAATCGCACTATCAGAGTGATTCACATCAGATCTATAATGTGTTCTCATCAGAAAAAATCTCAGAGCCATGGGGTGGTATAGAGCGATAATCTGAAAAAAAATGTTAAGAGATCTCAAGAGAAACCTAAAAGTAAACTTCTCGAGCTAGGTGTTATGCATCCTTACATCTCTGATCGTGAAGAAGTTATTGTCTGATTTTGACATTTTCTGATCATCCTTGTTAACAAAGCCATTGTGCATCCAGCACTTAACCTCACTCTCAGGATAAGCTGCTCGGCTTTGTGCGAGTTCATTCTCATGGTGAGGGAATATTAGATCTTTCCCTCCACCATGAATATCAAACACGTGTCCTAAATAGTGAGCACTCATTGCGCTGCATTCAATATGCCATCCAGGCCTTCCACGACCCCAAGGACTTTCCCAAAAGGGCTCCCCCTCCTTAGCTGCCTGAACACATGATCAGTTAAATATGAAAAGAAAGTGATAGTAGAGTAAGCTAGAAATACCAATGCATTAAATTTACCTTCCATAACGCAAAGTCTGCTGGGTTACGTTTTCTTGTATCAACAGCAACCCTTACACCAGCAAGATTATGATCCAACTTTCTTCCAGATAAACAGAGATATTCAGGGTAATTATCGACTGAAAAGTAAACATCCCCTTCAATAGCATAGGCTTTCCCATTCTCCATTATCTGCCCAGGTAGATGCATAAAGTGGGAGAAAAAAATCAATCGCTGAGTAAACGATTCCTTATATACAGGAGACAAAACATTTTGCAGGACCACTGTTATATATAATAAGGTAAGTTACACATGATTTATCGTGATGCTGGCATAAGAGGTAATAAGCAAGAGTATGGGTCTGATTGTACTCCCTCCGTCCCAAAATAAGTGTCGTTTTAGATTTTCAAACTTCTCCCTTTGACCATTCGTCTTATTCAAAAAAGTTTTTTAAAAAATATTTATTTTATTGTAAACCAATTCATTATTAGAAGCACTTTAAGCTTCACTTGTTCATTTTTGTATTTTCAAATTTTTTTGAATAAGACGAATGGTCAAACGTCGATTTCAAAAAGTCAAAAACGACACTTATTTTGGGACAGAGAGAGTACCATATTTCTATATCGACAAATAATTATAGCCATCAACAATGCTAGTGTTTATAACAGCGCATAGTATCATGAAAAGAAAAGGTGAACTGACTAGTTAGTATTATTTATTGCAATTCTAGAATGTACCTTAGTTATCAATTCTATAATATGCTCAATGTGTTCTGTTACACGTGGCTCACAAGTAGGAGGTAAGCACTGGAGTTCAGCCATATCAAGAAGAAATTCATTTATAAACCGGCTACTCAAACTTGTAACGGTTTCACCGGCTTCATTGGCTCGCCTGATAATCTGGATAACCAAAGCAAGTTCGAAATCATTATAGCCAAAACTGCCTATGTAAAGAGTAGAAAACCTCAGAACAGAACAGGATTACAGTGCCATGTAAGTTCTAAAAACTTCTTAGCCTAAAGAAAGACAAGAACCACTTCCTAAAATATGAGATCTCGCAACCTGCAAGGAATCAAAAAGCTATGCAGAGAAATAAAACATTAATATGAAGCCACATGTGATAGCAATTTTGACACTGCCAGACTCAAGAGTCGAGACATTAACAGCTATACGTATTTTTAATCTTTTGTTGTGAAACAAAAAATAGCACCCTTTGCTCAAAAGAATAAAAGGAAGCATTATATAATTAGCTGACCCATAACAAAAAAAAATCAACTATAGATGACACTTCAGCATACATACTATATATTTGCTTTCATCTATCAATTGCCAAAGCACATCCACATGTCTGGGGATATTATTACCTTGTCATCAATATCCGTGAAATTCCGCACATACTCAACTTCATAGCCCAAATATTTAAGATACCTACAAAGGATGAAAAAGCATTTATGATAAACAAATATTTATAAATATGCAAGAAGCATATGTAGTGATACTGAAAGTTTCATTCAGATTTAACAAAAGGAAATGTGATGATTTCTTTGAAATATTTTGTTTGAACAAAGCATCAGACGTAGTTACCAGAACTGAAGTAACAAAACAGGCTAACATTAGCTGATTTCAGTATGCTCAAAGTTAGTTCGATTTCTTGATGCAAATATAGTAGTAGTTTGTGCAAGCCCCAATCTCTGTCATATTTTTTTTCTTTTGAAAGGAAGATAATCTGTCATATAGATCATTAATGTAAATTCATATGTCAGATGAAACTATGAGCTAATGCAATCGAACACAATCTGGCTCTATCTAACAGGTTCGAACACACTATCCGAGCATGAGCCATAAACCACCAAACCTAAACAGTAAACACTGCACTAGAGTCAGCACAACTAGAAAATCTAACAATTGTGAGAACAAATCGAAGAATTCAAAGTACGAGCAACGCGAGAAGACGTAGTCCAACGATCTCTGAAGATACTAGACCCTTTACTCCTCACGTATTGAATACTGAAAGTACAAAATGCAGCAGAACGCATCACGCCGCAGAGTAACCGATCCCACCATCTGCGCGCCTACGAATCCAAAGGGGACTCAAATCCGAGGGGATCACTACCTGTAGAGCACATCGAAGGCGACGTAGGCGCGGGCGTGGCCGATGTGGCTGAAATCGTAGGGCGTGACGCCGCAGACGTACATGCCGACCTTGCCCTCCACCCGCGGCCGGAAGGGCTCCTTCTTCTTCGTCATGGAGTTGAAGAGCTCGAGCTGCGGGGGCGTCTTCCTCTCCGCCATGGCGAGAGGATGGAGCGCAGAGGGCTGGTGACTGCTGGAGGCGCGCGCTAGTCCTGGAGGCCGCGGCGGCGGGGGCGGGGAAAGGGAGCGGAGACTGGAAAGAGGAGAGGATTTTGCGGCGGGGTCCCTGTCTTTAATCTCTGCAGGGTTCCGGTCTGTGTGGGAGTGGGTTACATGGAGATTTTGCTGAAAGAATCCCGTGTTTCGGTGTATTTAGAATTCTTTCGACGTCACTACAAGCAAAGCACCCCCCCCCCCCCCCCGCGTGTAAAGTACTCCGTACTAGGAATATTTAAACGTGCTAAACGCGGTTTCATTTTTTAAAACAATATTATTATCTTGCTAAAATGAAAAGGAAAGTGAGTATTTCGGGGAATGTACGGTAATGTTAGGATTTAGACATTTGGTTAGGCACAAGAAATTTCAAAGGAAAACGCACTTTTTAGTTGCTGTGTCGAGTGATCGAATGAGAGCAATCGCATCCCAAGCATTGACTCGCATCATCCCCTTCAGTCCTCGCGTACTCATGCAGATCACCAGAATTCTGCCAGTTGATCATGGTGTAGCAGAAATCTGCTGCAAGGCGGCACGGATCAGTGGATCACTGATCATCACACCATCCGTGAACTTACGAGCCAAGCGAAGCCCATCGTTCATGGCGTAGCGGAGTTTACGAGCGCACCTGTGGAGCACATCGAAGACGACGTATACGCGGGCGTTGCCGATGTGGGTGAGGCCGTAGGTCGTGACGCCGCAGACGTACATCCGGACCTTGCCTTCGGTGACCGGTTCGAAGGGCTCCTTCCTCTTTGTCATCGAGTTGAAGAGGTGAAACCGCGGCGGCCGGCATGGTCCTCTTCCCGGGGCCATGGAGACGATGAAGTGGAGGGGGTGAAGAGCTAAAGCTGGGCGCGCTGACCATGGAAACCACCAGAAGCTAGCCAGTGACGCTGTGACGACGGGTAGCAGAAGAAGAAAGGGCAGCAGGTTTCCCTGTCGCTTTCTGCTATTTTGCGGCTAACTCCAGGGAAAACCAGATTTCAGGCAATCACTTCTGTATAAAAGCGAGGGGGACGAGAGGAGGAAAAGAACGGGAGAGGAATGAAAAGAAGCCCCAGCTCCGTGCGGGGTTTTTACCATGATTAATTGCTCGTGGGCCGCGAATTCGCGGTGGGCCATTAACCATGGCCAATTTTAGTGTTGAATGGGCTTGAAGGTCACATGGGTTCCACTGAGAAAAAGGTCCCCAAGCAGGAAGAGACAATTGACAATTTGAGTCTCCGTACAGTGGGTTTCGATTATTTGATATCCATTACGTTGTCCACTCTAAATTGACATCATTTACATCGTAACTTTAATTTTCTTGACTCTTGCTCCTTTTTTTCCTTTTTTGATTTTTCCTTTTTCCCAGGCCACACGAAAGGACCAAAATACCCTCCTGTTGAGTTGAACCTAGATCGACCCAGACTGACTGTTCTGCTTGGTATCCTTTTCTTCTCCCCGCCTTGGGACCAGCAGACGACGAACAAAACAAGGCCAGGCGCTGGTGACGATCCTCAACGCCAGTGACCAAATCTGGTTCGAAATTTATTTTACCTTCCATTTTGATCTTCTTTGCTAGCTTTTTCTCGATCTTGATGTGTTTTCCTCACGATTTTGTAGCCCAACGATTCTTATGGTTCCGGGAAAGAACTGGTTCCAGGGAGTACCATGGATTATGGCATCAAAAATGGCTGCTGCAGGTATATACGTAGCATAGCTTTATGTTATTTTGATTTGAATTTTGTTGCCATGAATCGAATGCGAAAATGAACCCTAACTTGATTTTTCTCTTTTTCTAACACACGAGTAGGCATGACGGGCTCGTGAGTAATGCTTCTATTTGTAGTCATTCTAGTATGATGATGTTGGGCAGTAGTACTAATGCGCCAGTGAATCCTGAGGCTGATCTGAGCATGCAAGAAATAGCTTCAGTTGTGAATGTTAATTGGAAAAATATACAGATACAAGAAAGCCAAGATGATGAAGGGAGGATAGAGGTGATGAGTGACGATCAGTTGTATGTGCTACTGGGCTTAAGGGATGAGGATGAGAGGGATAAGCAGGCTGCAAAGGAGGCTTCCCAGCAAGCCAAATCTAAGAAAAACAGAGGTGATGGTGCAGCAAATGTTGTTATGAATGACAACACGGATGGTGCTGCTATTCCTGTGAGCGATGTCATACCAGCTGAGGTCTTCATATCACATGACAACGATCATCCCACCATGAAAATTAATACTTTATACCCATCGATGAATGAGTTCAGGTTGGCTCTTAGACAGTACGCTATCAATGAGGAGTTCGAGCTGGGCACTGAGAAATCTTGTAAGTCTAAGTTTAGAGGGTACTGTAAAAGCGTTAATTGTCCTTGGCATATTGTTGTGAGTAGGCAGAGTGATAACAAAACTATCAAGGTGACATTGTTTTTTATTCTGTTGAAGCTAACACTATTCTAGCACATAAGTTGTACTTCTTTTGTACTGATAGCTCAAATATAGGCTGCATCGATTTTTTATGCAGGTTACATGCTTATTAGATACACATAAATGCACGTCAAGCAGCAGAATCAAGACTATAACACCATCTCAAGCATGGGTTGCAGATAAAGCTGTGTGCATCCTTAGAAGCACTCCCCATATGGGTACTAAAGAGCTGCAAACAAAGCTGCAAAATGATTACAATGTTGTGGTTCATTATGACACTATTTGGAAGGGAAGGGAGAGAGCTCTTAAAGAGGTATATGGAGTGTGGGCAGAGAGTTTTGGCCTATTATATAACTGGAAGGAAGAACTATTGAAGAGGTCACCAGAAAGTGTAGTGGAGATTGGAACAGAAGTAAAAGAAGACACAGTATATTTTCATAGGTTCTTTTGTGCACTTGGCCCATGTATTGAAGGATTCAAGGAAGGATGTAGGCCATATCTTAGTGTGGATTCCACTGCACTTAATGGTAGATGGAATGGTCATTTAGCTTCGGCTACCGCATTAAATGGCCATAACTGGATGTATCTTGTGGCATTTGGATTCATAGATTCGAAAACTGAAGATAATTGGACTTGGTTTTTGTCTCAATTGAAAAAGGCAATTGGTGACCTTCCTCTTATTGCCATATGCAGTGATGCATGTAAAAGATTAGGGAATGCCGTAAAAAATGTGTTTCCATTTGCTGATCAAAGGAAATGTTTTTGGCATCTCATGCAAAACTTCATCAAATACTGGCATGGAGACACGTTTGGACAGATGTGGCCTGCAACAAGGGCATATAGAGCTGAAGAGTTTGAGAAGATCATGGCTGATATTTTTACAGCTCAACCAGATGTGTGGCCTTGGATGAAGAAACATCACAAATACAAGTGGTACAGGTGTGCATTCAATCCAGATATCAAATGTGACCGTATTACCAATAATTTGGCAGAGGTGTTCAATGGTTGGGTCAGAGATATAAAGGACCTGCCTGTAGTTGATTTAGTTGACAAGCTGAGGGAGATGATCATGGTGTTGTGGATGAAAAGGAGAAGGATTGGAGAAAGGTTGCATGGAAAAATATTACCAGCAGTCATGATTCAATTAAATGCAAAGACTAGAGGGCTAGGCCATTTGAGGGTTGTGTCATCAGCTAATTGGAGTGCGGAGGTTTG
>BCLF01000003.1:5599442-5628145 GCA_001602275.1 Zoysia japonica | reverse complement strand
TGGTTAAATTTTCCTCGAATTTATTTAACAGAGTAAAATATTCCCTATCAGCACCGTTAATAATCAGGCAACCAACCTCGCGTTCTCCCTTCCTTCCCTCGGCAGGCGTCCACTACGATACAAAAAGCTCAAGAACCCGCGCGCGCGCGCACCACCCACCACCCCACGTCTCGCTCGCTCTCCCCTCCCCACCTCGGAACCGCTACGGCGCCGGGCGAAACCGCGGCGGCCTCGACCTCCACCGGCCTCCGCGCCGCCTCGACATTCGCGAAGCGGTCCGTTCCTTGTCCACGGTTTGCCTCTTTTTCTATTTCGCTGCCCTTTTTGTTGTTTGAAGGCGGGACGCTTGATCCGGTTTCGTTGCGCGTTGTGCGTGGAGCTGTGCTGTCTTCGTGCTGGGGATGTGGTTTGGGGCTCCTACGTGCGGAATTGGGGCGAATTGGACCGAGAAGGAATGGGATCTTGCCGTGTTCGCTCTCCTTTTTTTGCGGTAAAAATACAGCCTTTTGCGCTTTTATTCGGGCCGCTTCACGAGCGTTTTCGCTTTTCAAATTCTCCTGTGCGTTCACTCTGCTCAGTTCGCTTGTCCTCAATTTATCCATAATCCCTCTGTGCCGACGGTCGTTTCGGTCCAACTGAAACCTCCATTCTTCGAGCCTTCATCGTCTCTCTGTTGGCTTAGTTATTTTTTTCTTAGCTTGCTTTACCCCTTTTTTTTACGCAGGCATTAGCTGTGATATAGTCGAACGAATTTTCGTCGCAGCTGTTTCCGGGGTGGTGGGTTGCTGGAATAAAGAATGATCAACCTGTTTGATTTGAGCGCTGGAGCCAGCGCCAAGGTCGCCTCAAGAGATGGTATTGTTAGGCAACTGCTAAACGAGAAATAATAATTCTGCTTCCAGTAGTTGCCGATATGATTAGCTTTCTGATGATTCTTCAGTTACAACGCTATGCAATGCCCTGATTATGGATCTTCTCTTACAGGCTCTCCAGTGAGAGGAACTCAATCGGAACGGAAGGATTACATCGGTTCAAAGACAGTAAGTGCACTTTTTACAGCTAGTGATTTTGACCGACCATGTGACTGTCTACCTGCAGTGAAATGTTTGCCACCGCCTGATCACTGTATGGTCCATGTCGGCAGGTGGCTGCCAGTACAAGGAGCTCGTCAGATAGATCAGGAGGTGCACCCATGAAAATGTTGATAGCACAGGGGATGGCAAGGGAAGGGGACACAACTCATAAGACCACTAATGTTGTTGCAAGACTGATGGGCCTTGACAGTGATATGGATCTTCCTAAGGCTTCAAACAGTAGGAATTTCCCGGATGGCCATTTATCTGCCACATTGGCAAGAGTTAACAACCAAGTGTCATTTGGGAAGCACACAAGATCAGTTGAAGATGTGGAGTACAAGGATGTTTATGAAATTGGATATCAGACACCAAGAGGTGAACTTTTGAGCAAGGGATGTCCAGTAAGGAGGAAGCCAAATGAGGATCATGACAAGAGGAGAATGGCTCTTGTTCGCCAGAAGTTTGTTGAAGCAAAGATGCTAGCTTCACAAGATAGTCTCCTCCAGTCCAAGGAATTCCATGATGCTCTTGAAGTTCTGAATTCAAACAAAGATTTGTTTCTCAAATTTCTTGAAGAACCTAACTCGCTTTTTGTAAATCAATCTGAGGACCTTCATTCTATAACAACATCACCTCCGAGAAAGCTCATTACTGTGTTAAAGCCATCCAAATCAGTGGAGATGAAGGGTGATAAAGCAAGTAAAAGGCAGAAAAAGCACACAGTTGATGGAAACAGATTTGATGCTTGTCAGGCCAAAGAAAAAATGTTTCCGAAACACACCAGGATAGTAGTCTTGAAACCTACCTCAGCAATTACTTCCATGGAGCCATTTGACCAAACTTATCATGCCGATCTGGATGATTCTGAAGCACAGGTTAGATCAAGGCATTTGAATGATGAGATAGATTGGTCAGTCCGTGGCATGTGCCGACAGCATGATGGATATTTCTCTGGTTGCATACAATCAAATTTGTTCAGCACAGATAGGTCTTATAGTCAGTATGCTGAAGAAGAGGGCACTAGCCTAAGTGACTTGGATACTGGAACTCCGACATCATGCCATTCTTGGGATCACATCTACCGGTTTAGCAATCCTTACTTCGGGTCGTCGTTGAGCCATGCTTCTTGCTCTCCTGAGGCACTAGTAACCAGGAAGTCTAAGAAACATACCTCTGACAGATGGACAACTGTACCATCCAGTGAGATAGGCCGGGAAAAGGTGATAGTGCACAGAAGTTTGAGCACACTTGGTGAAATGCTTGCCATGACTGATATGAAGAAAGAAGAGGTTGTTGATCAAATAGCCCCTGAGGTTGCCAAAGAGTTGTGCAGCAATGAAAAAACAGTCAGGGTACCATCTGAGGAAGAAAGCTCGCCCAGGACAATTTCCAGGTCAAGATCTGTCCCTGTTTCTTCATCAGCTTTTGACAGCCTGCAGTTAGATGTTGCATATTCGGATGCTCAGCACAAAGAACGCACAATGTCAAAGGACGTCAAAACTAAGAATGGGAAATCATCTTTGAAGGGAAAGATCTCAAGTTTCTTCTCAAAACGTAAGAAAGCAGAAAAAGAGAAGGTTACCCCATCTCATTTTGCAACCCCAAATAGTCTAATTTCGTCAGCCAGCAGTCAACCCATTTGTTCTAGTTTACAAGACAATGTTGCTTTGAAAAATATTGAAGAGCAGTTTTATAATGGACCAACAGTAGTGCCGGTTGATGAACCCGAAGCACCTTCTAAGGTACGTGGTTTACCCACATACAAGTCTAGCTTTCTTCACAAGAATGTGAATTTTTTTTTTGTTGACTAGGATGATTGTATTTGCAGCCTCAGGTTTCCCTAGAGAAAGCATTGTCATTTGAGCTTCGAAATTTCCACTTTGATCAGTCCAGCCCTACATCGGTTCTTGATACACAATTTGAAGAAAATAATGAGAAGTCTCCCAGTTCATCAGAGAGTGCGGTTACTGCCAAACAAGGTAAAGTATTAGGCAGTAGGTTGTAGTAGTAATGTGTGCTTAATAATTGCTGTCTAGGTGTTGTTAGTATCTCTAAGAGCAAACATCTTGGTTGCAGAACCTTTGTCAAGGTCTCTTCCAATTGGGTCAGTCGCCAGGACCTTGTCATGGGATGATGCTTCCCAAGATGCTCCATTGTGTTCAACCAGTGAAGATAACCATGAGCAAGAACAGTATGAGTTCATTGAGAAGATTTTGTCATCTGCCGGCTTCTGTAACGAGAAGACCCAAGACATATTTGTCCGATGGCATTCATTTGATTGCCCTTTGGACCCTGTTATGCTTGACCAATTTTTGGAGCGCAAAGTGGAGGATGCGAAATGCAGAGAGAGGCGGTCAAACCAGAGGCTCCTCATTGATTCTGTCAATGCTGCTCTACTGGACATAGGCCAAAGTAAACTCTGGGGTGCATACCCTTGGACTGGACGGCATGCCAATGCACAGAGAGTTGCTACATATGATGTTTTATTAACCGATGAAGCGTGGAGCTTAGTAAAAAGCTGGCTCTTTGACGAGAAGTGCATCACCGGTGAAGGGGACAATGCAGGCCTCACAGCGGATTGGGTTGTGGGTAAGGAGATTCATGGCAAAGGGTGGTCCGAAATGCTGCGGTTGGAAATGGATGAGATCAGCAAGGAGATATGTGGGGAGGTCCTGAGCGAGTTAGTTGGGGAGGCATTTTCGGGGCTTACTGGGTGTCATTGATGTTGCTTTATTTTCTCTGCTTGTGGCCTCCACCTGTAGCTTTTATTTCCAATATGGATGGAGACCGTTCCTGAGGCTCATCTGCACTCCCCAGAAATGTTCTTGTGTGTACTGTTCTTTATGCTGGTCAAATGTCCCCACTTCCTCTCTTTAACTTGTCATCACCATTGATACATTCACAGTAACAACGTCTATGAATACAGCTGCGTTTCAAATTCTTTTTGCTCATAAGTTCTCCATGAGGTAACAAAACAGGTTGTAAAGCTGGAAGCCTTAAGACCTGTGGTGTGCAGCCTTATCGCTAACTGCAGGCTCCTAGAGGATAATCTACCTCTGTCTATCACTTTTTCTTAGTAAACCTCCTCTATCACTTCAAACAAAGTATCATTAGAAGCCATGTGCTTCCTTCGTTCGTAGAGCATAGCAGTCCAATGCACCAGCTTTCAGTGCATTTCTTTACTCCTGTTCGTTCAACTTGCAGCAAGGCTGCATGAAAAGCAGGTAAATTAAAAATGGTCAAGCCAGCAGCAAACTCCATTGCCGTTCTGGGGGATAACAGCCTTTTTGTGAGGGAATCCTTGCATTCTTTTTCTAGATCCAAGGTTAACCTTGTAGGCATCCTTTTAAAATGCTCTGTGGCATTGCTTAATAGTACTCCTGGGCTAGTGTTTGCCTCCTTATAAGTGCTGTCCCTTGTGTACCAGCTCGGCGCCATTGCTTGCCGTGCAGTGGTCTCTTGATGCGAAACTGGACTGTAGTGATCTGTCGAGCGCTGGTCGCTGGCCCTCGGTCGATCGCGGGTCCGTGAAAGATGCACAACTTTTCTGCTAGGGGTCAACTTTCTGAATCTTTTGGTTGCTGCAGGTGCAAGTAACCACGACATTCATGGCATTTTAATGATCGATGTGCTGGATGACATTGTCCCTTCCAAGCAAAATTGTTTCAGAAAAAAAAATGGAGGTTACCATACTTGGTGATCTGGTTATGAACGCTTGGAGGCATGCATTTGTCTCAACTGGATTTAAGGTTGCTGCAACTTTTGCCTGCTCATTTGGACGTCTATTCTGGCAGTAATTTCCTATAGCAACAGTTCATTTCATCTGATCTGCTTGTTGACCGAAACGAAACAAATACAGATCTACAGAATATGCTGTAATTCCGAGAGCAGAGTTGTGGATGGTGGTCGTGGTTCCATTCGAGCCATGCTACTTGCGTGAAGCGATTTATGGGTCGCTAAATGCATGTTTTGATCAGATTGTTGGTAGTCTTCATTCTTCCAGGGGAGTGCGTACCTGAGCTCATCTGGTCGTTCGATAATATACATAGCATCTCCCAGGTCGATCGTCCTCCGGATCTGCTCTTCTGTTGGTTACACGTCTTCTTCCGCTCGCTTTGTCTCATCCTTTGTTGGCATGCCGTTGAAGATTCCACGCGACCTGTCTGTCGCTGTGCACCGGTTTCGTCAGGACGCAGGACGCGTTCGCGGCATCTGCATAGTTCTGGCATCAATAGTCTCAGATCATGCATCGTCACAGTTTCTACTGCCACTGTAAAACCGAGTGAACAACTGTTTTTCCGATAGAGGTGCCCGAATAATGAAATGCACCAACTAATTCTTGAAGAGAGAGAACTTGGCCTGGAACTGAGCCATTATGTCTTAAAAAAGAGCTGCATGATCGAAAATTAAGACACTACGTTGTACAGTACTACGTACTCTTCTGAGGTCCAATGTACCTGAACGGCTGGACCTTCATTCTGAAGTTTATACTGCCTGAACCTATCTGACTGAAAAACCCATGTTCTTCTTCTTCTTTTGAACCCAGCTACAGATCCGGTGCAGATTGACAAAGAAGAAACGAGCTAATAACCACATCCATAAACTCATTCACTTGGTCCAGCGATGAAATCATGGCCGGCCAACGGTTTGCACGGAGGTGCATTGTATCGTACTCACACGTCGTGTCTGCTGTCTAGATTAGGCACGCGATCCCCTGGACCATTTCGTGTCTAGATTAGCCGGCGGCGGGTCCTTGTTGAATGCCCTAACCGTGCAGGACGCCGAGGTACGAGCCCACGGCGGCATCGATCGGCAAATTATGGCTCGGACCGGAGGCGGGCTCCGATTGAACATGCTTGCAGGCACGTACTGGTCCCCGTGCTGCCCAACAGCAGCGCGAAGCGCCCAACAGTACCACATGCAAGCAGTTGGGGCTGTGGCCCCAACGGCAGCGCTGCTAGCTGCCCTGCCTCCACGGGCTACGGCGAATTGGAATGGCCAGCGTCACTGCGCATCAACAGACCACAGGACAGGGACGCAGCGACAAGTGATCAGGAGAGGCAGCCAGCGTCGGAGGCGCCCGTTCCATGCAATAGTATGTGGAAGCAGTGCATTACATTGACTTCTGTCACATGAGCACGCAGTCTAGGCTAATTCCAGTACCAGGGTCAAATACAAGCTCTGGAGGCAAACTGAAATGAACAGGTGAATAAGTCGCTGCTGGCATCACAGTTTCATGCTACGAAAAAGTTGACACTAAATATTCAACGCCAATCGGAAGCATACCAACGAGCATCGCGATTCGCGATCACTAAATCCCACCCCTACAGCAGCATCAAGTAAGGACACGGCTGAGAATACACGGAGCTCTGAACCAAATCAAACCCTAGGGAAGGGGGAACGATCGGGCGCAACAGAGGAATCGAACGGAACGGCGAAGTCAGCGAACAGCGCGGGTATGACGGGTGGTGTACGTACCTCGGAGCAGGCGGGATCTGATCACCTCAAGGAGGGACTCCAACTTCCCGTCCCTCCCCTCCACGCCGCCGCCAGCCCGCCACCCTCGCTGTCGATCTCCATAGCTCACTCGCTCTGGCTCCGGGGCAGCGCGCGCTGTTTCGCCGCTTCCTGGTTCCCGCCTCTTCTTCGGCTTCGCGGGCCGCTTCTCTCTGCTTTCGTGCTCCAGGCAACAACACAGGCGACAAATTATTCTCTGTTGGGCCAGTTACGTCGCAGTCAGGCAGAGAGGGCCGTCTGGTGGTCCAGCCCAATCTAAAAGCCCGTTGAACTGCGTTAGGGAATGTGATAGCAATGAAAAAAAAACAATCTCCTTATTAGCCCCCTTAAATCAAATTATAAGGAAATCATCAAAAAAATCTCCCTCTAAAAACTCCCCTAAACACTTCTTTATTTCTATTTCCTCCTAAAATCCCCCCTAAACACACCTAGAAAAAGGAGAACTTTCAGGGCGCCCCTTTCCTCCTCCCGCGCGCGCGAGAAAAACAGGCTATAACGCATGCACGCCTGTGGGCCTGTGGCGGCTGCCATCTCGGTTATGGTGCTGGGATCTAAACCTGGAGAGGTGGGCTTCAAGCCTTTAAGGTGGGCCAGTTATTTATTTGAGCTAAATTTTCAATACTACTGGTACAAAGGAGGGGAAGAAATTTGATCCCAAAATATTTTGGGATGGCTTCAAAAGATATGTTTAGGATAATTTTTTTAAGAGATATGTTGGAGATGCTCTTACACCCTACATGTCAGCCTATGTAATGCACATGCTGTAACAGTGAAACAAAGGTCCACGTCCAGGGTTCGGAGAATGGTACGGACACTTTGATGCCACTTTGAATTGCGTAAAAATATTGATACGTTTTCTTGTAAAAGCGAAGTGATTTATATGTAACTTTTGTATAATTCTTTCTAAAGGAGGTATAAGTATTTTTTATGTATTGTTTTTCTATATTTCTGGTAGAGACAATTTCTAAAACTTAAACCCATGTTTTGCACAGCCACAAGGCAATAGTTTTGCCGCTGCAATATGTCTCCCTTTCAGACAGTCAACAAAGGAAAATAACTTGATTTTATTTTTACAAGATCAAGATGTTTTTGTTTCCAATTCGTTTAGTAAATACATGTACCTGGTAAACTGGACCTGGTATACGTATATATATTCGGTTATGTAGTGGCTACTACCAGTATTGATCAAATTGTTCGGGAGTAGCATAAAACATGGGGCGCGTTCGGTTCCGCTACTTGCGGCGTTTCATCGCGCTGTGTCCTAGAGTAAAAAGCAAACCGCAAAATTTTTACCGAACACACCCATATAGTCTGGATCGTAGGCTGATAACTAAAGATTAAATCCGAGTTTTGGAGGCGCCCTACTCCGCGGTCTAGTGCTTGACGCTATACTACTCCGTACAACGGTAGCAGCGCTGACGAGACACTTTTGTTTACGGAAACCATTGTGCGAATATGTGGTGTGGACGAGGGCGCTGACTCACTGGCCACCCTCTAGATCTATACGCACGTGATAGTCAATCACTAGAAGTCGTCGCCGTATGTTGTTAGTATTGTTGGCAGATAAGAAAACCCGTGATCTTCGTATCTACTCTCTCGTCCCTTTTTACTTGTTCTCTCAGAGGTGGACACCAGAATGAAGATGAAAAAAATAAAATAAAATATAAAAAAGAAAAGAAATAAAGATAAAAATATATTAAAAATAGAGAAAGATGTATTGAAAAGTGATAATGACAAATAAATGAAAAAAATTGTGAACTTTAAAATCATAAGTAGTTGGGAACAGAGAGAGTACTATATTTATGCATGGACCGATTTTAGCTCTCTGTTCATGCAAAACCTCTCGTGAAAAAGAATATATGATAATCTCTTATAGCAAAGAAACCGGAAAAAAAGAGAAAATTAATTTCTTAGCTCAAATTTTTTTAACGTTTTCTTCCTTGGCCATTTTCAAATCAAACTTCTCTACGAGGACAGAATTCCATTTTCGTTTCATTTTTTTGCCTTCCCGTCAAATTGGACAGTTAGCGCTTTTATATGAGGGGTGAAATTATCATTTTACCCTCGGTAATGATTTTTAATGCTATTATATGACTATTAACACTATAATTAGCTCAACAATAATATGCTAATGACTACTATATACAATGACTTTTTTCTTTCAATACAAATGGTAGTCATAAGAATATTATTATTGAGATAATTACTGCATTAGCAATTATATAACAACATTAATAGTTATTATCAAAGATAAAATGGTAATTTCCACCTCGTATAACAGCTTTAACTGTTCAATTTGACGAAAAGCCCAAAAAAAACGAAAATGGAATTTTTTTCTTCATAGAGAAGTTTGATTTGAAAAAGGCTAAAAAAGAAAGCGTTGAAAATTTTAGGGCCAAAAAAAAATTTCTGCCTCCCACTGATGAGCCATAAGATCAAGGAGCCGGGATGGTTAATAAAACAAATTAGTGGACAGAATGGAACCTTAGTGTGACAGATTTTGTCAGTGTGCATGTGCAAAGCCTTCCATTTTATTGATCCATTATGCTAGTCAACTGCATGTAGATATGCAGCACTAGATGATGCATGGAGATCTCCACTGCCCAATTGCGATGTCAGAATATAGTTGCCTAATGCCAACATAATACTACTAGCTGAAGAAACGCAACCTTGAGCAGTCCATTTTGTAGGTGCCGGGTGCTACTCTTCTGCCACTCTCCACCACCGCCAACGCTGCGACGAAGCGCGGGCTCTAAACTGAATCATCAGAAGATATTGAGCGATTAGCCATGGTGTTCGCCAAAGCTCCGCACCAGAGTTTCAGAGCGTGCCGTAGCGTGTAAACTTCACTGCAGCCTCCGTCCTTTAGGGAATAATCGCACACCAGCATGCGATTTACAGGGGCAAACTGGATCGCGCAAGTGGTGAGGGCTTATATCCAATTTTGTTCTCCACAGTGTGTGTGTCTATATATATATATATACACACACACTTTCTCTTCATCTGCACAAATGACAAATCTGATTTCTTCTCTTGCCCCATAGATTCTCTCTACTGTACAGAGAGCAAACTAACCTTTCTGATGCTATTCTCATGGTTCTTGGTTCACCAGCTGATCAACAAATCTTCGCCGAAAGCAGCAGGCGGCGGTGCTCGGCCGCGGCACGCCAATGGTGTCAAGGGGATGGAGAAGGCGGCGGCAAACGCATGCCTGCGGCTGCGGAACCTCCTCTTCCTTGCCGTGATAGCGTGGACCTTCTTCCTCTACTTCCAGTTCTCCGTGCTCAGCCGTACTACGGTGGAGGTGACTCAGGTGAGCCACGGGGATGACACTGACAGCGCCGATCCGTGCCGGGGGCGGTACGTCTACGTGCACAACCTGCCGCCGCGCTTCAACGTCGACATCATCCGCGGCTGCCGCACGATCGGCGACCACTGGGACGGAATGTGCGAGTACGTGAGCAACGCCGGGCTCGGACGGCCGATCGCCGACCGCACCGATGGCGTCGTCACAGAAAAGGCCAGGTGGTACAACACGCACCAGTTCGCGCTCGACTACATCTTCCACAACCGGATGAAGCGGTACGAGTGCCTGACCAACGACTCCTCCATGGCCGCCGCCGTGTTCGTCCCGTTTTACGCCGGGTTCGACTTCGCGCGCTACCACTGGGGCTACGACAACAAGACGAAAGACGCCGCGTCGGTCGACCTGAGCAAGTGGCTCATGTCGCGGCCTGAGTGGCGGCGCATGGGCGGCCGCGACCACTTCCTCGTCGCCGGGCGGACGGGGTGGGACTTCCGGAGGAGCGTAAACCTCAGTCCGGAGTGGGGCAACGACCTCCTTTCCATTCCGGGCGGGCGGGACATGACCGTGCTCGTGCTGGAGTCCACGCTGAAGCGCGGCGGCGACTACTCCGTCCCGTACCCGACCTACTTCCACCCCGGAACGGACGCCGACGTGCTCCGGTGGCAGGCCAGGGTGCGCGGCGAGAACCGGACGTGGCTCATGGCGTTCGTGGGCGCGCCGCGCCCCGACGTCGCGCTCAGCATCCGCGTCCGGGACCACGTCATCGCGCAGTGCAACGCGTCCGCGGCGTGCAAGTTGCTGGGGTGCGCGCGCACCGTCGGCAGCGCCCAGTGCCACGCGCCCCTCGACATCATGCGCCTGTTCCAGAAGTCCGTCTTCTGCCTGCAGCCGCCCGGCGACTCGTGCACGCGGCGGTCCGTGTTCGACTCCATGGTGGCTGGCTGCATCCCGGTGTTCTTCCACACGGGGACGGCGTACAAGCAGTACCCGTGGCACTTACCCGTGGACCACCTCAGGTACTCGGTGTTCGTCCCGGACGCGGACGTGCGACAGCACAACGTCAGCATCGAGTCCGTGCTCCGAGCGATCCCGCCTGCAACGGTGGAAAAGATGCGGGAGGAGGTGATCAGGCTCATCCCCAAGCTGCTGTACGCGGACCCCAGGGCCAAGCTGGAGAATATCAAGGACGCGGTCGACGCCGCCGTCGAGGGGGTGCTCGACAGGGTGGCGCGGATCAGGAACGGCGAGGAGCTCAACAGTGGAGGCCCGGTCGACGAGGACCCGCCGTTCCTGTTCGCCTCGACGGACTCCAAGTTCCGGCCGCACCTGTGGAAGAAGCGAGTGTACGCGAGCCCCCCGGTCGTCGCACGCAAAAAGAAAACAATTCAAGTGCGGAATAGTCTGTTCAGTTCACGAAAATTTTGGAGTAGATTTATTTACTAGCCGATACTCATATTTTGGTTACTCCAGCGTATTTCGCTGTTTCTACTCACAACCTGACTGCAAAAATTGATTTGCCGTTTTGGTCAGAATTTGGACGGTTTCAGAAGCTCAAAATTTGCACTCGTTGCCAGAATATCATTTCATCTCGTTTCGTCTTCGTCCTGGTGCGTGGCTATGTTCCATTCCTTCCATTACATCGTTTCGTCATAATGCAGCCGGCGGCCGGCGCACCGGTGAGATCCCGGCGCCCCGGCTGATCTCCGGCCATCACATGGCCAGTCCTCATGGTCGCGAGAGGTGAAGGGCGTCTCGCACCTCGATGACCGAGGAGGTTGATTAATGTGCAGCCATTAATTACCCCTGGTTGAAGATCTGCCAATGAAGCTTTTTAAGCCGGAGTCAACTCCTTAAGCGACGAGACTGTCTTCAACCTATGTGCTTAGAGATGAAAATGGTATCTAATAAGTAGTTGTGAGTCATTTTCTTATATATTTAGTTGATCAATTTGTATAAATGTGAAGATTTTTTAGTCGTGGGTAAAACTTACATCCCTAGGTGTGCCGTGCCCTCGCGAAGCTGATCGATCAACCCAATGCGAGATCGACGCGCGCTGAAGCGGCTCACGTCTGGTCTGCTCGTCGGCAGACGGTAGCAGACGCTTACTCAATTTTCTTTTGGATGATCGGAGGATCCAATGGTTCGTAGCAAGTGCAGACTGTGCAGTCTTCGATTCCTCACAAACACTGGCATTCGATTTTGGCAACTGGCGGAATCTCTCCAGATACATACCCCTTCGTTGCTATTTCGGGAATTCTTATGCTTCCACGGCACTGGAGAAGTGTAAACTCTCGACGTCAGCGGCAAGCGGTGGTTGTCCCGCCTCCTATTCATCGTCGCCCTGTCCGCCGCGCGATGGCTCATCGTCGTCTACAGCTGCCATCTCTGGGACCAAAGCTCCGTTTTTTTGGGGATTCCAGTGTTATAGATTCTGAAATTATAGAATTTGAAATTTAAAATTATAAAATCTCTGTCGTTTGGATTAAAAGATTTTATCTAGATTTTTAAATTTTAAAATCTCAAACATTTAGATTACAAAATTTTATCATTAGTTATATTGATGTGCACTATAGTATAAAATATTAAATATTAGTTAGATTTACGAGATTTTATAAAATTTTATAATCTTTTAAAAACTTTTCTGTTTGAACACTATTAAAATTCTTTTTATCTAACTTATCAAAATCTCTAAGGATTCAAACGTCTGCCAAGTGCCACGTGCCACGGAGCGTCGCACGCATCCGATTCCGCCCGCGAGGCCGCCCAGCGTTTCCTGCTCCAGCGAGAACAGCAGCTCAACGAGCTCCCGTCCGCCCGCGGCGGCGCGCTCCCGGCGACAGGGAGCGAGCGGCGTCCCCACGGTCAAGACGACGGCGGTGTCGACGCCTGCCAGGTGCGGTACATCCACGACCGGCCGCCGCGGTTCAACGCGGACATCCTCAGGCAGTGCCGCGTGCGCCGTGTGGTACCCGTGGATCAACGTGTGCGTGTACCCCGCCAATGCCGGGCTCGGTGAATAACTCGGACAGGGGGTCTACTCCGGCCTGTCAATTCACGGCCTTGCTTCGACAAACCCCGTCTGGGCCAAATTTTCCACGCTGAGGCAAGTGGCCCAATTATTTTTATTCTTGTTCACTGTACCACTCCTGTTTTGGGCCCTGTTGCATTTCGTCACATCCCTGTGGGCCGAATTCTCCGTCTGGCCTAAATGGTTAGGTAGTCCATAGCATCTGGTGATCTTTTAAATGCTGGGCGTAGTGCATTTCGTCACATCCCTGTGGGCCGAATTCTCCGTCTGGCCTAAATGGTTAGGTAGTCCATAGCATCTGGTAGTTCAGAGCATCTGGTGATCTTTTAAATGCTGGGCGTAGCTAATGGTTACGCAAAGGTGTATTGATGTGTGCATTGTGTAGTGGTGTTAGGGAGTGCGTGTGTACAAAGAACAGATAGTACTGCAGATGTATACAGTTGGAGAGGTTTTAAAAAAAGGATCCAATTACTCTATACATACTAGGTAAAATTCTAAATGTATAAACATTGGTTACATTAATTTCTTCTCCTCTGAAAGTAACAAAAATATGAATATAAAATCTATGGAAAAAAATGCTGTAGATTACATGTGCTACGTACAGAGCAGAAATTCCTGCTAACGCCAGAGTCATCGTTGGTCACCGTGGTCTATAGGTAATCGGAATCCGGCGACGTCGTGAACACCGGCTTGTCCTTGTCCACGATGGTGGCGCCCACCGTGGCGCTGCTGCTCTTCCGGCGCGGCTTGGCCTCGCCGAGCATGGTCACCACGTCGCGCATCGTGGGCCGGTCCTTGGGCGACTTGGCCGTGCACAGCACGGCGATGCGCAACACCAGCAGCATCTCCTCCCGGACATGGTCCACGCGGCCGCCGACGCTCGCGTCGAGCAGCTCCTCCACACCGGTGTTGCTGCGCAGCGTCTCCCTGATCCAGCCAACGATGTCCTGGGTCTCGCCGTACTCCGGCTCGATCGGCCGCCGCCCCGTGAGCAGCTCCATCAGCACAACCCCAAAGCTGTAGATGTCGCTCTTCTGGTCAACCTTCAGCGTGTACCCGTACTCTGGAGCGATGTAGCCGTATGAACCGGCGACCATGGAGACGGTCTCGTGAGCTCGCGCCATGAAGCGGGCGAGGCCAAAGTCGGCGATCTTGGCGTCCATGTTGGTGTCGAGGAGCACATTGCTGGACTTAACGTCGCGGTGGATGATCGGCGGCCGGCAGTCGTGGTGCAGGTACGCGAGCCCGGCCGCGACACCTGCCGCGACGTTGTACCGCGACACCCAGTCCACCAGCATCTTGCCCTTCCCCTTCCCGTGCAGCGCGTCCCACAGGCTGCCGTTGACCATGTACTCGTACAGCACCATCGCGTCCAGGTCGTTGCTCACGTACCCCAACATGCGCACGACGTTGCGGTGCCGGAGCCGGCCGAGGAGCTTCACCTCGGCGGCGAACTCGCCTCCGGCCTTCATGTCCTGACGCCCGTCGGTGGTGGCGGCCTCCTCAGGGCACCCGGCCGCGCGCCACAGTTTCTTCACAGCAACGACGGCGTGGTGGCGTGGCATGTCGGCGCGGTAGACCACCCCTGTGCCGCCCATCCCCACGATGCTGTCCTCCTTGATGCAAGCCAGCACTTCGGCGCTGGTGAAGCTCAGCCGCTGGAACGCCGTGAGGCGCCACGGCCACGCACCGCTCCCGTCTTCCTCGAGGCCAGCATCGTCACAGCACCCGCCGTTGACATACCAACGCTGGTACAGCTGCTTGCCAAGAAAGGCTGCAATGCATGCCACAAGCGCGGCTGAGATGCCGATCGCCCACCCGGTGGCGATGTGCTTCACATGTGCGTGCCTCGTGCCAGAGGCCTCAGACGACGAAGCACGCAGGGAGCCTGACCCGCACGGCGGTAGGATGCCACCACACAACCCTGGGTTCCCGGCGAGCTCGTCGGGGTTGATTGTCCTCAAGAGCCCCGTCGATGGCACAGGACCGGTGAGGTTGTTGTTCGCCAGGTTGAGGATTTCGAGCGCCGGAGAGCTGCCGAAGTTGGTCGGAATCTCGCCGGATAGGAAGTTGTTGGAGAGATCGAGCACCGACAATGTCGACATCATGGCAATAGCCCCAGGGATCTGCCCGGTGAAGTGGTTGTTCCGAAGGCTCAGCGAGACGAGTCTCTGGCATGACGCGAGGCTGGCCGTGATTGCACCGGACAGACGGTTGCTGGAGAGGTCGAGTGCGGAAAGGGATGGGCACTCGCCAATCTCGTCCGGCACACCGCCCATCAGCTCGTTGTCCGCCGCGGCGAACGTTTGCAGCACCGGAATAGACAGAATGTCGGACGGCAGCGCCGACCGCAGCTTGTTGTGGGAGAGGTCGATGAAGGAGAGCGACTTGGAGAGCGCCAAGTCGTCGGGGATCTCGCCGGACAGCTCGTTACCGGCGATCTCGAGACGTTGCAGCCGCGGAAGCCGGCCGAGCCCCGCGGGTATGGTGCCGTTGAGCCTGTTGTTGTGCGCGCGCACGCGAACAAGCGAAGAGCACGTAGCCAAGCCTGCTGGGATCGGGCCTGTGAAGACATTGTTGAACAGGATCAGCTTCGTCAGGTTGCCGCTGTCGCAGAGGCCGGCGGGCACGGGCCCCGACAGCGCGTTCGTCGACACGTCGAGCCACTGCAGCGGTTGCGCGCTGCCGAGCGACGGAGGCAACGGGCCGGTTAGGGAGTTGTTCCACAGCTCCAGCACCTCAAGCTTGGGGAGCTTGCCAATGCCCGCCGGGACGCCGCCCTTGAGCCTGTTGCACATGAGGTTGAGCAGCTGCAGGTTAGCGAGCTGCGCCAGCTCCGCTGGGATGGTGCCGGTGAGGGCGTTGTCGGAGAGGTCGAGCATGACGAGGGAGGAGAGGTTGCCGAGCTCCTTGGGTATCGGGCCGCCAATGTTGTTCTTGTAGAGGTAGATGGTGTTGAGGTACTGCAGCCGACCGAGCTCCGGGGGGATAGGACCTTCCAATTTGCCCACCGCCAGGTCGAGATACTGGAGGTTGGTGAGCTTGCCAATGGCGCGCGGGATGGCGCCGGAGAACTCATTATAACCAATGATGAGCTGCTCCAACGCCGACATCTCGAACAGCTCTGCCGGGAGAGCGCCGCCGAGGTTGTTACCTGAGAGGCCCAAGAACTTGAGCTTCTGAAGCTTGCTGTAGGACTTGGGGATCGAGCCGGAGAAGAAGCCGCCCCTGAAGTCGATCGTCTCGAGTTCCGTCGCACTGCCAAGGTCCGCCGGAAGCGGACCGGCGAAGTTGTTGCCCGACGCGTTGAGGTATGTCAACGAGGCGCACGCGCCGAGGCCGGCCGGGAAGTGTCCGGCGAAGTTGTTGTCGCTGACGTCGAGCTCTTGGAGAGTCGGAATGGAGACGAGCACTGGCGGCAGCTCGTCGGCGAACGCGTTGCTCTGCAGGACGATCGACGTGAGCCCGGAGAGGCCGGTGATGTCCTCCGGGACGGTGCCGCTCAGGTTCATGCCGGCGAGGTTGAGGCCGGTGACGACGCCCTTAGCATTGCAGCTCACACCATTCCAGGTGCAATGGGATGAGGCAGACGCCGCATCCCAGCCATAGAGCTTGCCCAAGGGGTCGACGAGCGACGCCTTGATGGCTAGCAGTACCGCGGTCTCATCGCCGGCGGCATTGCACACGCCAATGCAGCTCAGGAGTGCCAAGGAGAAGGACAAGGAGAAGAACAGGTGTGAAGTGCTACTTTGCCTTGGAGTAGCACTTGTCATACTCGGTTGCTCTGCTCTTCCCTTCCCCTTCACTCCTCTGCCCCCTCCTGCTCTCCTTACACTAGCTCTGTGTTTTCATTGCTTGTTTGAAGCATTAGAGAAATGGAGGGAAACTTGAAGGAAAGTATATAGGGTTACGTCTATGATTAGGATGAGATTAACCCATTAATTTATTTGTTTGGTGAGGGACTGGACAATAAAATATTAGTACTCCGTGGCATGCTAATGCGTTGGTACACTTCTGTTTGTCGTAGTGTTAGGTACTACATACATGGTGTTAGTATCCTCTGTGGGGCCATGGATAGCACAAGAACAGCTCGGTATGTGAGTGTAAAGGTTAGGAGGCATGGACAGAGGCTGGAAATGTTCTTGGAATTATTGAGAACTTGGGAAGACATGGCCCATGTGGTTAAGGGAATGTGTGAAAGGCAAACCGATCACTCGTCATTGGAGAGAGAAGTTTCTCTTCTTGGTTTAAACAAATGGGAGCTCAGTCATTGTATTATCACAGAACATGGTGGTTTCCCTTGGAGCTGATTCCCTGCTGCATTTTTGTTCATGTACAGCTATTTTTGCAGTTATGAATGTGTTTGATATATTTGAAGAGTAGATTAATCTTGAGGGCATCATGCTACTGTTGCTGAAGATTTGAAGTACTCATTAACAGATTTCATCATCAATTACGGTATAAAAGATTGATCTTACTGCAAATAAATGTTTATTTAAAAAACTTAGAAAGAGATCACTGGCACGGAAACTATTTTTGGAACGAAACAATTAAACATGCGTCAATCGAGCACGCATTGTCGTCATGACTGAAAAATCTGAACAATAGAAGTTAACTAGGCATGGTTAACGACAATATTATTTTTAAGTGCCCAATGGTTAGTAGTATAATCTACTATAGGAGGCAGGGCTAAACAGGAAGAGCAGCAAGCGGACAACGTGCCTTAGGCGTTTAACAAATGACTGATTCTAACACTAATACTTTAATCTTATCTTGCAGGTGCAATGGAACTTGTGTCAGTGATCCTTGCAGGGGATAATCTGGAGGCAATGTAAGATTCTGTTCCAGGTGTCACCAACATCACATATATTAACTGTTTAGGAGTAATTGTTACTCTCTCCGTCCTAAAATAATTGTTATTTTTGGTTTTTAAACTTCTCTTATTGACTATTCGTCTTATTAAAAAAGTTTTAAAAAAATATTTATTTTATTGTGAACTGATTCATTATTATAAGTACTTTAAGCTTGACTTGTTCATTTTTGTATTTTTGTAAATTTTTTGAATAAGACGAATTGTCCAATATCAATTTTAAAAAATCAAAAATATCACTTATTTTTTGAATGGAGGGAGCAGTATGAGTGAAAAGCGAGCAAGAATCTTCTATCCTTATTTCGTCAGGCTTTACTGCTGGTAAGAAAGAATCACGTTGTTCTGATGCTAAGTCACGGAAAGATCTTCAGCATGTCTAACAATGTGATGAAGTACTATGATCTAGTATTGCAGATTTTTTTAAAAAAAAAGTATGGCAGAAAAATCATTACAGCGAATCGTAACGCACATATTCCTTGTAAATATTTCATTACCATAATACGGTAAGCAGGATTACATGTACATATAGAAGGGGAAAACATTTCAAGTAAACCTGTACTACTTTTGTTGAAAAAGATTAGCAGTGCTCATTGAAGGAACATGCACATATTTCCTGGACTATGGTGAAGCAGCATATGCACAAATTGCCAACGCTAAATTATTTCAACAGATGAAAATGCTAATCTCTCTATTGATTAGATTCTTGAGGATGTCAGGCTTTAGTTTCTAGCGCAATGGCTATGGCTATTGTCGTGTTCAGCAGTCGCGGTCCCAAGATGGCCCAATGACTCGGGCCATTATATCATGTTTATAAGCTAATTGACAGGTTAAACAAAGTTATAAGAAAAAATTTATGGTTTTTTTGGGTCAAGAGTGGGGCCATGGCCTATGTGGCCCCACTGGTAGGCCCGCCACTGATGTTCAGGGAATCTTTGCCTATTGCCCTCAAGAAGGTCACTTCACAATTTTTTTGCTAGTAAAGAAGAAGATTATTGATTTGAAGTCTATAAAATATGTAGTATTCTGATGTCCAAACTTTACAAATTTTTTTAGTTTCCTATATTATCACCTCATAAATTTGTTCAGTGGTGCATCACATATGTGAGATTGTAAACTTTGTCGCAAATGATCTGCTCTGGAAAATACTCTGAATCCTGGAAAGCTGGCATGACCTAGCACTTAGTGTCTTGGAGTAAATTACTTACACAGTGACTGATGTAAAGCTAACAACGAAGCAAGTCCAAGAACTTCAATCAGCATCCTCGTCTGGGATTCTTTTATGTGATTGGGAGCTGTAACTCGTTGCGATGTAAAGATGAAGAAGGCAGTATAATTGTTCAGTCATCTGATTGGTGTCATCAAACTGCCGCTATGTGGGTGACATTTCAGAGATCAACTAAAAATCAGAAGGGCGTTATATCCTTCTTCATTAAAATTGGTTTGCACCATTGCACTGCCAAATGAAGTAGTTTGGCTCCATGGTATTGACAACTTCACAAACAAATTAGCTGCAGGAGCAATGCCGGATTACTGCATATTACTCCCTCCGGTTTTAAATTATTGACACGTTGACTTTTAACATTAACTTTGACCATTCGTCCTATTCAAAAAATTTGTTTCAATATGTAAAATTATTAGTCATGATTTAAATTTCATTAATGATAAATCAAATAATAATAAAATTTTACACATTTGAACAAATTTTTTGAATAAAACGAATGGTCAAAGTTGAAGTTAGAAATCAACAATTTAAAATCGGACGGAGTACTCAACATGACAAGTTATTCATGTTTAACCTATCAGCTGCAAACATGTACAGAAAGCAAGCCATTACGTTTTCCCGCGGGGACATCCGGGTTATAAACAAGCACTGGAAAGTACAATCAGCAACAGGACCCTTGTCCTCCCCTCAAAAAGTCAGCCCAACGGACTCAACTGTTTCCACTTTACCAAGTGTACTACTCCTACTTCGCACAAACAAAATTAATAATCCCCTCTTTGTAGGGCAATGACAGAACAAATAACATGACCCCCAAACTCCAATTACTCGCCCTGCAGCCCTGGTGGCTCCCTCTCAGAACCTTCCCATGTTACGGACGCGCAGCCATTATTGGATCCACCTGGTTGGTTGGCACACATGAGCTTCTCTGGGCATGTTACAAGCACCGTTATCTCATCAACAGCTACGGTTTTTTGAGCCATATGTGTGATGGATGCCAGTATCACAAGTTCCAGCCCAGTGGTGAGTTCGATCAGAAATCCTGAAGAAGACCTGACCAGTTCATTTATCAGAATATTTCTCTGAACGAAAATTACTTTTTCGAACCACTACATCGCGATACATTTACGATGATTTCCATCGTAACATAGTGCTAGCAGCAGAGATGATCGATCCTGAATTCCCACAGCTGCCAAGCAGGATGGCAGAATTCTGTCTCAGTCGGCGCCAGAATAACTGTACAAGCAAAGGAACGAACAGCGAAAGACGGCGGCGAGAAGGTACTACCCAATACAAGCCGCAATCATGCAGGCAGGATGCAGGCACCAACTCCAAGTGCATACGAACGATTAGCCTCCCTCCCTCCATCCCAACTTGGTTGCCTCCGCTTCGCTAGCCCACATGCAGGAACACATGGCCTTCATGTTGCCGCTGGCTCGCGCTCTCGCCCTTTTGTTAATTCCTCCCGTTGCAACCAACGGCCGCCAGCGCTTTGAGGTAGGTTAGTAGTAAAATATATGAGGGCCATGTGATCAATCAAGCGCTCCCCCCTCGCTCTGCAGACTCTGATGAAAATCCTCTCTTAGCCACTAGAAGGGCGGATTATCCTGCAATTATTAAGCATTATTCTCTCGTTCTCTGGCTTTCCTAGGTGCAGATTATTTCACATGGCGCTGTATGCATGCAAGTCTCTATGATAGAACCAAGGAAGTTTCCAACCGAAAGGTACCACACCATTTCAGTCCCGGTGTGTATATACTGCTCCTATCTAGAAATTTAAATTCTGGTTAGAAATTAGAATTTAGTACGAGTATCCGTTCGATTAGCGAAACGAAGGGTTGCGCGAAATTAGATAGGTCGCAGGCCGGGACATTTCTTTTGCACCACGCAGCAAGTCGCATGCGAGCGGATTTCTCTGCTAATTGTTCATGGATCACGCAGTAACGGAAGGAGAAGAGAAGAAGACCCTAGCTTCCTAGTCGGTTAACGTTTGTGACAACTCCGTACGTGCAAACACTCGCAGATTGTGAGCGGATTTCTGTGTTTGATTAGGCACCTCGACGCATAAATTATTCGAGATGCAGCGCGTTGGTGTAGAATCGGAGGGAGAATATATGTTCGGTGGTGAAAGCCTGGACTCTCTCTCTCTCTCTCTGATAGAGCAACGCCAACTTGGTATACACAAAACAAACCAAACCATTGACACGGCCGGGTTGCGGTGGAGCTGGAGGCACATGGTTCGGTTAGTGATATGAGCGCGCAAGCACCACCTGCCGCTGGGAATTTGGTGCCATCGGTGTGCCCAGGGACGAAGCGGTCTCGTTGCTGAACCGTGCCTAACGCTCGTGTCCATGTAACCATATCACTGGTTAACATGGCACAAATAATTTGGTGGCATCTCCTAAGCACACGGCGAAAGGGAACCCCGCCACCGTCGCCCGCCGCCCGGGCAAACGCGCGCTTAGCTCGCGCCCGCCGCCGCGGCTCGGAGCCGGGCCTTGCTTTTGCTTGCCGGGGCAAGGAGCAGGCGAACCAACCCTGCGTGAACTGTGATGCGTGGTCACAAGCACCGACAGGCGCGTGTACTTCACGGCGCGGCTCACCGGGTGATCCCGAATTCCCAATGCCGAGGCCGAGGCCGCGCTAGCCGCTTGCCCCGGATTGAAAAGCAGGATTCCCCAGGAAAATGCTTGGCTAACACACATCGGCTCGCGCAGTCGCACCTGTTCGGCCCATCTGCTGCTGGCCAGCGGCGCCCTCTGAATTCCAAAGAAGCAGGCCGAGAATTGTTCGTGGACCATCAGACGCGCGGTATCGAAAGGCAGCCCCACGGAAATAGGCGTATGGGCTACGGCCTAAAGAGCCCGGAAGCCGCACAAAAAAACAGCCCGGAAGCCGACCGATAACCGCGTCGAGTCAATTTCCGTGGCTGGCGGTCGGCCGATGCCCCTCGATGAGGAGTACTCTCCCGTAAAAATTTATTTCTAAATTTAGTTAATATTTTTTTATTTAATTAAAATTTTATATAAATTTGATAAACTTTAATAATATAAAATTTATATTTTAAGTTTACTTATAAAAATATTTTTTATAATATGTAATTTATGTGTTTATAAAATTTATCAAATTTTAAAAAATTATTAGTAAAAAAACAAAACACAGTTAAACAAACTTTAAAAATAGACTTTTCACCGAGAAGTAGGGAGTACTCAGCAGCAACGACGGTCCTCCCACGTGGAGTTTGTTGACATGCCGGCGATGCCGCCGCGGGACCCCGCCGGAGGCCCCTTGATGAGGGGCTGCAGATCCCCCAAGCTCGTACGCGCATTAACTTCAGACTGAGACGCCTCGGCCTTCTCAAACATTTTGTCAACTTCTCTCTCCCGTCTCTCGCTCTCTTCAAACGTGGGGCGGTGGCGGCGAAGGGCACGGGCGCATGGCACGTGGGCACGCG
The DNA here is from genome assembly GCA_001602275.1 of Zoysia japonica. Classification (NCBI taxonomy): domain Eukaryota; kingdom Viridiplantae; phylum Streptophyta; class Magnoliopsida; order Poales; family Poaceae; genus Zoysia; species Zoysia japonica. The sequence continues at coordinate 5,605,674 of BCLF01000003.1, read as the reverse complement.
GCAGACGGTCAGCGGGGCGACGGGGCGAAGGTGATTTTTTTACTGTTGCATGGCCCGTGACAGGCGTTCGGTGGACAGAGCGAAGTTAAAATAACGGTGTAAATATTTTAATTCGAAAATAGTAACAAATAGTACTACTATATGATCTGTATGCAACTTACGACAGATGATATCGATCAGAGCAATAATATACTCTCTTCGTCTCGATAGAAGATTATTTTTAGATTTCATTGATTATAATTTTGACTAATAATTTTTGATAAATTTAATTAACTTTAATAATATAAATTATATATACTATAAAAAATATTTTTTTTTTGATAAATTTAAAAGTACAAATACTAAATTTTTAAAATTAATCGAATCTATAAATTTTTTAGATCAAAGCATTAGTAAAATAAAATAGAAATAAAGTTCGAAGGTACTAAGTATATATGAGGGTCACAACACAACGATTTTCATATGGAGCATCGTTCACTTCTATTGGCTCCTGTGGACCAATGAGGCTAGACACACACAGGTGTGCTCTGTGTGAGCGATGTCTGTGGACCAATGGTGTACAGAGCAGTTAATTTGGTAGGGGTAGGTATAGCCGTATATGTTATTTTTCTTAAAGATTATTCGGTCTTTTAGGTCAGGCTTGAAACGACTAACTTTTGGAACAGATAGAATAATAAATGCTCTCTTATCTCAAATTATAAACTATTTTAAACCATCAATTTTTTTTAAATTATAAATCTCTTCTTAATATATTTATACATCTTTACTTTATGTCTCTGCTTCTTATTTTCAAAATAAGACAGAGAGAGTAAGATATAAATAGATGGTAAAAAAGTTTTATTTGATAAAAATAAGAGTATGGGATCTTTTTACTCCATTCTTACTCTATATCGTAAAATGTAGAAATTCTTATATTTTCATTTTGGATGCATGTAAAAAAATAAAGATTTTTTTCTTACTCTATATTCTTGGACGCATGATGTACCCATATGTTGGAGCATTTGGGCAAAAACGGCTTACACGCCAGGCGTGCGTGGTTTTAGTCCGCACGCATGGTCAGTTAGTACCAGTCCCACAAAACGTTTCTTCAGGTCCATTCCATCCGGAGAATCTGCTTGTCGCCATGGATCACGAGCAGGAGCAGCGTGAGCGCGGCGCCCGTCATCTCCTCCTCTTCCCCTTCCTGGCGCAAGGCCACATCATCCCTTTCCTCAACCTGGCCAAGCGCATCGCGAGTATGGACTTGGAGCAGCCCCGTCCCGCGATCACCATCGTCAGCACGCCTCGGAACGTTGCCAGCCTCCGCCGCGCGGTGCAGGCGGGATCGTCCATCCGCTTTGCCGTGCTACCGTTCACACCGTCGGACCATGGTCTGCAAGCCAACGTCGAGAGCGCCCACGCCATCCCCCTCCGGGACTTCCCCGCCTTCTTCTTCGCCACGGAGTCGCTCCGGGCGCCGTTCGAGAAGCTCCTTTCGGAGATCGCGACGAGAGAGAACGTCTGCGTCCTCGCAGACATCTTCCTGGGATGGACGGCTGAGAGCTCCCGCAAGCTCGGCGTCCAGCACCGCCTGTTCGTCACCTCCGGCGCATACGCCTCTACCATCACCTTCTCCCTCTGGCTCCGGCCGCCGACGTTTCCCCGGCCCGTCAAACAAGACGACGAGCAGGCGCTGCTCGACTTCCCCGACATCCGCGTCCGGTACGTGGACTTCCTGAACGTGGCCATCACAGAAGACGACTCGAACCCGATGACGCGTTATCTGCGCCGGACGCTCAACCTCCACTTCCACCACTCCGGCGGTCTCGTCATCAACACCGCTGAAGAGATCGAGGCGAAAGGTCTCGAGATGATCGGGAAGATCTCGGGGTTGCCGACTTTCGCCGTCGGGCCTCTAATCGGCTGTTGCACTCCCACTAACAGTGATACCCTACCCGTCGGAGACGCGTGCATTAATTTCCTGGACTCCAAGCCGTCGGCGTCTGTTCTGTACGTCTCGTTCGGGTCGCAGAACACGATCCCGGCGTCACAGATGATGGAGCTGGCGCGGGGGCTGGAGGCTAGCGGCCGGCCGTTCATCTGGGTGGTGCGGCCGCCGGTGGAGTTCGACGGCGCGGCGGAGTTCCGCGCCGAGTGGCTGCCCGACGGCTTCGAGGACCGTGTCACGGCCGCGGGGCAGGGATTGTTGGTGCGGCGGTGGGCGCCGCAGGTGGCCATCCTGGCGCACGCGTCCACGGGCGCGTTCCTGAGCCACTGCGGGTGGAACTCAGTGCTGGAGAGCCTGTGGCACGGTGTGCCGGTTTTGGGCTGGCCGCTGGTAGCCGACCAACTGTTCGATTCCCACATGCTGGAGAAGCTCGGCGTCAGCCTGGAGGTGGCGTCGGGCAGGGTGCTCGGCGGGCTGGCGGCGGAGGGGTGGGAGCACGTGAGGAACGTCGTGGAAACGGTGCTCGGTGACGGCAAGAAGGCTCGGGACATGCGGCGGAAGGCCGCCGAGTTGAAGGCGTTGGTGCGCGTTGCTGTCGACGCGTGCGGCGAGGTGAAGGGCTCGTCCGTGCTGACCATGGAGCGCCTCCTCGACGGTGTCTTCCGGTGACCAAGGCAAGTGTCGTTTTCGCAGAAGCCATCCTACTAGCTCTAAATTGGAATAAACTTCATCGTTCCGAACGAGGTCCTTTAGACCTTGTCGAGAGACAGAGAGCTGCTGCAATGCACTAAACATGTAATGTAAGCTTATGTTCATCATTTTTCTTGTATTGTACTGTACCTTACTTTCTCCGTTTTGAATTAGTTGTTACTCCACCGGATTTGCTCAGACAATCGTCACTATTATGTACTTTAAAAACATAAGATTACACTCCCTTCGTTTTTTGTTGTCACTGTTAGATGACTTTTAACATCAAATTTGATTATTCGTCTTATAGTTTGTTATAATTTACTTTATTATTAAAGTTATTTGAATCATCGTTTATGATTTTACACATTTGAATTATTTTTTTAATAAGACGAATATTTAAAATTAATGTTTGAAGTCGACGGCGATAAGATCGGAGAGAGTACATTATTACATTTATTATAAGAAATAAATCTATAATGTATCTAAATAATTTAATTTTGAAAAATAATGTTTAAATTAGCTTGATGTATTTAACATTGATCATGTAGTATAAAGATAAGAAAATTAATTTGAAAAGGAGAGAATATCTGTTTCTCATCTAAAACCATTTCACCAACAAATAGGGAATCAAGTGAGTAACCAATTTGTATTTGTGAGTTTTGTGAGTCAAGTTTCTAGTTTATTTTAAATTATTTTTTTCCACTAACAATACAAGACAAGATATAGAGAAATTAGTTAATTTTAAAAAGTTCTAAACCGACCCAGAAAGCATAAAACCTGCATCCCTACGAACAAATCAACAAATGTATGTACGAGCTTATTACGACAAGAGGATGGCTCGCTTTCCAAGCAGGCAACAGTGAGGGCAACCGCAATGGTGCGCCGAACTGAGCGAGCATACGTCAGTTCGCTTTTCTTCTATTCGTTGCCAACAATGTCCCTGGGCCTACAAAAGATTTAATTATACGAGTATTTTTTTTCTCCCCATCCACTCTCCTCTGTGCGGTGGAGCGGTGATCTCAACAGCAAAATTATTTTTTTTACTTCGCTCGGTGCGCTTCGGATCGAAGTACTCCCTCGGGTGGATAATGTTTTAGATAAACATTGAGAATATAAATTATAAATAATTTTTAATTTATTAAATTTATATATGTGAAAATTATATGATTAGATTTATTTTAAAAAATACTTTGATAAAAATATACAAATATTATTTTTTATAAATATTTTTATAAAAAATAAGAGTAAAAGTTGTGTTTTGAAAAACATGTCATTGTCAAAACGACTGTAACCGAAGGGAGTATATTGTAATTTTGAATTCTGACAACTGTGGTTGGCTTCTCATAATTTATCAGATTCGATTCTTACGCATTATGGTTCAATGTTTTTCAACTTTGTGGATGCTCATATCATTCATGCAAGGGAACCATTTCCTCTCATACGACGCCACATGTCAGTGACAAAACGGATGAAAACGCGCGTCCCTTCACGGCGCGGCTCCCCCGGGGTTCCAGTGCTGAGGCAGCCGTGCGCCGGCCGCGCTTGGCCCGGATGAAAGCAGGATTCCCCAGGAAAAGTCGGGCCGTTAGTGCGTTACGCATTCGCGCCTGTTTGGCCCATCTGCAGCGGGCCGCGAATTGTTCGTGGACCATCAGCGCGCATATGTAAAGGCAGCCCACGGAAAGAGGTCTTGTCTTTCCTGCGCCGAAGGAGCCGAATGGCGCTCGGAGGGCATGACCGAAGAAGAACAAACAAGAGACTACTAAGATCAATTGTCTCAATTTTATCTTTTCTCCAGCACAACAATATTTAAGAGGAGCATCAACATATACCTATTCCTCCACGCTATAAACTGGAGATTAAGATATAAGTTCTATTCTGATAAAGTTTGGAGGACACAGCGGTATATTATGGGGATATTGGTCAACATTGCCATTTTTAAACTAAGGATTAACTGACGCTTAATTATCACTCGTATGAGTGCTTGCCTCAATTTGCTTTGCGATCAACAGTGTCCGGACTTCTGTGTCTTCGTCAGCCATATCAGCAGGTGTTTGTCCATAAGAGTTCTCCTTCTTAGGGCATGCCGCAGCCTCGAGCAAAAGCTTGACAACATCCAAATGTTCACCTCTTGCAGCATGATGGAGTGGCTGCATAAGGTATATGCAGATATAAGATCCAACTTTGCTGCAGATAGCACACGTGTTCTAATTCACAAATGATGGAGGAGTTTGCATCATACTGTGTCGCCTTCAGAGTCAACAGTACCGAGCATTCGTGCTACGCAACCATCTTTGTTAGCAGAAAAGTTGAGAATGTATTGGACTATCTCAGTAAAGCCTGTAAGAAAATGTTCCAAGAACAAAATAAATTAAGAGAATGGCTAACACCTAAATATCAACACATGCCAAAAAGATATACCTCCAGCACAAGCATCATGAAGAGGAATAGCCCCTTCTTCATCTTTGCATTCCAAGCTAGCTCCACGTTCCAAAAGTACCTAAAAACAAGAAGATGGGCACTTTCAGATCCAAATGAAACCAATAACAACAGGGGAAATCAAGATCACAATGCCAACCTTCACACAAGGGAGATGACCATACAAGCACGCCAGGTGAAGCAGAGTATCTCCGTCCTCAACTGGAACATCAATGCTGCCATCATGATTATCTGCATAAACAGAAAACAGCAGATGAGCAGAGTATCAGCAAAGGGATCCATAGATAGCAGAATATGCATGGATTTTTTTTTTGTGTGTGCTTGAAAGTAAATGGATGAAAACGGCAGAGGATAAATCTGAAGGGAGGCTAACTGTGATGTTGATGAAGGAATATTGAGTGTAGGACTAAATACAGTTTTGCATTTAGGAGCAACACTTGAACAAAATGGGCACAAGAATGAATAGTTGTAAAGTTTACACCATTCTGAAGGGATCTAGAAGGACAAATACCAAATACCAAACCAGGACAAATCATGCATACATATGATTTCCTGAAGAATGTCGATTGTGTCATCTTTCCAAAAACTGAACTACTGAAGAAATCAAGTACTGAGAAAGTGAATGCACAGAGCTATCCAACAAAGGCTTAAATTTTCGTGGAAATGACTACAGTAACAGTAAGAATATCACAAAAAATAAGGTAATACATTCACAAACAAGCTATCTCATTCATGTTTGGCACAGAAAGTAAAGCAAAAAAACAATAATCAAATCCTTCAAACATAAAGCATTTTTTTGGTATGCAAACTGCATAGATGTGGTATCATAATCTGCGGTATGTTTTCTTTCTTAAATAGGACATTACTATTAAAAAAATCAAATCTATTTTATCCTTCATAGAATACAAAACGCATTCGATTCAAGAACTATGAAGCCACACTGATAATTTATTCCCAAAATCGTCTAAAATAACACCAATTTCAATTTGGCAGCTATATCATGCAAAGTATTTCCAGCTAGTATTGGTAATCTGGAAGTACACTTCAACCATCACACATAACAAACCTCTGCTAGGGGAGAAAACAGACGAACTATGCAGTAAGCGCACTCTTGCCTAATCAAGCGATCTCGCAGAACCCTACAAGTTTTCCAACCAACGAAGATCCCGGGGGGGG
>BCLF01000003.1:5577142-5599411 GCA_001602275.1 Zoysia japonica | reverse complement strand
GGGGGGGGGGGTAGATTAAGCCCATACCGAGCGCGGCAAGGAGCGCGGTGACGTCGCCGGACTGAGCGGCGTTGGCGAGGGCGCGGAGGTGGGGAGGAACCTCCTCGTCGTCGGAATCCCCGCCGCCGAAGGCCTCGGCCACCTCGGCGATGTCGTCGTCCTCCTCCATGCCGTTGCGACCGTCGGGAACTGCCATGTCTAGGCGAGGCCTACACGGTGGGAGCTGCGATTGGGCCGGCGGCGAGCGTCGGAGACGGTGAGCAGAGAAACCCTTTTGGCGGCAGATCGGCTGGTTGACAGCTAGCAGGTTCAAGCAGAGCGCGCCGTCAGCGCGATAACCTAACCGGCTGCTGGCTGAACCCTGGACCCTGGCTCATCCTCGTCCTGTAGCGTCAGATCAAAATAGACGGTAGATATTGTGTCCACGATGCATTCGCACAAGTAACCTTTTTCAGTTGTTTTTATTTATTCCAATTGTGATGCGCACCCATGGTTGACTCAAGCAGAGTGCCATGAATTGGTGCCTTGGAGATTGGCTTTCCATTCCCGTCGAATTCTTCTATGAAAACACTTTAAGTTGAATTTTTTTTGTCAATTTTTTTTTACTCAACGACGTCGAACATGCGGTTTCACTTTGTACATTGGAAGCATGATAGAAACGTATAACTCCCTGATGAGCAATATGATACCATGTGTACACATACTGTCAACCGATTGGATAGGTCACCGCATATACACCATTTGTACATACTCGTATATGAAGCTGTGCATATATTTTCTTAGAAAAATCCTAATTAGTTTTATAAATTTAGTAAAATATAATGTATGCTATTAATAAAAAAAACGTTGTTTGGACTCTGAAGTTGGCAAACCTTATTTCCTTTTTCCTTGTATATAGAGACCAACGAACGGCGACCTTCAAAGAAAACAAAAACCGCTATGGAGGGGTCCACCGTCCAGGTCGAGCCACGAACGAATATGCTCGAGTTCGCGGACACAGCAGAACAATCGGCCCATTTCCACGTCCAGCGATTCCAGGACGAGCGCTGCGCGCCTGCGCAGCCTAACGACACCACGCCACGCCGTGCCATGTCGTGGCAGGGCCGGCCCTGAGCCGGTGCAAGCGGTGCGGCCGCACCGGGCCTCCACGAACTAGGGGGCACCGATCTGCAGCTGCTTCCACGAACCCTCAGCTCCTCGAGTCCTCGTCAATCATCACGGATGCTCCTCGGGAACAAGCGTGATTGCGCCTGGACGCTGAGCCTGCCGCCGACGATCGAGTGAGTACGTGCATGACGCGCGCAAGCACTGCGGCCACCGCCCCCGATCGGCACGCTCCGGCTTGGACGAGCTGCTGCCTGGCTGCACCCACCACCACCTGATCTCCGGCCTATTTTCTTGTCCCTTCGCCTGTTCACCATAGCGCCCACGGCTACCGCGCCAATCAGGAAACAAGTTGCGCAGCTGCAATATCTCTAGCCATCCTCGACAAAGCCAAGTTCTATACACTCTCATTCTCATGAGGTTATGAAGCAAATTAATCAATTCCCACCCCTATTACAGCATGTACAATATAGTTTCTCTGCAGTCCTATTGTTAAAGTTGAAGTTCTTTAATAAATATTTAAGGTCAGCAATGCCTCAAAGAAGATTAAATCATTTGATGTTTCTCATACTACTTATTATTGTGTCACCATTAGTCATATTGATTTTTCATGATAAGTAACTAGTTGCAATTAAAAAATTATCTTATTATGTTTTTTTATTATATTTTTTTATTAATAGAGGCCTCTATTTTTTCGTCTCGCACGGAGCCACCAAAATCCGGCCCTGGTCGTGGCGCCGCTCGTGGGCGGCGGCGAGTGAGACAGCGCCCGCTCCCAAGAACGCCGATTCCTTCCGGCTCCGTGACCCGGACCGCAACTGCTCGCCGAGACGTGGCGCATACGCCGCACGAACACTCGTACAATCTCGTGGCGCACTCTCCGTTTCGGCGGCTCGGCAACGGCCGCGCCGTCGCACGGGCGGTGGCGTCGCGCCCAGGGCAAGGCAAGCGCGGGCGAGATCGCGCGGCGCCGTGCTCCAAACCCCACGCACACCAGGTGGCCGTTGCCCCCGCTGCTGTCCGCCACGCGGGCAGGCATCCCGCCGCGCGCCCGAACCTTTCCTTCGTCACCCGGCCGTAACTGAAAAGCAGCGCCCCCCTTCCTGACGCACCACCGCCTCGACGCTTCGCCGCCACCCCCGTTTCGCTTCGGCTTCCGGCTTCCGCCCACTGATCATTCTTTCCCTTGCTTTATTCCGTCCCTTTCGTCCGGCCACCACCTCCCGCACCGACCCACCACCCGCGCTGCTGATCCGAGGCCGAACGGCATCATGGCCTCGTCGCCGGCGAGCAGCTACGACTGCTCCTTCAAGGTCCTGCTCATCGGGGACTCGGCCGTCGGCAAGAGCAGCATCCTCGTCAGCTTCGTCTCCGCCTCCCCCGCCGACGACGACATCGCGCCCACCATAGGTACGCACCACGACTCCGCGAGCGCGGGCTCCTAGTCCTTTTACTGGATCTCGTCGATTGGTAACTCCCCTGCGAGGCACAGGCATGCCCGCTTCCCTGGCTTGTCTCGATTAGTAGGGGACAGGGAAGCAGTAAGCGAATAATTCTTTGTCTCAAGCGGAGATTAGTGTTTGGCGTGTGGCTGTTGGCAAGACGGTAGTCGGTAGAGCTGTGAGATGTAGTGCTTCTAGTGCAATTTTTGGGGAGGGAGTTGAAGGATCACCACGCACGGCAACTTCCATTTCTGGGAGCAACTCCTAGTTGCTGTTTGAGGAATTTTGTGCTAAAAGTAACCAAGGCTAAGATGATGTGTTCTGATCGCTTCTGCATATGTATTTATTTTGCTTACCACAATCTAAAATTCAACAACTGATCATATATGAGACATTTTGATGTAGCTGGAGTTGTGAACTAAATACGCAATCTGCTTTGCTTCAGAGGCTAATTGTTACTAGAAAATTACAGAGAATAATTGGACAGAAGTTAGAGATGCAGGAGAGTTCCTGTCTCATTCGCAATTTTACTACTACTGTTGCGGGGAGGCAGCAAGGAAAGATAAAGGATCTGCCTCTGACATACTCCCTCCGTTCTTAAATTGATGTCGCCGTTGACTTTTAATATCAATTTTGACCAATCGTCTTATTCAAAAAAATTTGATAAAAATTATATATTTTGTTATAATTTGATTAATCATTAGAGTTATTTGAATCACAACTTAAAATTTTACATATTTGAACTAATTTTTTGAATAAGACGAAAGGTCAAAGTTGAGATCAAAAGTCAATGACGACATCAATTTAAGAACGGAGGGAGTAGTTTTTTTTGTCGGTTTCAATGGGTTAGGTACTGCCTGTTTAAGTGCACAGCTCGAAATAGTACTTTATAAAAGCCATCCGATACAGGCTTTTGCTATCAAATGAAGGCATCGAATTGTAGGGATCCCAATTCTCAGCCTTACATTACTGCACTGTTTATTTTGAAGGTTTATTGTACCTTATTCTTCATATTACCTGTTGCACTAAAATTTACTCTTACAATCTTGTGCCAGGTGTGGATTTCAAGATCAAATTTCTCACTGTTGGTGGAAAGAAACTAAAACTGACAATATGGGACACTGGTAAGTTTTTTTTTTCATTTGCAATACTCAAATTAACATGGTTTCTTGTAATGAATTTCCTGTGATGTGAAGTTGTTTCCTCCTTGTGATATGTTGATTTTTGTAAATAACAATGTCAGTCTTATCCTATTTAGGTGTTCTTCATAAATTTTTTGTCATTGTTTTTCAGCTGGACAGGAGAGATTTAGGACTATTACCAGCTCTTACTACAGGGGTGCTCATGGAATCATTCTAGGTAATTTTTTCCCCTAAAGATCAATCATTCTAGGTAAATTGATGACTTCCTAAATATTTACTTGGGCATTCAGCAATGAAAAGAATCGCCAACCATCTCTCATGTCTGAATGTACTGTTTGAATTTCAGAGTATATTTTGTGATTATCTTACAGCCAAGGTCATTGCTTGTGTGCTCTAGTGGTGCCATGGAATGCTATGACGACGTTGTGCTTGTAACTTAAAGGAACACATTTTCATTCTGTACCCTTGATTGTAGCATGCTATATAGGATCTTGCAGTGCCTCAATTCACGGACTTTGTACTTGAGTTTTATTTGACGTGCAGCTCAGTTTATGTGAGTCATGTTGTCTGAACTTCCATCATTAACTATTAAAAGGATGCATCCTTTCCAGTATTTTGGTAGGTAATAATCTGATTAGATATAAAAGTAAATAGCTTGTTTCTTGGAACTACTTTAAACTGTCATGTAATTTCCAGATTACTAAATTTGCCTCTGAACTTGGGTTACACCTCATGATTTAAATCTTGTTAGACTATTGTGATAAGTGGTGAAATGCAATGTGATGACTGGTAGCAGCAAAATTTCTATAATGTACATGATTGTTACAATCATTCTTTTATTCTTCAGGCGGAAGTGTTGCAGGGTAATAAAAGAAGGTACTAACTTTATATTCGTCTTCTATTAGTTTATGACGTCACAAAGAGGGAGAGTTTCACAAATTTGGCTGACGTGTGGACCAAGGAGATAGAGTTGCACTCAACAAATAAAGAGTGTGTCAAAATGCTTGTAGGAAACAAAGTGGACAAGGTAATACTTTTCCTAATAAAATTCTTCTTTGTATAAACATTGATCCATTTCTTTGTTTGACTCCCTCACAAAAGAAAGCATCATTTGACTATTCTTTTTTTTTTACTTTTCCTTTTCAGCACTTTTTTTTATTTGAGTCCAATAGACAGAATTTCGGTAGCATGGCATGTCCATGATGTTATCTTGCTTAGAAAAAAAATTCCAACAAGAAAGAATTTCGATAGCATGGCATGTCCATGATGTTATCTTTGCTCAGAAAAAAAAAAGAGATCAAAGTTAGATTGGTCGAACCTGGTTCATTTGCAGGAATCATACAGAAGTGACAGTACATTGTTCTGAGATTGATGGTTCTACCTTGTAGGAGGAAGAGAGAATGGTGACAAGGGAAGAAGGTATTGCCTTTGCTCAGGAAAATGGATGCCTATTTCTCGAGAGCAGTGCCAAAACAAGGCAGAATGTTGAGCAATGTTTTGAAGAGCTTGCACTAAAGGTAGATCTGCACAAAACAGAAAGATATAAATCACAGAATGTTCTCTCTTTTCCTTGATTTACCTGCTAGAACTCCAGAAAATTAGATGTGTAAGCATATGAATCAACTCTTGATACGATGTTGAGAGAAATCATTTACTTAATCTTGTGCAATTTTTAGACAAAATGCAGGTTGCAAGTGTAGTCCTTTTACTTATTAAATGCCATATTAGAACCTTGCTGAAACTATATTTGGGCTACAGTATTCTTTTTTTGTTGCAGATTGTCTCTGTTAACTCGGTAGTTTGGGTAAAACGTAAGCTCCTTCTGTTAATCCATTGCAGATTCTTGAGGTCCCAAGTCTTTTGGAGGAAGGTTCTTCTGTTGTCAAGAGAAACATCCTGAGGCAGAAGCAGGATAATGCAAAACAAGCTGGAGGATGCTGTCCGTAGACCCACTTATGCAAGCAGCTCATGATGTCTGGGTTTAGCTGTCCTTGCACTACGGTGTAATTGGGTTGTATCTAAAAATGCTCATTGATGCAACAAATGGAAGTAAAGGGAAAATTAACCTCTCAAGGTTTTGGTGTCACTGTGAGCTGATCTGTACAGCTTTTCCTGACGTGGCATGTCTGTTTGCCTATTGTGAAGAGGGATTCAGCTGATCGCTTCCGTAACTGTATGCATGGGAAAGTGTAAGGCTTTAGGTATGGACGTCCTGCAGGCTGCAGCAATGTAAAATGTTAAGCTGCCTGGTCCGCATACTGAATTGTACAATCGGATCTTGTTCAGTTGGATTGTGCTTGTTCTAACCTTTCCAATTTCTTTAACTGCATTGTTGCCAGTAGTGAGCATAAATAGAAGAATGGCTTGTATTGCTAAGTTTTCAGGATTACTGTCTGTTTATTATGTATTTACAATGCTACAGAGTTGCAGGACAGATTTTTTTTTTCAGGATCACCTTTCCACCTGAATGTCCTGGAGGATACAGATGCTTGACTAAGTTCCATCCTCGCTCTAAAAAGCTGTCACAGATACTTTTTCCCATTATTCAGATTTCAAACTGTACCGTATGCATGTTTTGTACGATAATTACGTTTAATCATGGATTCATGTAACTGGGCTGTCTCTTTGTATCGCTTTTCCATCTGCTATCACGCTGTGCGTTTGCTGGTTCACGTGAGGAAGACGACCGGGACTGGAAGAGCTTCAACGCAACGCACGTGAAAATGTGATGTATCGATGCTGCAGGTACCGCCGCCACCATTTCTTTTGCACGGAAATGCCTTGGAAAGGGCGATCCCGTATCCTCCACTGGATCAAGTTGATCCTCAACCTGACACCTGAGTTTCAACTGTTTTGTCCGCCAAAATGAGAGGTTCCGGAACTGATACGTGGTAGTAGACTAGAGACTAGAGATGGCAAGCTTACGAGCAGACCGCCGGCCAGGGTCACAGGTTCGCAGCAGGACCGCAGCTCGTGGTCGTTGCAGGAGCTAATGCCACTTCACCTCCTCTGCTTTTTCCCGTTTAGCGATCAGTTCAGTATTATCCACTAATCAATTAACCTCGTCGCCCAAGTCCCAACTCATTACCCTACACGTCGTACGCGAGATGATCTCATTCGCATCATCTGACCAGTGCCACTCGCGAAAACTCAAACAGTGATGACGTTGCATGTGTTAGGTCACACCAAACACATTAATCAACTATAGACCATACTGGAGCGTCGTAATCAAGCAAGCGATAAGGGGGCCAAGCAAGCCAAAGAACGGCCTGAAACCCGGAAGATGATAATGCTAACAAGGGACGCAGCCGGAAGATGATTGATGCGGCGGTCCTACTCCCGGCGCTTACAAAATCCTGCAGGAGGACGGGGCCTCTGGTTGGTTTGGAGGCAAGGCGACTGGATCATGCATCAGAATAATGGAGCTGAGGCTGGCGTGATTTGACATTTTGTTCGTCTGGAAATGTGGATTTCTGCACGCAGCACGCGTGGATGCAAAAGCGCTTAATTACCATATCTTGGTCTGGGTGTAGAGAGAGAGACAGGGCCTTTAGTTTAGGCTATCAATGGATAGCTCGGGTTTTGGCCTTATTGTCCGGGAATAATCTGTAGGAGTAGCAGTTGGGTCGGCGAGGGATAGGAGAAGATAAAGCGATCGAAAGGTGATGTGCGGTGCGGGCAATGGCATCTGCTCTTCTTGTCGTCTCCTCTGCTGCGGTCTTCATCAGAGTTAGCGCTTTTGTAGGTGCTCGAGACACAGAGGCACGCTCCGGGATGGACTGAAAGCTGCGTCCAATCTTTCCGTTGGTTCCACTGAACATATTGCCTCACGGACACGGTAAGCTAGACTGATTTTGTAGCCAACAGTGTCGAAGCGGCAGCCATTTTCCCTGCGCGAGAGCGAGCCAACAGTACAAACCCACGTGCCAATGGGCACGAGTAGTCCCGTACCACCGCATCGTGATCCACGCAGCGAGACGAGCCGGCTCCGACAAGGACAGGTCAGCCTTATCATCATCAGTGTCCCCCCCGATTCCGACGTGGCGAGCGTACCTTCCTGTCCCTCGTCACATGCGCGTCCCAGACTCCCAGTGCTGCATTATTGAGCCGCGGGACTCCGCTCCGCGATCCCGATCGAAATCGTCACGATTCGAACAAAATCATCGCGCACGAGATCTTTCTTTCGTATGCACATGTGGCGCATATTTGTAGTACGTTGTTGCATGGATGGATAATGGATCTGGCGGAATAAACTCGCACGGCAAATTCACAGATTTTACAGAAGCAAACGGGTCCGGAGTTCATGGATCACGGGTAGTACAGACTGGAGTTCCATCAACTTGCAAATTCACGACGGACGCAGCAGCCAGATAGCTGAGGTGCATGCATTATGAGGGGGAAGAAACTAAACGGCGACGAACTGATTGATCATCATCAAACGGACGGAGGAAGCGGCTCGTTATCAGTAGTCCGTGGGGGGGAGCTGCTCGTGGGTGTGCGAGATGAAGAGCACGTCGTAGATGACGCCGGCGAGGCCGCCTCCGACGAGCGGGCCGACCCAGTACACCCAGTGGCTCTCCCACGACCAGCTGACGAGCGCGGGGCCGAAGGACACGGCGGGGTTCATGGACGCGCCGTCGAAGGCGCCGCCGACGAGGATGTTGGCGCCGACGATGAAGCCGATGGCGATGGGCGCGATGGTGCCCAGGCTGCCCTTCTTCGGGTCGACCGCCGTCGCGTACACCGTGTACACCAGCCCGAACGTCATCACGATCTCCAGCACGAGCGCCTCCCACACGGACACGCCGGTGAGGCCGAAGGTGCCCGTGGGCAGCCCGCCCGTCGAGAAGCGGAGGAGCAGGCACGCCACCGTCGAGCCGAGCAGCTGCGCGATCCAGTACAGGATGCCGCGGAGCAAAGTGATGTTGCCGCCCAGGAACGCGCCGAAGGTCACGGCCGGGTTCACGTGCCCGCCCGAGATGTTGGCGCCCACGGACACCGCCACGAATAGGGCGAAGGCGTGCGCGATCGCCGCCGAGATCAGACCGGCTGGAGTCGACCCGCCGCCGCTCAGCTTGCCTGCACGATTTAATTATTATTTTTAGCTCGAGTAGTAAAACACACAAATCCCAGGTGATTCCTCCACATGTACGAGTATGTTGGTTCATAGCAGAACAGAAGCAGCACATGGAGACTGCATGCCACAGACTCGAATAGAATGCACTGATTCGGCGAGTGATTCTTAAACCATCCACGTAACTGCACTGGCAGGCCAGTCATTTGCCACGACATTATCAACCATTTTCCCTGTCTTTGTTTGACTTTACATTAAAAGAAAGAAAAGGAACCAGTTTCAGTGAAAGCTTCTGGATTCTGGTAGCGCCTCGTGCAGTAACACGACAACTACCCCCAACTCCTAAACGCTTCCGTTTTTTGTCCCGTTTGAAACTGATTAGTAACTTCATGCTTTAATTGCTAGACTGACGAACAAAAAAAAATAAATTCAAGTGATACATGCGTGCAGATAGGAGGAGGAGGAGGAACTGGAACTCACTGAAGGCCATGCCGGAGCCCTGGCCGGCGAAGACGAAGATGAGGGTGGAGATGAACTCGGCGAGCGCCGCCTTGAGCGCGCCCGGGTGGTACACCTCCTGGGTGTCGCCGACGGCGATGTTGCGGATCGGCATCTTCTTCTTCTTCAGCAGCCTCTCGCTAATCACTCACTCACTCACAGGAGGCTGGGAGAAGATGCTGTTAAATGTGAGCAAGAAGAGATGCCATCGGGTCGGTATATATACACCGGTGACGCTGGCACGGCCCCGCGCGGGCGCATGCTTTCGTGCTGGGCGACGCCAGGGCCACTTTTTTAGAGGCGGCATGAGCTGTGTGACCGTGACACTGTGAGTGACTCGTCCCGGAGGGACTCGGCGTGTTCGCGCATCCGTTGCCTTCTTTCAGGTGAAGTTTCTAGTAAAGCTCAGCAGGTGACACGGTAAATTAATTCTCTGATTTTTTAGAGCAAAACAATGTATTTTTTCATAGAAGAAAAAGTATGCAGGAAAATTACTTTATGAGTTGGAGTTTTTTTTAGACATGGTTTAACATGGTTTGGAGTTTGTGGGAAACATTGATACGAGGGAATGGCTGGCGGGCACGATTAGCACCACTACAATAAGAATTAATTTGATACATGTTATTGCAATTTTATAAAATTTAAAATATATCATTCGAGTTTATATATTATTTAAAAATTTTACCTGTCATTGATACATTAATGATATATTTTAAAATTTGTAAAATTATAAAGACATGTATCAAATTCACCGTTATTGAGCTCAGAAAAACTGCAAGGAAAAACTCGGCCCGGCCTCTTCTCCGCGAGCTACAGCTCATACTCGTACGTTGCGCTGGTCCGTATTTAAAAATGTTTTATCTCAGCAAGTCATCAAATTTTCGAATTAAATATAGCGCGCCTCCATGGAAATGGAAAAAAATTAATAATCGGCCGCCATCGGAGTTAGTTTTTGCAAGAAATTACTGTCAGCACTAATGACCGTCATCAATGGAGCAATGGTCGGTGACAACTCCAAAACCATCTCGTAAAGTCTCTGCGTCTTTGGAACGCAGTGAACCGGTGGAGCGTGCGGAGAACGCTGTGTTTGTGACGGCGACCGGGGTGCGGCGCCAGCTCAGGCGGCCGCCGGCCGGGGAGCGGTCAGAGAGCCACGTGTGCGCGGAGGCGGAGCTCGTGGCCCGTGTGGATTCGGAGGCGCGGGTGACGCGACCGCTCGCTGCTCACTGGGCCGCCGGAATTGGCTGGTGGGTCCCTGTGTGCTGATTGACGGTGGGGATGGAGCCCTGGGCTGGGATTGGCTCGGCCGCGCGCGGCTGGGGTCATCCCACTTTTTTTTTTCCGACAGCGGGTCTTCACACTTTACACAATCGATCAACTCCGAATGGAGGAACATATTCAGAAAAAAGAATCCTCATGCAGTTATGTTCCGAGACGTGGATGCACAACGTCTTGACACCGCTGAATCATAAATCGTCCATCTCTCTAATCCAGAATAGCATTATTCCTTCAAGATTCTTTCACGACACACCTAACACCAGAACGAAAATTTTAAACAACAATTCGTCGAGAAGGACGGCGAGATGTAAAGTTGAGCGCTCAACTCCGGCGCCGGCCACGGACAAAAACGATCATCAGCCCCATGTTTTTCCTCTGCCTACGCGATTGCTATGAAGGAGACACGCCATCGGCTAGCTGCGATGTCCACGAACTGCTCGGTGATGCGCCAGTGACCAAGCGCTAATAATTTGCTGGGCATCCTGCCCGTCTGGTTCTCGAAGCGTCCGTGGTCCCCGCGCCACGGCCGGGTGATTGAACGAACCAACCAAATAGTCCACTGTTTACTTCTGAACTTGCTGAATTTTTTTGCCACTTGAGGATTAGGAGGACCTCTAATTACATAACAATTTCTTTTTGCCACTGGAGGATTAGGAGTACTAATCAGCATAAGCGCGTCCGTGTCCACAAGTTTTGTTTTAAAAGAGCAACAAGCCGGCGAAGCCGCTGCTCCAGAACACGCTTCGTTCACAATTTGTTCCCTTCCTGCCTCCTGTTGTTTGCCGTGTGCTGCCTTGTCACATGCGCGGCGACGTTGCAATGGAATCTTGGGATCTGAACAACAACCGGATGCAGATTACTACAGCACAAAGATGAAGCCGGTGGACTGTAATTTGGACGCTTGGAATTTGCATACAACTTCATCCAAATCTTTTAAACAAGATCTTGTTGTCAGTAGTAGATATTACTCCTTTTCTAATTGTTGTTGTTAGAACAAATATTCTGCTTTAAAAATAACCGAAGTTGCTAGTCTTAACAACAATAATTTAAGAAACGGAGGAGGGAGTGAACATGTGTGGATGGGCTTCGTGTTTTGCTTTTGCAAGCGGTCCCGTGGTCCATATACAGGCCCTGGATGAAGACGGAACCATATTTCGCATGGACCAGTTGACAGGCAGCATGATGCTCATCGCGCCTGATCCAATCTCAGATCGATCATAGTAATATGCATACATGTTGATGTTGTGCACCACAGAGAGGTCAATCTTATCTAGTCGTCGCCTAGCTTGCCTTGCTGGAAGAAAGTGATCAATTATCCTTTAGAATCGAGATATTTTTGGTCTGCGAAGCTTGCATTGATATGGTAGGGCATGATAACGTTAGAATCGACATATACTCACACTGTCAGTATTAAACTGCGCTGTTGATAAAACTTAAAAATCATCTGGAGACGATTTCCATGAAGTATGATTGGGTTGGCTATTTTGGTGATTTGGATGTGCTTCGTGAGCTGGAACGATTAGTTTATTGGGCCATAAGAAACTGATTAGGCATTCTGGGTAGGTTGCCGTACTAAAGTCTTCCTATAAACTAGAGTTAGGTCGTTTGTTGCCATCAAGCAAATTGTAAAGAATCCTTCAAAAGGAAATGGACGCTGCACTTTCCCTGTTTCAGTTTAGAATAAGGGTCAGATGAATTGTCGCACCTATGATTCATAGACTTATTGGAAACAAAGTACTCCTATCTGTGAGGTAGTACTGCGAGGGAAATATGAAATGGCGTCGCTTGTTACTTGTGTCGACAGCGCCTTCACGCTTGGCTAATTGGCTTCCTGCCCGGCCTTCCTTCCATGACTATTTTATCTAGTACTACAGGGTTAACGCTGTTTATAAAATAGCTAAATGATCCAGTCGAATAAACTTTTACAGCCATGCTAACACAAGTTACGAACCGTCTGGCTCTGCTGATACTCTGTCAGCAGACGGAAGGAGGAGCTTCCCGCGGCCCATTGGAGAGCATAGATGCACGGACTCGGCCCAGAGTCTCCAAAGCAGCCGTTCGGCCCGGCCCTTGTTCAATCTCATGGAGAGAAATGAAGGCAATGTGGGCTTCATTTCTGAACGGGCGACCACTGACACCGACAGGCATGATAGGCTGGCCCAGATAAATACATAAGCCCAAGCTCAATACCACTAGAAGCTTCTTGCGGAAGTTTTCCGCTAGAGAAAAAAATCTATGATATCGGGCCTGCTCGCTTCTGCTTTTTTTACTCGCCCGGCAACAAATGGAAGGACACAAAGCTAGAAATGCTTCAGTCCGGCAACGGGCAAATCCATCCAACCATATTTTACCGCCCGTTCCGCGATTTCAAATTTCAAAACTTCCTCCTCCCCGTGCACGTTCTCTCTCTCTTTCGAACGCGAATCAGGATTCCAGTCCAGCCCACGCCGCCCGCCGATCCAACCGGTTGGCAACGACTACTTGCCCTACCCGCGTCGCCCCATCCTGCCCGTCCATCTCCGCACCAACGGCCGCGCCTCTCCGCTTCCTTTTTAAATACGCTCCTTCCTTCCATTCCGGTCCTGCCCCCGCCCCACACCACGCTCCCCTCGCTGCTCGCCGTCTCGGCTTTTTTCCCCCCACACCGGCCGCGTCCATCGCTATTCTGCGCACCGAGGTTTGTGCGTTCCCTCCGCCCCCTCCCCCTCCAAATCCTGCGATCTGTCGAGTTTTCTTTGCAATGTTCCTCTGCAGATCGTAGTTTCTTCGGTAGCCGCGCGGTTCCCTCGGTTGCGCTGGGATTTTTTTAATTGAATTTCGGGTTTTCTCGTCGTCCTGCAGGAAAACTGTGATCGAGAAGTGGAGGTAGTGGACATGGGCCAGATCCAGTACTCCGAGAAATACTTCGACGACACCTACGAGTACAGGTAGATCTGATCTCGCTCGTCTCCATTTCTTCGGTAGTTGGGTGTGCTGTCGGTGGCAAAACCCTAATAACTTGATCCACTCTCATCGGCGCAACAGGCACGTCGTCCTCCCGCCCGAGGTCGCCAAGCTCCTCCCCAAGAACCGCCTTCTCTCCGAGGTACACCTAGATGTCTCGCATTCCACCTGCATTCGTGTAGATCGTGACCTCGGACAGTTCGTCTGATCGTGTCCTTTTGCGGTTTGGAATTTCGCAGAACGAGTGGCGTGCGATCGGCGTGCAGCAGAGCCGCGGGTGGGTGCACTACGCGATTCACCGGCCGGAACCTCACATCATGCTGTTCCGCCGCCCGCTCAACTACCAGCAGCAGCAGGAGGCCGCGGCTGCAGCGCAGGTGCTGGCCAAGTGATTGCCTCCCTTCCCGCAAGGGCGACGGGCGGCGGCCACTGGGCGGTTATAATGTTTCAAAACCCTGTACTACGAGCCCCTTTTCATCTCCAAAAGGGTCTGCTGATTAGTTGCTCTGCTCGTTGGAGTTTACTGATCCATCTTGGTGGTGTCCGCCTTGTGTTTGTGCAAATGCCTAGGAAGGAACTGATATGTGTTGGTCTGTGTTATCTATCATAGACTCATGAAGTTACCCTGTGTTATGTGATTCTGGTCGATACTCTTGTTAATCTTCCATGTGATGCTGCGATTCTTTTAATCTGTCATTGTGGCGAGCTCTTTGTGTTTGTGATTGCTAGTTTCTTGTCTATTCTTTTTACTTGGTAGGATCAGTTATTGTTGTGCTGGATGCATCCTCTGAAGTGCTAAACTGCAGAAGTACACTGAATGGTCTGCTATGTAGTACTACGAGGATACATGGTAAATGTGAATTTCTTACCTTTCAAACATGCTTGTATGATCTAACAGGAACTTGATAACATCAGTTGCTGATATTTTGCAGCTTTATATTAGCGCCAATTATCGAAGGTGCAATCTAAAACCTTGTCAGTTTTTCTTTTGACATCAACCTTGTCACCTTTTTGCTGGTACGTTATGAATATGTGATTTCAATATCGAGTTGTGAGACCGTTGTGGACACCTGTGATGTTCTCCGATGCGCATAACCTCGTGCATCTTGGTTTTCAAAACTCTGAAATTTTATACTACCTCGATTACTTTTGGGTTTAAAAAATTGTCTTGCTAGGAGTTCTGGTAATGGATACGTGCGGCATTTTTTTCCTCTGCCTAGCTTTGAAATCAATTTGTAATTCTGGCAGCGTTCTGCAAGAAATTGCCCAGCAAGAGGATCAGTCCTGTGAGACTGCCAGTCAGTTGTGTGAAACGGATTTTAGAAGATATATGCTTGGAAAATATTACCAACGAAAATAGGATAAGGCCCAATGTAAAGTCAGCCTGGCTAATCCAAATTTCTTTCGAAATTGTCCAATTCGAATCAAATTTGATTTCCATCTTTGCGATGCCGAGAGGCGGGCACACGGTTCAGACGGGACTGGAGACTCCCTGTCCAACAGGGGCGACGCACCAATCCCCGCCTGCAAACAATGGGCCGAAGGTTTTCGGCTTTCGCCACGGGTCGGCCTCACTGGTCACAGGTCTCGGCACGTTCGTCGCGGTTGGGGACGACGGGAAGAGGACTCGGCTGGCTGGTCCAAGCTCCACCACACGCACGCCACAAAACGCCATGCGTGCGCTCGCACACTTGTCCTCCGCCACCGCCTTCCTCCATCCGCTTCCGTCACGCAACCACGCATCCCTTCTTCCCCACAGTGTGTACCCTGTACTCTCGTTCACTCTCCCCAGCTTGAGAAAGTTCTCAAATTTCTTCGTATGCCCACTGGTTTGCTGCCGTCGTCCCTCTAGCGTGCCAGAACTCTGTTCTTCCATCGTCTAGAAGCACTGCACTGCTACCAACCATCCATTTCCACCGCGAAGCATAAAACCGGCGTGCCGAAGATCTCCCCGGCGTACCCTACGAACCAAACCTCTCCGCCTCACCGTAGGAAAAAATGCGCGCGACAGTCCTCGCCCCGTCGCTCGTCGCGTCACCGAGGCCGGCGCACCACGGGCCTCGGCTCCCCTCCCTCCCCGTGAACCCGGTTCCCCGCCACGTCTGGCGCGGGCGGCGCCCGCGCACCCGCCTGCGCGTGGCGGCGCCGCCGTCCGTCCCCAGCGAGGCGGAGCGGACGACGGAGCCGAGCACGTCGGCGCCCGAGTCCGGGGAGAAGTTCTCGTGGAGGGACCACTGGTACCCCGTCTCCCTCGTCGAGGACCTCGACCCCAGCCGGCCCACGCCGTTCCAGCTCCTCAACCGGGACCTCGTCATCTGGAAGGACCCTAAGTCCGGCGAGTGGGTGGCGCTCGACGACAAGTGCCCGCACCGCCTAGCCCCGCTCTCGGTACACTCACCCTCCTGGCCTGACCCGCGTCTTATCCGATCTCTGCCTCGTTTCAGCTAATTTTGATATGAACTTTCGCAGGAGGGGAGGATCGATGAGACGGGGTGCTTGCAGTGCTCGTACCACGGCTGGTCGTTCGATGGCTCTGGCGCTTGCACGGGGATCCCGCAGGCCGCGCCGGACGGGCCCGAGGGCCGGGCCGTGCAGTCACCGAAGGCGTGCGCCATCAAGTTCCCCACGCTCGTCTCGCAGGGACTGCTCTTCGTGTGGCCTGACGAGAATGGGTGGGAGAAGGCCAGGGCAACCCAGCCTCCAATGTGCGTTTAGTCTTCGATTGAAGCTATGATCGCGGATTGAAATATATTGAGGCTGGTTGTGATAACTTTGTTTTGTTTTAGGTTGCCGAAAGAGTTTGATGACCCATCATTCTCCACAGTGACGATCCAGAGGGACTTGTTCTATGGGTATGACACGCTGATGGAGAACGTATCTGATCCGTCCCATATAGAATTTGCTCACCATAAGGTATGTAGGGCAGTGTTGCAAGTTGAGATATCTTCTTTTAATACTCTAAAACAATGTTTTCAAGTCGTCCGATTAGTCAGCCTGGTCGGTCAGACAAGCAGGATAAGGAAGGTCGATTCGATTAGTTGCCCTGGTTGTCTAGACGCGAGGCAAAATTTAGGGTAGTAATTTGAACTTCTTCCTTTCAGAAATGTACTAATGCTTCAGATTTAACTTCCCTCACAGGTCACTGGAAGACGAGATAGAGCCAAGCCTTTGCCATTCAAGATGGAATCAAGTGGTCCATGGGGTTACTCAGGTGCAAATTCTGGCAATCCTCGCATTACTGCAAGATTTGAGGCCCCTTGCTATGCTTTGAACAAGTAAGTCTCAGCAAACTGCCCCAACCATAATTCCACCCTTTTTTTTATTGTATTACTTGCCTTTTGATGTACTGTACTGGCTCTTGTTTATTGCTTCCACATTCAACATTTATAATTCTGGACTTTTGGTAATTGTTTGTACAGAATAGAGATAGACACAAAATTACCAATTTTTGGAGATCAGAAATGGGTCATATGGATTTGCTCTTTCAACATTCCAATGGCCCCAGGGAAGACTCGTTCTATTGTCTGCAGCGCTCGAAACTTTTTCCGGTTTACAATGCCAGGAAAAGCATGGTGGCAGGTACCTCCTTATCTTGTATTTTCTGTCTTAGTTGCTTTTTTTTTTGTTCTGTTGTCAACACTTTCTTCTGCTTTATATATTTCTGTTTTAACTGCTTAAATGAACGTGCTATTGTATTATGAAAGGAAACAACATGGAAGCTTTATACTGTACAAAGCATGTATTATGGATGGCATTTATCATTTCATCATTTCAATGCAACATAGTCTACTGCCAAATTCTGAAACTTTTTTTTCGTTGTGATGCAGGTTGTTCCCCGCTGGTATGAACATTGGACATCAAATTTGGTCTATGATGGTGATATGATCGTTCTTCAAGGGCAGGAAAAGATTTTCCTGGCATTATCCAAGGAGTCTTCTGCAGATGTTAATCAGCAGTACACAAAGATCACATTCACGCCTACACAAGCTGACCGTTTTGTCTTAGCATTCCGAGCTTGGCTGAGGAAATTTGGGAACAGCCAACCTGAGTGGTTTGGCAATCCTAGTCAAGAAGCATTGCCTTCCACTGTCCTTTCAAAGCGTGAGGTAAAAGTTTTCTAGGTTACAAAAGAGACCTACAATTGTTTTTGTATGAGTCTTTTGGTGACCTCGGATCTTTATTGCTTTAATCTAAATCATGGAAATAAGCTACCTGACCGTAGTTAGCTCTTTTGCACACATTTGTTTATTTTTCCTGAATAAAATGGCCAGTATTATTGTATTCAGCATTTCAGCCTCATTGTTTACTCATTTCTTTTTTGTACAAATAATCTATGATTTCTTATCACTCTTCACGTGTTAGTGCCTCGGCAGCAATCATCTTTAGTTTCACGAAGCACCAAATTTACTTTTACACTTCAGGTCTTCCGTAAATCGTATAGCTTTCTTTGAACTATGCTTATTGCAAAAATGCAAATTATCTGAGAATAGTTAACTCATACTACATAACCAAGCAGTTTCATTTATTAAGAATGGCAGGGTTTGCCTTCATCTTCTCTAATACCCACTCAATCTGGAAAGTCTAATGTTTAACTTTATGTTGTGCAGATGCTAGACAGATACGAGCAGCATACACTGAAATGCTCGTCTTGCAGAGGAGCATACAATGCGTTCCAGACTCTGCAGAAGGTATTCATGGGAGCGACAGTAGTGTGCTGTGCTACGGCTGGGATTCCTGCAGAATTTCAGCTCAGATTATTGTTAGGTGCTGCTGCTATAGTTAGCGCTGCTGCGGCGTATGCATTTCATGAGCTCCAGAAGAATTTTGTATTTGTAGATTACGTGCATGCTGACATTGATTGAATCCTCTGAGGTCATCCCACGATCATGCATGTAACTATAGCAAGGGATTAGAAACTTTCACCGGATAAACCCCAATTTGTGTATAGTAGGAACTAGGCTGGTATTAGCAGACGATGTAAGGTATAAATGTATTTTTGTCTCATATTATCCTTATGATTGGAAAACTTCTAACTGCTGAGCTGTTTCAACTACTTCCTCTATTTGTCGCCGTTGATTTTTAACTTCAACTTTGACTATTTATCTCAGGCCTTGTTTGTTGGATCTCACCAGTTTCTAAGAAACCACTTTTTTAAAAATTAGAAGTTCTTCAAGTTTTGGTTTATGGAAACCAGTTTCTCAGAAACTAAAAATCTGGTCTATCCTAGATTTTTCTGATTTCTTTTACCAAAATTACGTACTATCCTTAATCTAAAACAAATATTAATCTTCATTGCAATTAGATTATCTTAATCTCTATCCGAACGGCCCTTTTAATCTCTCTCTCTCTCTCTCTATCAATCTGCTATTTATATTCTACCTCCTACAGCAACCTGTTGGCTCTATATCCCTTTCTTTATATGGCGTCAATGATTAGTGAATTAAAATTTTTTTTTAAAAAAAGCCAACGGATGTAAAAGGATTGGCTGGAAAAAAAAACAATTTAAATTGAATAAATGATGGGCAAACATGTCATTATACACGGAAAAAACTAAAAACTGTTTTTTAAAACTACTTTCCAAACATCACCACCTAACTTTTTTTGAATAAACTAGTTTTTAGAAACTACATCTAAAAACCAGTTTTTAAAAAAACCCCGCTGGTTCCAAACAAGCCTTTATTCAAAAAGTTTAATAAATATTATATATTTTATTATTAAATATATTTTAATTATTTTTAAATAAAATAAATAGTTAAAATTTAATGGACGACAACAATTAAAAAAGAGAAAGGGTATGCGTTTGCCAGTTTGTGTACCATATTTGTAGTCACCGTGAATTCAAATTGGGCGTGAGGTGAGGGATCTAAACTCTCGATCCCTTCCCTTCCCTCAGATCGTCCCCAGCGGGAAGCAACGACTCGCAGCCGCTCACCTCGGCGGCAACCGACGCGGCCTCGCGCGCGACGCACCCCAATGGCTGCCTCTCTCTGCTCCCTGCCTTCCATCCCCGTCGCTTTCCGCCGCTCCCGCGCCGTCGTCCGCGCCTCCTCCTTCTCTTCGTCATCATCACCCGCCGTCTCGTTGTCCTCGCCCCCCAAGGCGCGCTTCGTCGCCCGCGGTTCCAAGTCCATCTCCGTCAAGCAGCTCGCCCGCCCACTAGGTCCCTACTAACCTCCTGCTTCCTCGTTCCTCCCTTCTCTCCCCGAACTCCGTGCTCGCTTGCTCTTTGGTTGCGGGTTCGCTTGAGATATATTCCTGCTTGCTCTCGCCGGCGAGCCAGTCCTCGGTGCTGGACGCGGAGCGCATCGAGCGCGTCGACGAGTCCACCTTCCGCTGCTACGTTTACCGCTTCAGTTTCTTCGCGCTTGAGGTCTGCTCCGTGCTTCTAGTCCGCGTCGACGAGGAGGCCAACGGCTGCTGCATTCGCCTCCTCTCCTGCAAGGTACCGGGAGGCACATGTCTGTTGTGCTTCTCTATGTTGGTCGTAATCCCCCTTCTTTTTATGCTTCCAATGATCTATTCAAATTCTTCGCTTCTGGTTGCAGCTCGAGGGATCACCACTTGTGGAGGCACAGAATGATAAATTCTCAGGTAAAGTTTGTTCCAGTACTTGTTAATTCTATTTCAGCAATTTTATTAGATGCTTCACTGACATCCTAGGACATAGAACTGATTGTTCGTTTCATTCCTGGTTCAGTTGATATGATTGTAAACTGTGATATGTCAATGCTAAAAAAAAGCTTTGGATTTTCATTCCAGTTCAGATGAAGTTGCTAATAAACTAAAATTTCTAATAGTATGACCGTTGCCATAATATACATACATATCAAGGAAAATTGTGCACAGACATGAAATGCCCAAAACAAGTATTGAAATGTTGATTTCTATCTTTGAATAAATTAATGTAGAATACCTCTTTCTCTCACACGTGTTGCAATTTTGATTTCTCTTGGTCCTATGTTTAGCTGCTGTGCTTGCAACTAGAATGGACAAAAAGGGATTTAAGAAAATAAATACTCTATTCTCATCTAATTTCCATCCACAACAAAGCAGTAAGGTTGCTCTGAAATATGGGTACTCTTGATCCTTTTAGATGATATTGCTGTTCTACTTTTTAAATGGTCTTCTGTAACCTTACCAGTAGATTCATCAAATTTGTGCATAATTATACGGTACCCCTGCCCTTTTTTGTGCTGTGCTATGCTCAGCTTATCCTGGAAAGTACATAGGCTTCTTAAATTCTTTTGTGAGATGATTTCTTTTTGAGTTATTTACATTCCTTTAGATCAATAGATTTTGAGAGAACCTCATATTGTTCTGAACGAGAAATTGAGGAAAAGTCCGATGGTGATTGCCAACAACAGAATTGCATGCTGGAGTCCACATTGGCACATCATATGCAAACTTCAAAATACATGATCCATTGTTTTTGTTCTCATAAATGAACTAATTAACACCTTGTTCCAGGAAATCATTGACATGATTTGCTGTGGGATGCAGCTTCCATGGAGAATAGGGTTTACTGCCAAAGCAGTTTGCAGGATCCTACATTTCAACAGCTTACATCAGATACTATGATTGAGGTAAATGACTCAGGCTTGCAGCTGGCATGATCTACTATAAGCATCATCAGAGTTGGGCACAATCAGCTTATTATGGTAATCTTCAGGTTATAATTGATATACCCTTTCCATTTCGAGCAATACCAATTGAAACCATTGAATTGAGTGGCAGACAAGTGCTTGAACAGTTACTCCGAGTCATGCTACCACGATTTCTGAAGCAGGTCAGTTAAGTCTTATTTGATCTGTGATAGCTATCTGTCTAGTACTACTATTTTCATTATTTCAGCATGCAATGTTTTTTGCCATATGCAAGCTTG
The DNA here is from genome assembly GCA_001602275.1 of Zoysia japonica. Taxonomy (NCBI): domain Eukaryota; kingdom Viridiplantae; phylum Streptophyta; class Magnoliopsida; order Poales; family Poaceae; genus Zoysia; species Zoysia japonica. The sequence goes on along the minus strand of BCLF01000003.1, from coordinate 5,578,048 downwards.
TCCTGTATTTGAAATAATATACCGAGTAACATTTGCCTTCATTATATACTAAACATTTTTTTTTTGTTTCAGCTTGATAAAGACTACCAAGCTTGGGCTTCCGGTGATTCTTCAAGGAAACCACTTGGCACTGGTGAAATATGAATCTGCTCAATGCCTCCACTAGGCGCTGGTTGAATTCACTTATAGCGTGGAGCATCACCGCTGCTACATCCATTTTGTTCACAGCAGTTCGTCCTTGTTGAAGCTAGATCTACTGCCTGCTGGTTAATCACTTAATATCCTGCAGTCGTACTATCCTCGTGCATCTTTAGTCTGAAGATCCTTTGCACAATTTGTAAGTACCGAACATGTACCATAGAGATTTGTAAATTGAACACTCAGAATGTAGATTTTCTTTTAAAAAATATGAAAAGTTTTCTTTTGTGTCCATATACCTTTTCAACTTTTTTTCTTGAGTATTTATATATACTCCCTTCGTTCTTTAATTGATGTCGTCATTGATTTTTAAATTCAACTTTGACCATTCGTCTTATTTAAAAAATATTATTTAAAAAATATTGATAAATTATATATATTTTGATATAATTTGATTTATTATTAAAGTTATATGAATCACATCTTAAAATTTTTCGCATTCGAGCAAATTTTTTAAATAAAATGAATGGTCAAAATTCATTGTTAAAGTTAAAGGCGACATCATTTTAAAAACGGAGGGACTACACTGTTAAAAAACTTGCTGGCTAGCTATCGGAAATGTAAACATCCGAGGCTTTGCTTACCAGCACCTGAGGTTTTTTTTTTTGGGGGGGTGGGGGTGGTGAAGAGATGATCGACATCAACAGTTGACCAAAGCTGTAAATTTTCGTGAAGCGATGGGAGGGATCATGCACACAGACGTGCCAC
>BCLF01000003.1:5557299-5576581 GCA_001602275.1 Zoysia japonica | reverse complement strand
ATGAATGGTCAAAATTAATTGTTAAAGTTAAAGGCGACATCTTTGCTTATCAGCACCTGAGGTTTTTTTTTTTTTGGGGGGTGGGGGTGGTGAAGAGATGATCGACATCAACAGTTGACCATACTAAAAAATTTCGTGAAGCGATGGGAGGGATCATGTACACAGACGTGCCACTAGAATGCAGCTTATCCTATTTAAGGCACCATTTCACAGCTTGTTTAGTTTAAAAAAAGTATATAGTTGCACCAGCCGGGAATCGAACCCGGGTCTGTACCGTGGCAGGGTACTATTCTACCACTAGACCACTGGTGCCTGGTTGATGTACTCGATCAAAAAATAGTTTAATTAAATAAAGCATTTAGCAGCTCGCTCAAAAGTTGAGATTCCTCCATAGCACCCTTTTTCAGTAGAATAAACTGTTTCATCTTACAAATAGACTGATCATAATATACTATAATTAAGTAGGATAATAGCGATAAGACATGTCATATGACAGATTTACTGATCAAACTCTGCTCTTCCGAGCATTCACATCAACCGCGGACAGATTGTCCAATATAGTGTGAGGCCTAAACCACTGACTACATTTGGAGGCAGAAAGCATATACTCCACTTTTGAAGCTGCACCATTTGGACATTAAAAATGAAACATGATTAGCATTTTTCAATAATCCTATTTGCAACCTCAATTTCAGTACTGAAAATGCAAGCTACATGGTCAGCCATCTGCAGCGTGCTCACAGTTTGCTTAGCAGCGACAAATGAACAAGAGCGCAGACAGAGCCACACACTGATACACACGATGAGTTACATGAAAAATCTATTCTATATGTATATTCTGCTTATTAGAAAGATTCATCCTGCTTCTTGCTATCTTCTTCCTCCAGCTAGCTGCTTCAGTAACTGATGACGATGAGCAGCCCAATCGCTGTGACCACAATGGTCGAGGGGACCCCGAATCGGAGATGGCTCCAGAAGGTGAGGTTGTAGCCGAAGAACTGGGCTCGCCTGGCCTGCTCGCAGACGATCAGATTCGCGGCGGAACCCAGGAGAGTGAGGTTCCCAGCCACGGTGCTGACCCATGCAAGTATGAGCCAGGCTTTCCTCTCTGAGTCGTGAGAAATAACAGCAGCTGATGCAGCCACCCTTGTGCCAAGCAACAATACTGAGAAAAAGATTAATTAAGAAATGTTAGAACAAGGCAGCTGACCAGGCAATGGAACCAAAGCACATGTATCACATAAAGATGCATGGCTTGAACTACCAAGAATAAACAGTTTCTCAAATGTATGGATAACCTGAAGACAGGCTACTATCACTTGACTGACAACAGAATGGCAGGATGTACAGTTCAAAGAAAAAAAGAATGGCAGGACTTTTAATAAAAGAACAAGAAAATGAAAAATAATAAGATGGCCTTCTGTGCATAATAAACAGACCACATCAACATTTTTGTAACTCTCTCTTCAGAAACGTTTATCTCACAAACATAATGCATAACATCAGGGAACCAATAAGCTTCATGATGCACCAACAACTAATTTTGCTCTGTATAGTGTTATGTGCAGCTTTTTAATTCAGAATATTTTAACTGAGAATAAAATAAAATTTCAAGATTACTTCATAAAGAGTATCAGGGTTGCATGCTTTGTTGTATAGATATTGTGCTGAGGCATTGCAACATATTTGAAGATTTGAAAATCAGTGGCAGACCATGAATTTCAGGAGCACACAAAACATAACAGATTGTTAATAACCAGAAAATCCAGGAATACCCAAAAGAACATCAACTTCAAAAGTTTACCTGTGGGAACATTTGAGGCGACATTTGAAAGAATAAGAATCACCACTGCAAGAAGTGTAACACCTTTAGCACTATCAATTCGGGAATACGGTTCCACCAATTCCCATAGTGTATTCGGTATTCCAGTTTTGTTAAAGCCATCCACGGTAATAAACATACCGCAGAAAAATATCAGCAATGAGTATGACACCTGGCAGTCATCAAATTAAGAGAAGATATTTTCTCAGCAAAGTGTTAAGGAGATGATCACTATTCAGAGCTTGTGCATATGCATAATTAAAACTGAAAAACATACCTTCTCAAGGCAAGCCTGTGCATCTGTAAAATCAAGTGCCAGGAGAACAAGGGCTGCAGTGATTGCAGTCCAGGACATATTAAGTCCCATAAGAAGTGCAATAAGCATACCAAGAGTTATAAGGTAAACAGCTGTCTTCCACACAATGATTTTCCATCTCTTCTCTGCAGCTTCAGCTTCCTTCTCCTTCTCCTTCTCCTCCCCATTACTCTCCGGGGAGGGTGGCAAGTCCTCTATTATCACACTTCTCTGCTGGCTACCAGTTCTGGTGAACTTCCTAGAGGAACCACCTATATCTCTTACATCTGGAACCGTGGAGACCTCTACCATCTCATGAGACATGCTTGATGCCCGCAAAGACTTGATTGCAAGTTGAATGTCAGACTCCGAATTTACACTCCTGCTTCTCAGATTATCATTAACACTCATCCTGATACTATCACTCCTTATGATTGGTTCACTGATGCAATCCTCATCATCTGGATGCATAGAGGAAACATGTGACATCCTAGCCGGTGTGAAACGATGTGAAGTAACCTCATCGTCGGCAACCACCTCCGGTCCTGTTGGTTGTCCACCCTCCTGGTCCTTCTCTACTGACAAGTACTTCCAGAAGTATAGAAGAAGGATAGCAGCATTGGTCAGAACCCCGACCATCATTGCAGGGAAAACTCCTAGCAGGAACTGACCAAATGAGATCCCACTCTCCACAGCTATGACAAGGTTTTGAGGGTTACCGATTGGCGTCGCAGCAGAGCCGATGTTTGAACTAGTGGCAAGGGCAAGAAGGAAAGGCTGTGGTGGTAGGTTGTTCTGCCTAGCAACCTTGAGGATGAATTCAGTAAGCACAACACATGTAGTGTCATTGGTGAAAAGCGCGCTTGCAAACGCAGACACGATGCAAACTCGAAAGAGCAGGTCTTTGCTACCTCTGCTCTTCCATGAGAGCAGGTTGCCAAGGTACTTAAACATGTCAGCTCTCTCAAGGAAGATGCTGACAACCATTGTTCCGAAAAGCAGGCCGATGATCGGGAGGTCAATTGCAGCATATGCGTCCTCCGGTGGTATGACACGAAACAGGACCATTAGCATGGCACCAAGGAGGGACCCAGCCGTCCGCCCAACAGGCATGAACGGGACGCTGGGGAAGACGGCCATCACCCAGAAAATCCCAAACGCGATACATCCCAGCACTACTTTGGAGATTCCTGCCAACGCCATGTTAGCCAATTCTCTCTTCCTCTACTACTAAAACTCTTAACAATTGCACTACAAGAACCTGTCACAACTCACAGAGTGTACAGAACAACCCCCAAATACCAAGGCCCGGTCAGACTAGGTTCACGAGAAGGATCCTGTTGGGATGAAACAACTTCATGCCCAACTTAACTCAAGATCCTGCAAAATTAAACCAACAAAAAACACTGCACATCAACCAAAATGCTAAAGGGTAATATTACATCAAAAAGGAAAAAAAAAGAACAAAGCCAAGAGATGTGCAAAGACGAAAAATCCTCTGCGAAAAAATATTTCTTGATAACTAAAACGAATTAGCAAGAAACGGTGTCCAAACGGCACGAAACGGGAGACACATATCGGTAACAATCAAGCACCACCACGCCTACTCACGGTGTATCCTGCAACAATTGAAATCCCCATCAATCTATTCACTCTCTATTGCCAACTTGCCAAGCACTAGTAATTTCAGCGGTAAGTTATTGGCATGATCGGAGAAACTGAATGGGCGCAGGAAATGCTCACCTTCGAGTAGGGGCGTGGAGACCGAGTACTCCACACTTCCACAACCTGTGGCAAGAGCTAGTGAGGAAGAAGAGGAAGTGGGAGTGGAAGCTGCTGCCAGGAAGGAAGACGAGATGGGAATAAAAGGAGCGGTGAACTGGGGGCGGCTAAATAGGGCGCCATGGCGCCGTGCGCGTGGCCTGTCACCGTCGCACCGAGCAGTGCCTCAGCTTTCACGGGATGAGGTGATTTTGGACGGGTCCCACAGGTGGGGCTCCTACTCCTAGTATTGCACTTTACTATGTGCACGCGCTCATGTTTTTTTTATATATGGAATTATGTTTGTGATCTACTTTCTCCGTTTTAAAATATAAATATTTTTAAATTTAGTTAAAGTTAAATAAATTTTTATTTGATTATTAATAGTAAAGAACTCATATTGTTATCCTATATAAATTATATTATTAAATTTGTTATGAAATAAATTTTCATAATATTATATATATACTAGAAATTATTTAACATTTTTATTATCAGTAATCAAATTAAAAAGATTATTCGATGGCCTCGGGTAGAGCTAGCAAATGTCCGTTCCATGCTCCTCGATGAACATATCGATTCGTGGCGGGCCACGAGCCCACGATCGGCGACGGGACGTGATTTTGATGTCATTCATTTGGGGTTTTACGCGTGAGAGCGTGGGACACGCGCGGCGGCCAGCTGAATGATGCTGCCTGTATCTTCGTATCCAAGAAACGCGTCCGGTTAAGCGACAAACTAGGCGGTAGCAATCAATCAAGATTTTTCGGCGGATAAATGCACTAGTACGTGATCTTTTCAGAAAACCCAATCAACAGTTGGGATTTGTAGTCCCTGAAGAGGCTTACATTTTGGATTTTTGTTTTTGGCTTAACCTATTCTTTTGTATTTTTAGAAGTTAATAAATCATCAGGGGGAGTTTCCCCCTCCTGTTTCATAAAAAAAAAGGCTGATATATGTGTGTGTCTTTTGCTGCCATTTACAGGGATAGAGCATGCAGTACTCCCTCAGATGTTGCCTGATGTACCTGGTGAACCTTCTATTCCAGGAATGGCAGAGAGCTTAACCACATGTCCAAAATTTTTGGACCACCTAACCGCAGATCAGATGAACACAAAAGGCTCTCTTTCTGACGACTGAACTGACCAATAATTGAGTAGTCTAAAGCACACCGTCCAATCTAATTGAGTAGTCTAAATAACAGAGCCTAGCTAATTCGTCTAATCAGAGAGAGACCACAAAGCCTCCAAGCTACGAGCGAGGCAGACGACCTCGAGTTTAATTTCCCGCGTTTATTCGAGTGGATCCCAGCAGAGGCGAGACAAGGCATGTGGTGCGGACTGGGACGATCCACCTAAAAACTTTTTCAGCGTCTCTCTGATCGATCTCTCTTGGGTATCGAGTATCGACCCAACCGTTCAGTTCTCCCCTGCTGCAGTGCCGGGGCGCGGCCCGGCTGATGAAGGCGGGGACGCGTTCGTGCAATCATGTAACGGGCGGAAAGAGCTTTTGCCTCCGGTCACCGGCTTTCTGGCCGGGGCAATGCTCCCGGGCCCAGGCGAGACAGAGCACCCTGCAAACCAGGCCCTCGTTGGTGTCGCGGCTCTCCTCCGTCCTCACCAATGGCTACGCGCACGCGTATGTGATGGAAGCAGCAGGCGATCTCAAGATACCGCTGCTGCAAATGGCGTCGCCGCGCTCGCTGATAACTCTTACGCGCGGAATCGTCGGCGAGCACACCACGAACGGGCCACATCATGTGGACTCGCACGAAAGCAAAGCAAGAACCAACAAGAAAGCCGAGCACTTTTAGAAAACTGATAAAAGAGGACTTACACGATGCCCTGCTTGAGCGAGGGCGGACGGGCCGGCCGGCGGCTCGTTGCGGCGCGCGCACTTCTGAATCCTCCAAATAATTCTCAACCAGGAGAACACGGTACCGCTTTCGGCCTCGACACCACCAAGCCTTCGGCGCGGTGGCCTGGTGGCTGGACGTGCTCACTCGACCCGTCTGTCGTTCGCCACCGGCCAGTTCTTGGCGAGGAGGCGGGCAGGCAGGCTTATATAATCTGGCCGACGGGTGACGCCTGCTCGATCGGTGGTTTGGAGAAGTGAGGCGGCCGGCGGCCGGGGGAGAGGCCTTAAATAATCCGGGGCCGGGGCGACGTGTGCGGCGACGAGAGGCTCGCCGCGCTTTTGTTTTGCCAGCGTCTTTTCTCGGCGCCGAGACGCGATCTAGGTATGGTCTATGGCCCTGCTAGCTTGACAGCGACGGCGCAGCGCGGGAACGGAAGCCTTCCCGCCCTGTGAACAAACAAAGCTGGTGTATGAATCCGATCCCTGTCGCCGTGGAAGGAGACGGTTGGCTCGTCGCCGTCGGCCCGCGTCGGCCGTCGTTCGCGGTTCACGTATGCTGCGCGTGGCGTGGCCGGGGGTAGAAAAGAGTCATCACTCGGGTAGTCGAGCTCATTGAGGCTTAAAACGCGCATGGTTTACTTAACTGACAAGCTGAGACGGATCTAGTAGGCTCTTATTAGGCTCTGGACTATATGGTCTATAATTCCCAGAGTATTTCGGGCCGCTGGCTTGTAACAAGACTTTGTTTCCGTTATGTCACGTAATGGAAATGGGGTGTTCCCCAGTTCGAAAAAAATTGGTGCAAGATAACACTGCTCAACTGAACAAATCCCAACAGGGCACTGACTCAGCGTGCGGATGTATGGGCCGTTTCACCCTAATCCATTGCCCGGGGGTGCTACATTGTAATTAAGCCGCTGCTCTTTTGTCGTCGTCAAGCTCACGTGATAACACTGCATCGGATGAAGGATCGGATCGGATTAGATATTGGACGTACGGGCTCGGAGAAGACCTGTCAGTACAATGCGTCTTCGTAATTGTTGGTAGTATGGTCATGTCCGAGTATTAACTACTGTCGAGTTCCATGTGTGTTGACTGCTCGTTCGATGTATACGTTTCAGTACAGTGTCTTGAGAAAGCTTGCGGCACGTGTAGTATCTATGATTCCAGCAGGTACGATCGTGACAACGACCTGAAAATGTGATGAAGTACTGTGAATTTTCGGATCATTCCGTAATGAAATTAATGAATACTACGGAGTAGTATAAAAAACTAGTCGATTTGGTATGCTACCAGAAGCAGAAAAGAATCCGGCCAACTACGCGACGACGTATTTGGATGGTTTGAGCTCCGAGGACTCGCAGTAGTTGTACGCACGCTGATAAGATCGGAGGGGATGTTGCCCCCGCGCGCATTGATCGTGTTCACAAGTCGCCTAGCTAGCCACCGCACAACCGAGCGTCAAGCTCGAATTCAAGCTCCTGATCTCGACGGCAGCTGAGAAATCTTCGTTCCCGTTCACACGGACACACTCGCTATCCCTTCACCAACAAGTCGCTGCATCCATCCCTTCCGAATCGTAGCCTATCTCCATCGCTGTATCGTGCGGTATACGCGAATGCTACGGTTTGGACTTGGGACCGTATGTATGATTGTGCCACAAACCCTTTGACGCTGCATCCATCCCTTCCGAATCGTAGCCTATCTCCATCGCTGTATCGTGCGATATACGCGAATGCTACGGTTTGGACTTGGGACCGTATGTATGATTGTGCCACAAACCCTTTGTCATCGACAAAACTCCTACTCTTGTTCCCTGGTGTACATACATGCACTTGATACATGCCCCAGTGATCAGTTGGCACGGCACTTGAGTGACATACGTACGTACGTCGTCTGGTCATTAGTGCTTGTGATTGTCTCTCCTGCTGACTTGCAGTCCTCGAACGCTAAGCATTTCTGGCCTGTAACAGCCGCATTGACAAAAATGGCTGGTGCGCATGTTTCTTTCTTTCTTTTCGGCTTGACTGTGTTCCTTTGAATTATTGGTACCGCACAGAGTAGTGAGCAGTACTCACGTTTTCATCACTGGGGTTCTCGACGAACATGGTCGTGCGCCGGCTACGCCCCCCCAAAGTTTCTTGTCGAAGCTGTTCGGCTAGGGGACGGCGCAGCGCACCATCGCCGCAGAACAATTGTCAACTGGGGCATGTTTGAACAGGTCGAATTTTCCATGCTTGCTGCAGGTTAAACTCGGTGCCGCGACTAAATGGTATCCTGCTGTTCGCATCGTATTACCGGACGACGGCCTCGCACGCGGTGACACGGTGAAAGTCCGGAGAATGACATGGTTTTTGTAACCTTGTGTGCAACAGCGGCAACATAGGAGAAAGAAGAGTTAGGGCTCCTTTGGAATGCACGATTTTTTGTAGACATTGTGTATAAATTTCACAAGAATCAATCAGTTTAATTTTACAGAAAAAACGTAAAAAATAATAAAAAAATCTTCAATCCTGATGGCTCGATTTCAACGCGCTATCCATCCACATCGCCGTTGCCATTAATGGCGGATTTGGCTCGCGAGCTGCATCCAGTCTCGATTGGTGGTTATGTTGCTACGATCCTAAGCAAAGGGGGGCTGAAAACAACAGGAGTATGGACAGACAGGACGAGCGTCCACGACCCGACAGAAGACACGATTTTGGAGTATAGACAGGACGAGCACCACACCAAATCAGCTCGAGCAGCGTGGTATACGTCAATGGATAACCCAACGGATGATTGTTGCGGCTGAAACCGCGCCAAAAGTGTCGCGGTCTCGGGCGCGAGCAACCCAGCAATGGCAGCCCGCGTCGTGGCTCGCCGAATCGGCAGGCGAAATCGGCAACCCGTGCACGGCTCCGTCGCCCGGGACGACGCGCAAACAAAACTTTTTGAGGAGATGATGCAGTCGTTCGGCGACGAGATGATCCGGTTTGGCTTCTGCCGCCCGCGGTCGACCGCGTACGCTTCTCCTGGCGTCCGTCGTCTTCTTCGTTGCCGCGGACGACGACAGAAGGGACAAGATGGTGCTGTCGTTGCAGATACTCTCGTTCATTAGCGCGTTGCCAGTTGTTTGAACCGTAATTTTTGTCGTCTCCAGGTTTTGTCAAATCGGTTTCTGTAGGAATCAGTATACGTGTGCAGGGTTTCCAGAGAATTCCTTCCAAATGCACGTTAAACAAATCATTTGTCAAGGAAACAATAAACATCAGACCAAGACGATACTGAATGATACATCTTTCTTTACTGCAAGCTGCCACAGTTTGAGTCGTCCAGCACTGCAGCGGCAGAGCTAGGAGCCAAATTTGGGAGGGGCAAAGTGCTACAAGCTGCCACAATTTGTTGAGAAGTCCATCAGAGCAAGACAATACTGAATGCCAAGTATGCAGCATAACATACTTGATTATTCGTGTTGATTTGCAGATTCCTTTTGGCCTAGTTAGTGGGAGGCTGAAACTACCCACAATCCCACATCATCTGGCCGCCCTCTAATATTGGCCAGTAGAGAGGAAGAGGCCTGAAGAATTTTACCTTTTTTATGTGACTTTCTGCTAAATCAGATGTTAGTTCATTTTGATTGTGGTGTTTGTGTGTGCTTGTATAAAAGACTTGATTTTATAAGCTTATCAAAGTAGATGACTGCCAACCAGGGCCATTTGCATTGAATCGTTTCCTCTGTAAATACATACTGAACGAATAAAACATCAGTGCAACCATCTGTGCTCTTAGCTCTAGAAAAATTGTTCCAATACTTTCAGTTTCATAGTACTAGAATTCCACATTTGCAAGTTAGTAAAACCCTGTATCAGGCTGCAAAAGCACTGTATATGTAGAATATATATAAAAAAAAATTACATCTATCTTTTTTATCTTTTTTGTGAAAGGAAACAAGTATGTACAAAGGCTAAAGTTTGTCCTATGATCGAGTCCAAATTCTTCACCCTAATCAACCTGAGCTCTGCCCTGCAGCAGTAATGAATTTCATGACCATGCTTCTGGCCTTATTGATGGTCATGAAGCAGAGGAAGAGGTGTTCCTCCAGCTCGTCCAGCTGTTGCCTGAAGTTCTCCTCGTTCTTGCACAGCTGCTTCAACACCTCCTGCACCAGCCTCCCTTTCTCTCCGGCGGAGGCGCGGTGGTCCACGCACAGCTGAAGCAGCGCGAGCATGTGCTCCCCCTCGTCGCGCACCCGCGCCACGAGGCGGCTTATGGTGTCCATGTCCCGGTTCAGGATGTACGTGCCCTTGGCCGCGGCCTCCAGCTGCACCAGAGCTCGCCGCACCGTCCGGTCTGAGAACAGGCTTGTCCAAGACGGTGTAATCAGCGGAAAAGCAGCGAACGCGGCCAGGATGTGGACGCCTATGCATGCTCCGATGACGGCGGCGACGGCGACGACGGCGACGAACGAGATCGAAAGAGCTTGCCTGAGCCGGCCGAGGTTCCTGATCCGGAGGCGCGCTTTCTTCCTGCTTGTATCGAGGCTTTTAAGCAGGTCCGCGGAGCTCACCTGCACCTGCCGGAGCTTGCCCTGCGACACGGCCAGCGCGGTGAACGGCTGGCCGAGGGCTGCCGAGACGTCGGCGAGGTTGGACACCCCGACGTCCCGAGCGAGCTTGCGGAGCGTGTTCTTGAGCGGGCGGTAGCGGACGCGGATCTGCTCGATGTCCTTGAGCAGGTGGCTGCAGAGGAAGGAGGCGCTTGCCGTCTCGTTGTAGTAGGCGGCGAGGAGGCCGCCGACGTCGGGCCTGATCCGGCCCTTGCGCGCGGAGGCCAGCGCCGCGCGGACCGCGCGCTGGTCCGGCTCGAGGAGTTGCTCGGCGAAGAGGCGGTAGGAGGACAGGCGGTTGGACGCCGTGCCTCCGCGCGGCACCAGCCCGGCGCCGTGCGCGAGGGTGACGTCGAGGACGCGCGCCCAGAAGTCGTTGTAGGACTCGGTGCGGAACGCGCTGGTGTACTCCTCCCGGAAGTCGAAGCTCGAGGACGGCGTCATCATCACGGGCTTGCTCGGGTCGTGCACTGCAGCATTCCGAGGATAGGAAACCAGAATAAGTTCTCCAGAAGTCGATCTATCTGAGCAGTTTGGTGGTTGCTTCAGCTTAGCAATGTACTGGAACAATGATTGACGTAAGATCGTGTTTCGTTATGTGTAAACGTGAAGTGACAACGTGATGCTTAGACGGGTGTAGTGCGGCTGTTCTTGCCGTGCTGCTTCACGTATGAACGCGCGGACGCAACCGCCACCAAACTACCGGCTGACTCACACACAAATCTTCCCGCGCTTTGGCCACTCAAGGCACGCGATGCAAGGACGAAACATGCGTTCGAGATTCAGCAAGACACGATCGATGTTTAGAGACGACAACGCGATCATGTTACTCGAATTAAGCTCAAGAATGCAAAGCTCGAAATAAGCGTACCTTGCTGGCCGTCGTGCCGCGTGCAGCCTCCGAAGCATCCGAACGCGACGCCCATCGATCGATCCGCAAACGGGCACGACGTCCAATGAATCAATCTGTTACGCCGGCGACGGGGACGACAGGAAGCTCTCGCTTCCAAGACGGACCGGACGGCGACGAGCAACGAAATAATGCAGCGGTGAGGCTTCGCTCGTTCCGGGCAAGCGAACGAGCAAGTGAACGAGAGCCTCCGCTGGGGTGGAGGGAAGAAGCTTATAAAGCCTGGCCGGCCTCGGTGCGAGAGATATCTCGTGGCGAACCCGGCCGTGGGCGCGACGACAAGTCTATCTCCTCCTCCAGCTTTGCCTCCGATTTGGCGGAAGCTTGGAAGGAAGCACAACGGGTTGGCGAGCACTCAACGGGAGACCACAGCCGCCATTTCCAGATTACACGCGCACGTCCTAGAACTCTCGCCTCGTCCGGGAGCCGTCGGATCGGAGGCCGATGGACGCCCAGTACCGCCGACGTGGCCACTGGCGAGTGACGGTGGGGTCCTCACCAGCCTCAGTTGCTTGTTCGCGGCGGCGTCGCGTCGTCGGCCGCAGGTGGTCGCGCGCACGCGCTCTGCCAGCGTGGCGTGGCGTGGCGTGGCGAGCCGGGAGCGCGACATGAGTGCGCGTCACTGGGTTGGGCCGAGCCGAGGCGCGAATCCGGGCGCGGGGATCGCGTTGCGTTGCGTCTGCCCGAGCGTTTCGCCAGCTGCGAACGCCACCGGCGCGGCGTCACGCCCGGGTTCGTGGCCGGCCGCGCTGTTGCTGCACTGCAGACGGTGCCGTTTTCTGGTCTGTAAAGATTCGGCGTCGTGTGCCTTGTGTTCGTGCACCAGCGAGGTAGTAGAACCTCGCTGCTCTCCCTTTCGGAAGTGGAGGATGTGCACACGCCATTCGAAGATATTTTAGTCGTTCGGATCTTGCGATCCAGGATAAATTTGCAGAAAAGGTATCTCATTCTCACCTAGTAGGATCTAGTAGTAGGCTAGTAGCTCCCTGCTTCTGCCTCAAGAAATGTAGCGCTGTGAAGTGTTCGGAGAGGTCGCAGAAATACCAAGCCTCTCCTCGTGGGCCTGCAACTGCAACAGAAACAGCAACGCGGTGGTCTGCTTGCAGAAGAAACACCGCGTCGGACAGGCAGTGGCGTCGCTGTTTGGTGGTGGTCGCAACGCTACTACACTTCGCTGACGGGCAATGACGTCCCGGTTCGTCGACGATTCCGACAGAAAGCCAAGCAACACTTCATCATGTGGCCGGCGGAGTTCAGTGATGAGGATTGTACCACACTCTTTGTCTACGGATGAGGAGTTGGCTAGAAATCTGGACGACCGAAAGGCACTGAAGCTGCTTCTTCAAGGCTGAAAAACTGTCTATTCTCGTGCAAATAAAGCAATCCACCCAATTCAAAATGATCACAAATTTATTTTTTTATTAAGCACTCTATTTAAACTAAATCGGTATGAGAATGGAGTAGCATTTACAGATCAGATTTGATAAAAAGTGTTGGAACGCCAGAAGAAACAAAAGAACTGAGAAACAAACTCATTCTCACCATTTTTAAAAGTATAGGGGACAAAAAGACATGTCTGACCACAAAGCTCACTTATTCCACAGAGCATACCAACAATGTACTCCTATCTGGTATTTTATCATGTACGGTTGTGTTATTAGTAACTATAAAGGCACTCAAGCAAATCTATAAGGAGCACTGAAAGAATCTACAAATCAACAGCTAATCCAGGGAACCCCGCTAAAGGACATGAACTACAAATTAGAAGATGAAATCTAAAGCTCCTCTTTGGATTTATCCTGCTTCTCTTTCTGTAGCTTATCGATAGCTTGGTCCAGGGGCGGGTCTCCAAGTCTGCGGAAAATTTGATCGCCAATCTTAAACTCGTAGGCCTCCTTCTGGCTCAAGATAAACTCTTTCAGCTGGAAAAAGAAAAGAAATTCAAATCAGGAAATGGAAGGGGAAATCCCAAGCTACCTGTGAATGAGATAATGTTTCCCAACACTTAAATTCACATCTTGCAGTTGGGAAATGATTTTATAGCTTAACAAGTACAACTAGTTCTGTGAAGCTCTAATCATACTACACCATAAATCATGTCAGTTACTCATCCTCGCTTAGTCTATACTATCGAGCTATCATAGGGTTAAGTCTATAAGTACAATTGAATCATGTGATAAGTTATTTCCTTTAGCATAGATTAGCATGGCCATTTAGCTAGCTCATGATCCGCAGTACAGACTAATGAACCATATCCCTCAGGTTGCTCATAAACAAAACATTTTGATGAAATGATATGAAAACAAAGAATTGGCTTTGAAATGTATCTAACACAAATTTCAGGGAAAACTAATTGCAATCCATTTGAAGGGAGTTTGAAGCGTGTTGGCCCCTACGGAATCCAAGTGTCGAAAATACATTCCTCGCCTTTTCATCAACATTTAACCGTTGGTCTCAACTATTCAGATGAAGACCAGCATTGTACAAGCTGCAGAAAATTGCCAAGCCATGGGAACAGGGGAAGCGAAAGAACGCACCTCAAGAACGTCTCGCCCTCTCTCCATCGTGAACATGAGCGTTCCAAAGTCAACGGCGACAAACTTGGTCTCCACTGATCCGGTGCGCAGCACATTGCTCCACCTCGTGGCGATCCCCATCACATCTTCCTGAAACAAGTTCAGAATTTTGGGCAAACGAACGAAAACCGGCAATTACAACGCGCCAATGGAAAGGCGATCGCAGGATCCGCACCTGGGAGCGACGGACGCCGGGACGGAGCTTGACGAAGCCGAACGATGGCCCCGTGTGGGCGCGGAGAAGCTCAGCCTGGACGGTTGCCGGATCCATCCGCGAGAAGTCCGGCGGTGGGCGGTCGTCGCGAGGGCCCCCCGCCGCGCCCCAATGGCGCCAGTCGTCGTCCTCCTCGTCGTCCACCACGTCGCGCAGGTCGTCCGGGATCGACACCCGCTTCGTCCCCAGCGCCGCACCCGCGGCCGTGCACAGGAGGACAGCGACGGCGAGTGTCACTCGGCATGCCACACCCGCCATGTCGATGTGACCGATGGCTTGCGGCACCCAACGGCTTAAGCGTGGCTAACCAGACCACTATTGCGCGTGACTGACGAGTTATGGCGCAAACCACTTCAATCATATCCATTCGATCCGCGTATATCGGAGGTAAACAAATCAGTGCGATTCATGTTTCATGTGGCCAAAAGTCGCTGAGCTGGGAACGATGATATTGCATATTTAACTTATGAACTTTACAGTCTACACGGATTTTTTTTTCGAAGGGGAATTATATTAAAAACGTAACACAGTACATCTCCGAGGTTTTGCAGAACACACTCTGAGAAAACTGAAAAATACATCACACATTCTCCAGTTTCCCGAGCATCCTCGACACAGGCTTCGCTCCCAACCGAAGCAAATCGCCAGCACCAAGCAACTTCCATCTCCCGTTTCGACGAGTGAAGTTCATCCAAGTCAATGTCAAGTAGTGCCACTCTAAATTGAACTGTCTACTGTCTAGAAAAAACATGTGATTTACTAATGGGGATGTTGCTTTTAAACCAATTTTGCAGATATCTTACTCTTAAAACAACAATTTTGCTAGTAAGCAATAAACAGAATTCACAGATTTTGGAGAATCTGAATGCAGAAATCTACAATCATGTCACTTGGGGAACATATTGCTGCAAAACCAATCAGTACAGTGAGAATGAAAACAACATAAGAGATTCTGAAACTGCAGTTTATTTACATGACATTCAGACTGCACGGAACCGTTCAGAGCCTGTTTCATTGCAGCTGCTGCAACAAACGTTCAGTGCACAGATTAGCCTGACGACGAGGTTCATCAACTTGACTATGGATCTGGTTTGCCCATTATCTCCTCATCACCGGAGTTATCCTCTTCTTCATCACTCAGTTCTTCGTCGCTGGACTTGTCCTCAGGAACAACACCAGCATCTTCTGGTTTGGCATATTTTTCGCAGTATTCTGTAGAAGCATGAGAAAGGAAAACTCAGCTCTCAAAGTCTCAAGTACTGAGGAGTTGTGCACAACTCAATAAACACAAAACTGGTTCGGAATACATCGAAAGGAGCCAGTGCAACATTAGATTCAACAAATGACTCATAGGACGTATATTCTAGTAAAGAAGAACACCTAGAGCTTTAAAATAAGTCACTGACTCAGCAAAGGAATTAAGATGTGAACAGCAAAACACATCATACATGGTGGCAAGTCAATGGAATTTCCTGACCACAGGATTCCTTCTGGAAGATTTTTGTATTTTACAAGAGAATATCAAAGATTTCCAGGATCAGAATTTGCATCGGCACAGACTCACATGGTCACATCAAGAATAAGCATGCCATCATGTGCAGATCATGTGCCATCTCATCCTAGCATTGGAATTTGATCACATATGAAACTAAACAATTCTATGAACTTACAAATCCTAATCCACTCAGACCATATGCACATGTTTTCAGCAGTATCAAACAGAACCTTGATCAACAAACTGCTCTAGTCAAGAATATATATTAGAATGTAACAGATAAATTAACTCATCTAAGTTCAGCTAAATGTTGAAAAAGGTGAAAACACATCAGACTAACTATAGTAAACCAACTCTCCTGGAAGGCATTACCTGAAGCCTGTCTGAAAGTGGTCTTGAACATTTACTTAAGGTGGGTTTGAAATATAGCTAGACTGCCACATATACATAGGAGATGAATTGTCTCCCACAGTCCCACTCTACAACTAGTTCAAAAGGTAGTGCAAAATGCCAAAATGCAAAGAATTACAAGACAGCATCCCAGTAATCAATGCAAACATTGATCTTAGGTACTCTCCAAGCTTGTTGCAATATAGGTCACAATAAACAAAAAATACATGACTACCTTTCACTTTTTGTTCATAAGCAGGACGATCACGCATCATCAGGGCAGCAGCATCTCCATTTAATGGATCAGAAGGGTTCGGATATAACAGAAGTTGTGGAAGGAAGACCTCAAATACATTGACAAGATCTGCAACACATCACATACAGGTTCAACTGACACTGTTGCAACAAAGTGCATAGGATGAAGCCCTACTTGTGCAGATTATGCTGCAGCAAAAAATTAGCTTGCTGTCATGCTATTCATGAGGGTAAAGGTGTACTTTACCAAACATTGGGCTCCATGTCTGGTTGATGACGTCCAAACAGACTGAACCAGACCTACATTTGCATTAAACCAAGAGTGTGCAGGAACTAGAATGTTATTGTGGACTGAAATGAGAAATAAAGCCAGGGCATAACAAAATACTTACATTTCATCCACATTTGGGTGATATATCTTGTTGATGAATCCAATCGAAGGAGATTTGTAAGGATATGCATCTGGCAGTTCTACTCTAACTTTCCACACACCTCCTTGATAAATGCCTATTAAATTCAGTGAACAGTTCATCAGGCTGTGCGGATGCTCAACAAAAATTACAGTTATAGAACAAGATTGAAGCTTAACGACGACATCAGGTTACTGAATCGAACATAAAATTTTTTTGCAAAATCAGCTTAGCAACAGGTTAAATTTGGAATCCGGTCATTGTTGTTCTTCAGTTATATCACGGGAAGGAAGCTAAAGGCCGCAGTGATGAAGCAGAACTTCGATTCGATCTCAAGTTCACCCAGATCAGAAATCGGAAGCAGCGGAATTATCGTCCTAAAAACCAGAATCAAATCGGCACGGTGCGTCAGAGCGCATACTTTCGTTAGGCCCATGGAATTCAACAAAGAACTCCTGCATCCCATCGTTCACCATCTCCACCTTGTAGTCGCTCATCATCCTGCAAGCGTCAACGTCAGGTACAGAAATCCGGATCAGCGAACGCCTACTGAACCCCCAAACGGAAATCTCAGGAATAGCCCAGGATTCTTACAGCTTCATGAGGTCCATCTCCCGGCGCTTGCTTGGGGAAGACATCTTGGGCTAAAACCAAGGATTTGCCGCTCCGGTCCTCCCTTCCCCTCCGGAGAGAGGTTCCTGGAGATAAAGAGGCGGAAATGAAGAAATTAAGCAGCCGTCTCTGTTGCTATCTCCTCCTCTCTATTATTGATGGATTTATTTTTGCGGTGATGGGTACGGGGGAGGGGAGCAGGATGTGAGTAAAGTACACAGGAAAGGGACAACGAAAAGGGGAAGACGAATACCGAGAAGGAGTGATTTGTACTACCGCTTTTAGATTTCAATCTCCGGTAAATCTCACACGGATTTGCACTTTGTTAGGCAAATGGAGAGGAAACCGAAACCTTTTGCGGTGGAGTGGAGTATCGGCCACGTTTTTCTTGTGCAACTGTTGCGTAATTGCCGCTAATAGGAATAGCCAAGTTGGCGTAACTGGCTTCAGTTATTTTCTTACCTTCGAAAAGTAGTAAAAATGTTTCCTCTGCTGTAAACTTTGATATTTCCCTTATTTATTTGGGGCGTCCCTGCAAGCAGTGTGATATATGCAGTCAATTGCTGTACCACAGCAATTGCTTGTAATATTTCAATAATGTTCTGATAATTTTCACAAAACTATAGATATGGCATCCAACTTTTATCAAAACAATACATCTTGTAAGACAGTGTGCATCTTAATTAAGCCTCGGAGGCCACAATCACACGGTTGGATGATTTATTTACCGGACTTCCAAGCAAATAATAAGAATTAGCTATACTTTGTTTATTGGCAAAATTAGTTCCATGCCACGAAAAGTTCACGACTTCAGAAATTTTCTTCCATCGGCACATTTATAAATACAAAAATGTACAGTAACATACCATTGCCCTTTCCTTACACTTGTGCCTACGTGCCAGAATACAAGACCATCAGAAGTGCTACTGAATATCCACAAAAGTTGCAGCATTCGTGCAGAACTTTACTCAAATCAAATAGAAAAATCTGGTATAGCTTCATAAAGATAACTTCTCTGATAATGCCAAATTGCACCACAGTTTAAGTTACTCAAGGAAGAAACAGCACAGCTGAAACTACAATCAAATTTCAGATCATTGAGGAAACAGCGGTGCTCGCTGTGCATCAGTATCATCTCATTTATACACAAAGCATCGAGGGTCACCAGACCTCACATGCCATGCCCCTTGCCCTCAAGAAGGGAAATTTAGAGAAGGCAGGCTCAACGAACTGGTAAAAACTATTGACGGCATCTACAGTATATCGATATGTTCACCCTCAAAATTGGAAGACATTGCAATGGTAACTCATAATTGCATTTCTACCACTGAAGGAAAAGAGGACACCTCATCCCAAGAGCGATTACATGACAAACGGAGTTATATTTCAACATTGTCCATGATAAAATTTACTTCATTCCCAACCATGTGGTTGGATCCAAGTCATGATATGCATTATGCTGAACCAAATCTGCAGATAAGCTGATCATTATTTTGGGCTGCTGCGAATCTCAACATGATCAAACACACTTAGAAATTTGTACAGAGACCAATTTATATGTGCTGCTTGTACCTGATCTTCCAGCACCAAGTGGCACCGTCAGATCTTCTTTTATAGGTAAAATTGAGTTCCTCATGCCCAACCTGTCTAATTCAACAGAATCAGCTTTTTTGCCAGCACCCCCAAAAATTTCCTCTTGGCCTTTACACTGAAAATTTGCTTTGTCATTTCCTTGATGTATGGAAAAGATTCCTCTGATACCAAAGTTCATAAATTTATCTATCTAATGGCTCAATAGCTCAGGGGAATTGTAGATCATCATATTGCAGCGTGAATTTCTCTAAAAGTTCTTTGCAACAAAACTGCTGGGTCAAGACTGCATGGTATGATCATCCATATCAGAAGATGCTTCACCAAATAGAATGTGTGGGGCTGAACGGAGTGTATCATCACAATCATGGAAAAACAATCTTAGCAACCTGCAAAAAAATCTCATTAACATGGTACTTGGACACGTTTTATTGACGTCAACAAAAGTCGAAAAGTAAGGGTTCAGAATTTTCATATGCCAACCAGTCAGCAACATGTTAGCGCCAC
>BCLF01000003.1:5541047-5557292 GCA_001602275.1 Zoysia japonica | reverse complement strand
CCCCCCCCCCCCCCCCCCGCTCAAAAAAAAAATACTTTGCAATCTGTATGATGACATTTTGAGTACTCCCACCCACTTTTCCTATCCCAAAATACAAGAAGAAAAAGTTTCATGTATGGCTGTTCAACAGTGGGTTGACGAAACTGGCAGCTATCGGTACTACTGCAGATGAGCAGTAACTAAGTGTCCTGATCAGTAATCCATAGGTGTACAACAAGCTACCATTTTCATAGGCGGTTTGCTCAAACCAGGGATGAACACCCCTAGCTTCAGGTGAGCTGAAACCAGTAATATGTTCTCAAACTTAAAAGAAATTTCAAGGTTCATTAAATCCACATATGTCTACAATTCTATAACTGCAAAAGTTGAGTACATGCTTTAATTTTTAATAAATTTACCAGAACTTTTATACATATATAAAGTGGACCTAGATGAACTAATATCGCAAAAAATTGAATGAAACAGGGAATAAGCAATCAGATTCAATCATTTAGGTGCCAAATCTGAAATATGAAAAGGAATGAATTTTAACCCATAACAAATAGCCTATCATAGTGGATCTACTCAGAGTGAAACAAGAACTGAACCATAACTAATAAAAAAATGCCTTACACTAGTGGGGTTATACATAATCCATTATATAGTCTACCTCAGGATGAAAGGGTCACACAACAAGAAGAATCCAACTATGAGAGTTCCCTTGAATGATGATAAGATAAAAAAAAGCGAACATAACAGAAACCGTGCCATTCATAAGCTGCAAATAAACATCATGGACCAGTGGTAATTTAAAATACAAGCATATATGAAACAAAATTTGAACATAAAGTGGAAGAATAATATGCATTTTATTCACTTATTCATGTACTGTAAAGCATGTGGCCTGTGATGAGTGGTTATTTTCACTGGCTAAATGCTGGCCATATATAACAGCAGTGAAAAGAACTTGCTGGCTAATAAATTTATTCAACAGTTCATAAACATATATATGATTCTGAGGAGGCAACATACTGGAGCGGTATACAGCTTTAAAGAGGACAGCAAATTCAGAACTCTCAGCACAAATAATACATGTTATTATCTAGAGTAAGTAAATAATTACATTGTGGTACTAATCTGCACAGCTTTGTCCAGATTCAAATATATCAAAGGCTTAAAAAGAATAGAGCAGCTAATCTGCAACTAATTCTGAAGTTTCTTAAGTCTAAGTTGGGCTTAGCACTGTCCTACAAGAAAAAATATAGCAGAATGACTTACAATGTTGCCAATCCTTAGAAACAAAAGAAATGTTGCTTCTGCTGCTGCCATCTTCTAAAACACATGGCATGGGCTAACATTCTACTTCAGCCACTCATATGAAACCAAAAAATCCTCTCCCAAACAAGCGTGAATTTTTCCTCCTCCCTCTGTTTGCGGTTCTGGAGCTTCTCATTGGCGTCAGATAAAATCGCAGCATTCCGTTGTCCAAGTTCCCAGGAGATGTATAATGCACACTCCTGCTCCTGCCAATCTTGCATTCCTTATTCTTGAGCCAATCTGCGCGGAAATTCTGCACATCCCCAACGGATGCAGCTTGTGAGCTTCTGGTTGCTCCATGGCTTGCTCTGCCCGAAAAATGACCATTACTACGGCCAGGCTGAATTTCACCACTGATGTCTGTTGCCTCTGCCTTTTTACCTCTCCGGACATCCTTTCTCGACTCTGAGAGGGACCGCTCAAGAACATACTCCCCCTTCCTCACCAATTCCTTAAGCGGACTTGTTACGCTCCGATCCCACACCCTGCTCCATCGGTTGGACCTCCGTCTCCCAACACCAGAGACGGCCATTTCCAGACTGGCGTCACTGCAACCCCTTCCTCTGATACGCTGCCCATCGTTGCCCTCGTCAACCGAGTGCCGGACCCCATTTCTTCTCTCTGCAACCCCTCCCCGGGCCTCACCAACCATTTCCTCTGCACTGCTCCGCCTCGTCCTCCTTGCCATATCCGGGGGATCCTCTAAGCAGGCAAAGGAGCACGCGAAGGCCTTGCCCACCATGGCCCCATCCCACGAGTGCCGGGACGGTTCCACTGAGCTTTTGCTCGGCTCCCGACCCATCCTCCACTCGCTGGAGCACCGGAAGCTTAACTTCCGCTCCGTCTGTATGTCAGCGCCACGACCGTCACTGTCCCCGCTGCCAAAGCAGCGGGAGGAGGGGCCGCCACCACTGCTCGGATCCACCGCCTCCTCCCTCCGCAGTCGAGGCGGTGGCGGTGGCGAGGGCGAGGGCTCCTTGACAGAAGAACCTCCATTCCTCCTCCGCCGCATCCCCTTCCACGGTAAAATCGACCTGAGCCAGGACCCGCTCTTGCGCCTGCCCCCTCTATCTCCTCCAACTCCAGATTCCGCCCCCATTCCCGCTGCTTGTGAGTCGACCCCTTCCGACGGACCCGCGAAGCCACTGCCGCCGCAGGAGTCATCAAGCTGGAATAGCAGCATGAGCGTCTTCCGCAGCTTCCCCGTGTCAGCGCCCGAGCCGGAGGCCTCGGCCGCGCCGACCTCGACGATCTCTTCCTCGGGCTGGTCGCGCACGGAAGAGAGGCGCTCCATGAGGCAGGAGGAGCAGATGCCTGTGAGCAGCTGGGACGGGTGCCTCCCGCAGCGGCGCGGCTCCGCCTCTGCCTCCTCCTTCTCCGGGTCCGGTCCCGCCTGCTCGTCTTCCTCCATCAGGTCGGGTCGGGACTCCTCGGAAGCTGGCTATGGCAGGCGAGCGAATCGAAGTCAGGCGGGGACAGGCGGGTACGACATGGCCAGAAAAGAACCCTAGCGAACGAGACCCCCGAAAAGCGACTTTTGGGTTCCGGGAGCGGAGCGCGTCTCGTGGGGAAACGGGAGGAAAGGTGCGTGCCCTTCTGTTTGGCCGTTTGGGTTTTGGAGGCGGAGGGAGGCGGACGCACGCACGGAATCGAGACGAGGAATCAATCAATCGGCGTTCGGCAGGAGGAACAGAGGAAGGAGGTGAGGGGTAGCCGCCCACCGGCAGACGGAGTGGTCTCGATTTGTTGCGAGCAGAGGGGACACCCGCAAGGCCACCCGGGCTTCGCCGAGCCCGGAGCGCCCAGGCACGCACGTACGGGCACACGGCCGCCGCGGCGCGCGCTTCGCTCGGCACGGCGTCTGGGGCGAGGCGGTTGGCGGTGGGCGCGGAGAACGTTATAACGGGAGCGGTGGCGCGAGGGGAGCACGAATGCACGATGGATGGAATGGTATACGCACGGACGCCTGCAGTTTCATCGTCTGGCAGCCCGGCCGGCCGAGAACGTGGGGCGCGCTCCGGTCGGTCACAGGACTCACGGCTCCGGATTAACTCCGCGCACTTGCCGGTGCCGCCGCGCTGGTCGACGCGGCTCCAGCAGTTCGTGCAACATCATCGCCCTCCACCACCCAGGCACGCCGTGCGCGGGGGTGGGCGTCCCGTCCTGCGCGGCGAGATACGACGGCGGTGGTCCGGTGGAGACCGTGACCGGGCGAAAATGTCAACATGCATGGCATGCCGATCCAGGCGCCGGTGCGCGACAGCGGTAGTGGTTGGCAGTAGCTCATGATTTCGCAATCGGACAATCCGCGCCAGGCGCGGTCCGTGCACACGAGCAGCTCCAAAGTACTCCAATCCGGCATGTTTCACAACGCACAGACGTGCAGACACACAGATGCGAATTCGTTTGATCCCCGTGGCCCTTTCGCTGAGTTGTGACACCAGTTCAGAGCATGATCTTCGGTCGCAGGAGCAATCAGTCCGGCGACAGTACAGATATAGATAGCGTTTTGACGCGTAGAAGAAAAATGGTGCTACGCCGTGTTCTAGGAGCAGCTGTCCACGTGCATTCGTGCAGCAGTGGAAAACTGTGTTCCAGCGTCTCCAGGTGTCAACGTGCTTCGTCCTGGGTGAGATATTTGGTTTCGCACGAGCACTGACCAAGCCCTTGGGAGAGAATGGCTCGATCGTGAACATCCCCGCGTCGTGATATCGGCGGAAACTGGAACAGGGACACGCTGCTAGGCTGCGATCCTCCCTCCCACTTCTGTACTCTCTTCAACCACCATAGATTTCGTTTTTATCGTACAGCTCAAATCTACCAATGCACAAAAATGTCTTCATTTTATTTTTTCTGTACAGACAAGATTTTAGTAGCCTGTCCCAAATATAATTTGTATTTGGCTGCAGGATTAGTGTAGGATGCTCTGTGAAGAAAGATATTTGATCGCTCGATAGTAAGTGCGTATTAAGGATTATACTAATTCGGGTCAGCAACCCAACAAGTAAAAATAAACTAAAAGCATCATCATCTGTACTTTAACGACAGGCGCAAGTCACAAATCAAGCCCACAATAGGTAAAGCTCAAATCAGCCCCTCAATCTGATGATCAGTGAACCAGAATTCCTCACTAAATTTTTCGAAAGACCAAAAGCACTTCAATAAAGATGTACATGATATTAACATTACATTGCTCACCATGAATACCGATACATCACATCAGGAATGACTTCAAATTTGTTGCACATCAAGAAGAAGATTAAATAGCTCATGATCTAAGTTCATTTACATGACATATAACAAAATACAACATTCCAAACAATTGATTATTCAAAGATACTTTAATAATTAACAACATACGGATGAATGTAAAGGAAACTCTTTGAATACTAGAATAAATAAGCTAATTCCTGCCTTGGATTTCATACATCATTTGCTGCAACGAACAAATAGCAGAACTGCTTATTCAACTAGATATTGCAAATGTACATGGACCTTCGAGAAAACTAAGTTCCTAAACTAAAGAGTTTCAGCATGTTCGTCAATAAAGAAAGGAACCATACAGCTATAAGTTGCGGATCTCCCCGCAAATAAATTAAATTAAAACATACATATACAGTCCAAGCAGGCAAACATAAGCTTCACAATTATCCTAGCTCATATGTAGCAACCAAGCTTTTACCTCTAATTGTTGCAAAAGTCTGAAAAAGATAGACATATCTTGCTGCACCCAGGAGTCGTGCATTTACAAGGCTTCACCCCAGCATGGGCCTGGGAATGCTCGGACCGATCCCATGTCCACTTGAAAACCATACTGCAGTCCATTCTCATTAACACAGAAGGTGCAAGTGTAGGTTTTTACTTTACAATATAGCTTACTAGTAACAATTGCACAAAACTATAACTTTTCTAGATGTAAGATTGGTCATGATTAATATGATGTATGTTCAAGAGCAAGGTTGGTGTTATGGGCTGGTCTTCGGGCCTTGAATTGTAACAGCCTGAGAAATGTAGCAGCGTGGTTACTCTAGCACCAAGCTTCCTTAGCCCTCACATTAGGTTATTTAGGGATAAGATCAATTGGTTGGATTAGGGCTGGCTCTACCTCCATATAAACAGAGCATGGCTGTTATTTGGAAGAAGCAACCAATCAACGAAGGAACAATTCCGGAATTCCTCAATCCCCCAATATCTCTCAAGCTCTAGGCGAAGCATAAGGCCTAATTATCTCTCTCATTGCAACATCAGCATGAAAATGGGCTCAAATTGAAGTTTGTCAAAGATCCGAAAGAAGCCCGAGTGGCTCATTATTTAGCTTCAAATACATAATTACACAATCAAAATTCAAACAACAGAACATATTATTCAAAGAAATTGCATTACTTAAGAATATATGGATGATTGTAGCAGAAATAATTTATGAAAAAAAAACAAACTAGCTTTATTTATTTTTCACTTAGAAGCAGATACATTAAGCCAAGTTAATAAAAGCAACGCTAAATAATTTGACCAAAGCAAATCATAAAAAGTACATAAAAATACTGTCATATTTACATGCCAAAGTAGTCAGACCCTTCCCCGGATCCTGCACAAGCAGGAGCTAAGTGCGCCAGGCTGCCCTTTTTTTATTTACAAGTCACAGTTTCTAACTTCTAAGCCTCAGGCTTGATCATCACTCACTGTAATGAACAGAAGTCAAATATTATCAACTAGTCTTGTAAATGTCCACTGATATTCAAAAAACTCAAAATTTCTAAACAGAAGATTGCAGCATTTCTCTCAACAAAGAAACAAATTATCCCGTTATAAGCTATCAGAACAATTAAGCCTGGTGAATCATCCACCATCCACCAGCTAAACAGAAAACCCACAGTAGCAAGGACAACCTCCACTACACTCCTAGTTCTGAAATATCAAGCTTTACCTCTGAGGTTTGCAACGCCTCGTGTGCCGGACGAAGTCTGAAACAAATTTGTATATCTTGCTGCACCCAGGCGTCGGGCATTTATAAGGTTTCGCCCCAGCATGGACCTGGAAATGTTCAGCCCGATCCCATGACCATTTGAAAGCCATACTGCAGCCCTCCCATGGACATCCATAAGGCATATCATCATTGTGAACACTCTGATGGCGCCTTAGGTACTTGTGGGATCTGAAATGTCGGCTGCATGATTTCACTGTGCACATGTTTTTCTTGTGGACAGAAAGCTCGGCTTTTGTTTTGAATGTCATGCGGCAATAATCAATATCACATTCAAATTTGTTTGTCTTCCTCTTTTTAACCTTTTTTGCGGTTGAATTATCCATAAGTTCTCTCTTTATGTCAGCAAGTTTCACATCTACAGATCCAGCTCTGGATGTCACACTCTCACAAGGACCATTTGACTCCAGTGTCTCTTCATCATCAAATTGATAACATATAACACCGTCATCCAATTCAATATTTTCCGTCTTTACTTCAAGCAGGTTCAGCTTCCTTTTACCTTTTCGCCTAGCATAACATATGACACCTGTTCTCCCAGATCTACCAATGCTTCTAGCCACTACATCTAATATATATGAAACATTGGGTGTGAGAGATCTATCATGTGCCACTCCTCCCTCAACAGTTAGATCCTTGGCTCCCACAGGACTATTGCTTGTGGACCTCGCAGAACCATCAACATCTTCTGTAGCACATCGAGAAGAATGTGTTGCAATGGCAACAGTCTCTCCAGCATTTCTAACCTGCACATTACCTGTCGTGTCACAACTAGGAGGTCGTGGGTCATCCAAAGCAGGATCATCATCCGCATTGCAAGAAGCTGCGCCAGTATCTTCTGTTTCCCAAGCAGCTTGGCTAGCAACAGCATCTTCTGTAGCTTCCCGTTCGGCGGCTTCTTGCACAA
Organism: Zoysia japonica; assembly: GCA_001602275.1. Lineage (NCBI taxonomy): Eukaryota > Viridiplantae > Streptophyta > Magnoliopsida > Poales > Poaceae > Zoysia > Zoysia japonica. The sequence continues at coordinate 5,550,108 of BCLF01000003.1, read as the reverse complement.
GAGAAGCACCCCATTTAACTTCTGATCCTATAGCACCATCATTACCGAGGGAACCGGTCCTTGTAACTTCTGGCACAGCAATTGTCGCTCCTGCATCAGTGGCAGTTGTGCTTATAAGAGAAACTCCCTCTTTAAGCTCTGGCTCAGCAGAAGCTTCGTTGACCACAGAAGCTGCCCTTATAGCTCTCAGTTCCATGCCAGATTGATTCATAATAGAAGCCCCATGTGCATCATCTGGCTCAATGCCTGTTACCCCTGGCATAGTAGCAGTTCGATTCTCAAGAGAAGCTCTCTCTGTAACTTCTGGATCGAAATCCACTTTATTGGAAAGAGGTGCACCCTTTAAAACTTCTAATTCAGCTGCCAATTCATTCACGGGAGAATTTTCCCCTATAAATTCTGGTTTGACAGCATCAGTCACAAGTGAACTTCTACATTTAACTTTCTGCTCAATAGTACCATCCTCAGCGTCAAAAGGTCCAGGCTGTCCAGCCTTAAACGTAGGCTTCACATCAGCTCTGGTAACAAGGTCAGCTCCTCTTGCATCCTCCAGTTTCACAACAGCCTCATTAACAACAGAGCCATCATTTGTAACCCCCAGGGCCGCATCAGCTTCATTGAAAGGATGTCCATGATCTATCTTGCAATTTTTAGCTGAAAATGGTTGGCAATACAAAAAAAAAAGACCACAAATTTGGCATGTTATCTAATGAAAACCATAACCTAAGCAAACTAAAATGATCCCTTCAGTGGTGGAACCGCGTGTACCTTCAGGAGCCGGCAGTCCTTCAGCTAGGTCGACGTGCTCCCCGCTCTTGACCTCGGATTCTGGCACTCGACCAGCAATGTGACCTTTGTGCTTGACGACCTCAGGAGACTCCTGCGATTTCCACGGGACACCACTCTGTTAGAACCCCGCAACCCAAAGCAAAACCACTACTTTCTTAAGGGCGAGACTGTACAATAATGCGGGGACGAGAGAAGGGGAAGACGGAAGGATTCGCGTACCTGCTGGGAGGAGTGGATGAGGTCGCAGAAGGCGCAACAGTCGTCTTCGGCGGCGTGGAGCCAGGCCGCGGCGGGCTGCGGCGGGGGTGAGCCCGGGTTGGTGGCGGCGGCGGAGGAGGAGAGGAGGCGCGCGGCGTAGCGGCGGATGCGCATGGCCGAGGCGGCGGCGGCGGGAAGAGAGGCGGTGGTCGGTGGTGATGGCGGTGGGGCCAAGGGCGGGCGAGCGAGCGGGCACACGCAGACTCGTCGCGGCGCCGAGAGGGTTGGGGAATTTTTGGAGCGCTTCCCCTCCTGGCCTTGAGAGGAAGAATGTTCTGGTGACCAAGGGTGCCTTTCGCGTTCGGACTCGGCCCCTTTTACTGTCTTTGTAAAATGCCCTCGTGACATCCGAAAAAACTTTTGGTTCTCTATCGGTTATAAAAATTTCCAATTTCTCTAGTTTACATTGGATTCAACTTCTCGACATCAGGTTTACCTTCTTTGCATTATTAGCCATCACAGTATTAAAATTGAAGATGAAAAATTCCTTTTGCCCCTAACAGCATTTTTTTTACTAACGTTTTTTTTATTAATCATAGAACTAGGCTAAGTTAATATGACAATTGTAAATTGAACGATATGAGTATGTACTTTTATATTTTTCACATCAATAATATGTATTTATAATAATAGTAAAATATAGTTTTACTACTTAAAAATCCAAAAATATATATTCATCTTGGCCCTCCACGGATTTTCGAAAATCTAGTTTTGGAGAGGGCGGCGTCTGCTCGGTCGGCCAGCCACGGTGCCTACTGTCCAGCAGCTTCGTTCTCACGGTATCCATTTCTGTGCATCAGGCAGCCCGAGCAATGGCGTGTGTTGCTTGCTATGCGCATCAATGGCTGAAGGAGGCAGCCGTCCATCCGTTTGGAGGCGAAGTGCCCTCCTGTGCCATCGTGTACCTACCAGTAACTGAAACACAAAATGGGTGATCAGATCCCATTACCGGGGAGCACTCCGCGAGATTCCGATGGTCGGCGTCATCAGCGAGAGAGTGTTTTTCTCTGGCGCTGGAATCTCTTTCGGGTATTCGTGAGACGCACACGCTATCAGCTCCCGGTGGCTTGGGGGCTCAGCCGCTGCTACTTCTGGTGTTGCTTTGTCATGCTCGAAGGCACGGAAAGCGTGTCTGGGCAGCTGAGATGCAGGGTTCAGCAACCTTAAGTTCCCATCCCAATTCCGCGGTCCTGCCCGGCCGCCACCTCCTCCACCGGCATTCCTTTTCCTTCCATGGCCAGCCAGTTGTCCGTTGGTGCGCGGGCGCTGGGCACCGCCTCGCTGGCTTAAACGGGGGACGAGCAGGAGACCTGGATGACTTGCGCCGCGTCGCCCTGCTCGCCGGGCCGGGCGCCGGGCGCCGGCGGATGACCAGCAAGGTAGCAACCGAGGAACAAGAGAGCCGCGCGCGAAACAGGAGAAACCAGGCCTCGAGAAACGGCCCATCCACGATCCCGTCGCTCTGGTGGGCTCTCATCACCGGAGAAGTAGGCCAGCGTCCCCACACACAGACAGGCTCACCCTGTACCTCCAGTGGGCTGTCTTCGGATCGACTCAATCTGCTGTGGGCCTAATACTCGGCTGGATGGCTGTGTCAATGAGACTTGGGCAGCAGAATAGGCATAGTGGACTTCACAATTTTCTGGGCTCGTTAAAGAAAAAAATCTAACGCCACATCGCAGGTTTTGACTTTTGAGGAGAGTTTTAAATCTTTTTTTACGGTATCACTCTTATATCAATTAAAATCCTATAAAAATTAAAAATAATATCCAAATTTAAATTCGTGATATTTGTGACAGAGGATGTCGGCGCTCTGGATTTCTATCTTCTTCTTCTCCCACACCTGACCTGCACCTCAACTGATCAAACCATTTGTCAACCCCTCCTCCCTTCGTATAACCAATCCCCTAGATCGACAGCAACCCATCGATCACTAGCCCGTGTCTAGTCGTGGAGGACATGTGCACACGTACGCACCCGCATAATAATGCACGTACGCATACATTAATACGAGTATTCTTACATTACTGCTTGCACGCACACAAGCAAATAAAAAAAAAATGCAAGCAAGACCAGGTCGGGCGAGCAAGCTAGCTACCCGTACCAGACAAGACGCTCTGGCGCGCACACACGTATTGTATGTATGTTAACCTAATAATCATTGCCGCATAAACAAAGCGAGGTTACGTGCGCACCTATTTCTATTCGCTGCCGCACGGACGTCGACGACGACGACGACTTGTTTATGTCGCGGTGTCTGCTGCGGTCTGCGGAGCTGGCGCACTCGAGGTGCGCATTAAAACTACCCCTGATTGTTGATTAAGGACGGTCTTGCGGAACTCTTTTCATAGATCCGAGAGTTTTGTGTCAGTAATAGATCTGCGGTTTGAAGATGATCAATACTTTCGGATCCGGTCGTCGGAGTCGTGGAAGACGTTCCGGTCATCTGCCCTTTGTCGGTGCGGTCTTCTGCGTTTGGGCAGCGTCCGTCGATGGAGAGGGCAGTGGCGTTGGAGTCACGGCGACGTCGTCGATCTCCCGGTGACGGCGGTCGTCGTGGCGGTGGTGCTTTCCGTCGGCACAGCGCCCCCTCACAGATCGGGTTAGAGTTGTCGGTGGGGTGCGGCGGTACGGACGAACTTAGGTCATGAGTTCCGGCCGGCCCCCACCTCTATTTATTGTGCCGCTGGCGACAGAGGCTCACCAGCCATAATGGGCTGGGCGCCCCCGATCAGGGCGCGATTAGGTCAAGGGCCCATTAAGACCGTTGGGTCAAAACGGGTGGAGATCAATTCCTAACATTCTTCCCCTTATCTCACTTTTTACTTTTATCTTTAGTGCTTTTTAACTTCACTCATTTTATTACAGATTAATGCATAGAACTATCTCATCGTCACGATCAATCACCGATAGACTTAACAGTTACAATACATTTTTCTGTTCTGAAATAGTTAATATACATTTTGGGTCATATTTTAGTTCAGAAATCACAGGCTTTCCCTTAAACCCATACCGGCAACATGTTCAATAAATACTTTGGGTGATAAGCCTTTAGTAAGCGGATCCGCTAGCATCTTTGCGGTGCTTATATGCTCAAGACTTATGATTTGATCCCGAACTTTATCTTTCACAACATAATATTTTATGTCAATGTGTTTGGCAGCACCACTTGACTTATTGTTGTGTGCATACGTTACTACGGGTTCGTTATCGCAGTACAATTTAAGTGGTCTATAGATGTCGTCAACCACTTTTAAACCGGGTATGAATTTCTTAAGCCAGTTCACTTGCCCCGTAGCCTCATGACATGCTACAAACTCGGCATACATTGTGGACGATGTAGTGACGGTTTGCTTTGAGCTTTTCCACGAAATAGCTCTTCCAGCGAGAGTAAACACATATCCGGATGTAAACTTTCTATCATCTCTCGCATAATCAGAATCTGTATACCCCACTATATGGAGTGAATCTGATTTTCTATATGTCATTATGAGGCCTTTTGTTCCTTGCAAATAGCGCAAGACCTTCTTTATCAATTTTCAATGCTCTATTCCAGGATTGCTCTGGAATCTGCCAAGTAACCTGGTAACAAATGCTAAGTCAGAGCGTGTACATACTTGAGCATAGTATAAGCTTCCGACAGCTGAAGCATATGGAACCGCTTTCATTTGATCGATCTCATATTGGTTTCTGGGGCACTAAAAATCTCCATATCTGTCGCCCTTGACTATAGGTGCAGGTGATGGACTACATTTATGCATACCATATTTCTTTAAGACTTTCTCTATGTATGCTTTTTGTGACAGTCCCAATACTCCTTTATTTCTATCTCGGTGAATTTCAATTCCCAGAACGAATGAAGCTTCACCAAGATCTTTCATATCAAAGTTTGAGGACAAAACCTTCTTTGTCTCCAGTAGCAGACTGACGTCACTACTATCTAGTAGTATATCATCTACATACAGATTAGGAAGATAAACTTCCCATCTTTAAACTTTGAATAAACACAGTTGTCCTCTATGTTTTCTTTAAACCCAATTTTTTTATCGTGCTATCAAACTTCAAGTACCATTGTCTTGAAGCTTGCTTTAACCCATAAATCGATTTCTTTAGACGGCATTCCAGTTTTTTATTTTCTTCTATGACAAAACCTTTCGGTTATGCCATGTAAACATTTTCCTCCAAATCCTCACTGAGGAATGCTGTCTTTACATCCATCTGATGTAACTCTAAATCATAATGAGCCACTAGTGCCATTATAATTCTGAAGGAATCTTTACATGAGATCGAAGAAAAGGTCTCATTGTAATCAATCCCTTCTCTTTGAGTAAAGCCTTTTGCCACGAGTCGTGCTTTATATCTTTCTATATTCCTTTGGGAGTCGAGTTTTGTCTTGTAGACCCATTTACAGCCTACTGTTTTGGCTCTTTTAAGAATTACTTCCAAGTCTCAGACTTTATTAGCTTTCATGGACTTCATTTCTTCTTCCATGGCCTCAAACCATTTTGAGTATTTTTCACTTTTTATAGCTTCTTCAAATGAGGTGGGATCATCCTTCATTTGAAATTCCTCTGTCTGATAAACTTCATAGTCATCAGAAATAGCTGATCTTCTTACTCTTTGAGACCTCCTCGGGGGCTCTTCATTCTGTACATTTTCTGTTTGAGGCTGTTCTTGCTCCCCCTCATCTGTGGCAATGGGTTCTATTGTATCTGAGGAACAGGTTCCTCATTCTCATTCATTGTTGCCACAGAAGGAACAATAACAAGTGCTTGCACCACAGTATCTCGCACTGTCGGTGCAGCGACAGCAGGTAGTGTAAAGAATGGCTCTTGAATCATCAGAGTGGGCGCATACGCCCGCTTCTTTTCAAGGTCAGTCTCTCGAGCTACCATGCTCCTACTCATCATCTCATCCTCTAAGAAGACAGCGTGTCTCGTTTCTACAAACTTTGTATATTTGTCTGGACAGTAGAAACGATAACCTTTTGACTTTTCTGGGTAACCATTAAAATGACAACTTACTGTTTTGGATCAAGCTTCCCAAGATTTGAGTTAAATACTTTAGCCTCAGCTGAGCTCCCCCACACTCGTAAATGGTTTAACGAGAGAACTCTACCTGTCCACAACTCATACGGTGTTTTCGACACCGATTTACTGGGTATTCTGTTGAGAATATGAATGGCGATTTTTAACGCCTCCATCCACAAGCTCAGTGGCAGTGTGGAATAGCTCATCATGCTTCACACCATATACATCAAGGTACGGTTGCGTCTTTCAGCTACTCCATTTTGCTGAGGTTCGTCCGGTATAGAATACTGGGCCACTATTCCATTTTTCTGTAAAAACCTTGCAAAAGGTCTAGGAACTTGTCCATACGGGGTATGTCGACCGTAGTACTCCCCCCCACGATCAGATCGGACTATCTTTATCTTTAAATCGTGTTGGTTTTCAACTTTAGTCTTAAATATCTTAAATTTATCCAAGGCTTCATTTCTTTCTTTGATTGGATAAATATATCCATATCGGGAGTAATCATCCGTGAATGTTATGAACGAGTCATAACCATCTATACTCTTCACAGAAAAGAGACCACAAATATCCGTGTGAATAATTTGTAGAATTCCTATACTTCTTTTTGCATCTTTCTTAATTTTCTTTACATATTTTCTTTTAATGCAAACTCGACATTGTTATATGTCTGAGAACTCTAGTGGAGGAAGAATATCATTCTTAACTACTCTTTCTATTCTCTCCCTCGAAATATGGCCTAAACGACAGTGCCATAATTTCGATGACTCATCTAGAGTTCTTTTTCGTTTTCTATTTTCATTGATGGACGAGGATTCGTTTATGTTGCACGCAACGTTATCATTATCGCATACGACATTTACATCATCACGCAGTAATAGCAAATAAAGCTCATTTTGTAAGATGGCAAGACCAACACATTATTTATTAAACATTATTTCACACTTGCCATTCTCAAAATGACAATCATAACCATCATTATCCAAACATGAAACACTAATCAAATTCCTCTGTAGAGAGGGTACATAGAGAACATCTCTAAGTATAAGAATAAAGCCATCAGATAGTTCTGATGAAAGATCGCCAACGGCTTCAACTTCAGCTTGGACTCCATTTGCAACTTTAATGCATCTTTCTCTTCTTTGCGTAGTCCTCGTCGAACGGAATCTCTGCAATGAATTAGCAACATGAACAGTTGCTCCAGAGTCAATCCACCAAGTGAATTTCGAATATTGCACATATAGTGATTCATTTATAAAGGTAATAATGTTCTCACCTTTCTTTGCCATGATCATCTTTAAATATGAGGGACAATCTTTCTTGTAGTGTCCCGTCTTTTTGCAGTGAAGGCACTGATCTTTGTTTACTGCAAATTTGTTCTGTTGAGACTGATGGACAAGGGCTTTTCTCTTGTTCTTTGAGGAGTAGCTGTTGAAGTTCTTTCTTTTGTTATCTTTCACATAGTTGATAGAACCACTACGTGAAGCTTTAATTCTGTCCTCTTCTTGCACACACATTGCTATGCACTTTTCCATGTCTCAAGACTCGGGTTGCATATTGTAGTTGACAATAAACGTGTCAAACTCTTTTGGCAAAGAAGTAAAAATCAGATGGATAAGGAGTGCATCCTTGAGACACAGATCCATTGGTTTGAGCTTCGATGGCATGTTGCTCATTCTCAGTATGTGCTCTTTAATGCCATCGTTACCACCAGAGTACCTTTTATTCACAAGTTGTTTAATAACTTGTGTGGCGTATGTCTTTGAAGAGTCAGTAAACTGACTCTTTATTCTTTCAAAGTACTCTGTGACGGTGTCACACTCCGCGATTGAACCAACAATTGCAGGCTCAATCGTGTTCTTTATCACAGCCATACATTTCTTGTTGGCTGTGGTCCATTTTCTATACTCAAGGTCATAGAACATCTTTAAGGGAGCACAGTCTCTCTGTCTGATCTGTCAACCAGTCTCAACCTCATTTTCTTTCCTCACTGGCTCTTCAGGCTCAGTGGGACATGCTGTGGTGAGAACCCAGTCCACCTCAGCCAAGATAAACGCTAGGTCTATCTTTTTCTTCTACTCTCTATAGTTGTCACCATTGAGAGTGGGAATCTCTTTGATACAATTCATTAAATTGTATCCGCCTGTAAATAAATTAAATAAAGTGAGAACATGATAACAGTAAAATTATATGTCTTATTTTCGACGTTGGTCAAAAATATGACACACAATTTTATATTATACATTAAATCTACATCACCGTTGGGCAGAAATAGAAATAATGCATAAAATATCAATTACAAAAATTATAATACTGTTATTATCAACGTTGATCAGAAAATAACAATATCATATTTATCTTAAATTTATTACTATTTTTCCAAAATTAAATTCTCCTGTTGGTTCGAATTTAATAATGAAAATAATTTCTTTAAGTACGCAGCGGAAAACAAAATTTCTTTAATTTTCAGAAGCATTTACTTTATTTTTCTATTCTGTCAAAATTATCCCGTTGGTTCAAATTTTAACAGATTTAATTAGGTAAAAAATTACCTAATTAATCAATTAAAAATGCCTCTGAAAAAGAAATAGAAAAAACTTTTCTTTTGGGCCGAAATTGAAATTCGGCCTGGCCCATTGGCCTGTTGCAATTCATGCAAGCCAACCTGAGCTTGGGCCGAAAATTCACTCTCCCTCTTAGGGCAAATCTGGCCCGTTTAGCCATCGTGCGATCTGGACTGTTGGATCTAGATCGGACGGACGCGCTCTTTTTTCGAAAGGTATACAAAGGGTAGGGTTCTCTCCCAACCCTAACCCTAATTCATTTGCTCTTTTTTCTCCTACTCTCAGCCACTTCTTTCGCGAGTACTGGTGACGAGCGCGTCGTGTGGCCGGAAAATCGCGTCACCTGCGATAACCGCGTCGCGTCTGCCCCCGTACGCGAGGCCCTCTCCGCCCGAGGCGGCCGTGCGCTGCGCGTCGCTC
>BCLF01000003.1:5469741-5540535 GCA_001602275.1 Zoysia japonica | reverse complement strand
TCCTTTTTTTTTCTCTTTTTGGATCTTTCGCGGCTACTGTTTTTCTTTTCTTTTTTTTTATTTTCACGATTCTTTCGCGGAGCCCTAGGCATCCGCCACAGTGTAGCCGACGGCTACAATTTTTTTTCAGATCTTTCTCGCGGGTAGGGTTCTGGCGATTTTTTTCGTACTCGTCGGGATCCACTTCTAGATCTGGCTCTGATGCCAATGTGGAATTGTTTTCTCTGAGTCTAGGAGTGTAGATCCGAGAGTTTCGTGTCGGTAATAGATCTGTGATTCGAAGGTGGTCAATACCTTCGGATCCGGTCGCCGGAGTCGTGGAAGACGTTCCGGCCATCTGCCCTTTGTCGGTGCGGTCCTCTGCGCATGGACAGCGTCGATCGATGGAGAGGCCAGTGGCGTTGGAGTCACGGCGACGTCGTCGATCTCCCGGTGACGGCGGTCGTCGTGGCGGTGGTGCTTCCCGTCGGCACAGCGCCCCCTCACAAATCGGGTTTAGGGATGTCGGTGGGGTGCGACGGTACGGACGAACTTAGTTTATGAGTTTCGGCCGGCCTCCACCTTTATTTATTGTGGCGCTGACGACAGGGGTCCACCAGTCATAATGGGCTGAGCGTTCTCGATCAGAGCACGATTAAGTCAAAGGCGTATTAAAGCCGTTGGGCCAAAACGGATGGAGATCAATTTCTAACAGGTCTTAGCTAGCTGCTAGCGAGTTAGTAGTGTCCTTAATCATTGGTCATCATTGTGATGCTCGAGGCATTAATCGAGTCCAGCATGATCAAAGAGGTGCTGATGGTCTCGTACGTACGTATGTGTACGTTTAGGACAATGGAACACAGTTTCGACTCGATATTTCGATAAATTTCGTCTGAATTTGTCGAGGACAGTACACACTGTTACGTACGCCGGCAGCAGATCAATCAGTCAGGAGTTAGCCTGGAGTGATCTGAAGATGGAGATCGCCGTTTAATTAATATGTTCAAGTACCAGTATAACCAAACTTATCTCTAGCGGACGCATGACCGACGACGGTGTAGCCTAATTAGCCCGTGTCCAGTTCGGCAGTTTCGGTCGACAGCACGTACAGATAAGCGCAGAGCTAGATCGACCCCGGAATCTTCTGCAATCAACAAACAAGCTAGCATCGGTGTACCAAACGAAAGGTGAAGCGATAAACAAAAGGAGCAAGCGGACACGAGGCAGACGGCAGGAAAAGGCAGCGGAGTCCACGTACTACGAGCTGGGTCGCGGCCAGACTCGCCCGTCAAAAAAAGCTGGCGGCATCCGGCGGACAAAAGTGGCCGCGGCTGCGCTTTCCTCCGGCGTCCCAGCGCACGGCCGCCGGAACCGCCACCCACTTTTGATTGAGTCCAACTCATCGCAAGCCACCTTCTCCGTTTCCAAGAATTTTTAATATTTTTATTTAATAATGCATCAAAGTCATTTTTTTCTCTTCTCTCTCGTGTTGCACTTGCACCCACTACCACAAATTCATATAAAGAAGACACTATCATTAGTGACATGATATAAAAGTCCGTCGCTAATGATATATTAAAAACGTGCGTTTGATAGCCGTTGTAAATGTGGGCATATTAGAGACGTGCATTTACCAGCCGTCACTGATATAGACACATTAAAGACATGCTTTTGACAGTCGTAGCTGACGAGGGCACATCAGAGACCCGTATTTGAAAGTAGTCGCTGATGTGGGCACATCAAAGACGTGTGTTGAACAGCCGTCGCTGATGAGGAGACATCAGAAACGTGTGTTGAACAGCCCTCGCTGATGTGACCATATCAGAGATGAACATTTGACGGCCGTCGCTGATGTAGACACATCAGAGACGTGCATTTGACAGCCGTCACTGATAAGGGCACATCTCTGTCGATGTAGCCACATCAGAGACGCGTGTTCGATAGCCGTCACTGATATGAGCACATCAAAGACATGGACATAATAGCTGTCGCTGATGTGTTGAAACATAATCTCTTTTACGAACAATTTATATACTAAAAATCTAACACACTCCGACACAAATTAAACATTATGTTAGAGATCTCCCCCGTCCTAAGGCTTGCAAGTTTGCAACCCTAGCTGCCCCTTCCCTTCTCCCCTCCGAATCGATGGCGAGCCAACTGCCACTCGTCCCCCCCCCCCCCCCCCCCCCCCCCCCCCCCCCCCCCCCCCCCCCCCCCCCCCCCCCCCTTCGCCCATCACCTCCTCCTGGCGCCACCCCCCTCTCCCCGAGAGTCAACTCTTGCTGAAGCTTGGTCACCTTGGGTTGGTGCTCAACGAGGTCTCCTTCAAGGTAGGACACCCCCTTCGCGGTGAGGTAAAAACTGAGATGTGCTGCCCTCTTCTCTCTCCCGTCCCCCTTGCCGATGCTTCCTCCATTGTTCCCTTGGGCAGCATACAGCAGCAACACAGGAGTAGGCTGGGACGTGGGTGGGCAAAAGGTATGCCAAATTGTTGATCTACTTTATGATTCCTTTAGTTTTGGCAGAGATCTAGCTAATAGAACTTGATTCCCATGAGATGAACAGGTCGTATATGCAATGGATATTGTAAATCCTACGACTATGTAAATCTTGGTTTAGATAATGTATATTTTGAATCTTGTAATAAATCACGTAGTATATAATGGTGCATATTTTTTTTAATTCTTGTATTTACTATCAGAGACATGCTTTTGGACGCACGTCTCTAATAGTTTCACATCAGCAACGAGTGTTTGGACACACGTCTCTAATAGATTCACATCAACGACGGGTTTTTAGACGCGTGTCTCTAATGACTTCACAACAGCGATGGGTTTTTTAGCACACGTCTCTAATGACTTCACATCAGCGACGGTTTTTTGAACGCGCGTCTGTAATGGCTTTACATCAGCGACAGCTTTTTAGACGCGCGTCTCTAATGACTTCACATCAGCGACGGCTTTTTTAACGCCCGTCTCTAATGAGTTATATCAGTGACAGTCATTTATCCGTCTCTAATGACTTCACATCAGTGATGTAAATTTAGTGACGGCTACTGCGCTCGTCTCTAATAGGAAAAAATACCCGTCACTGATGACTTTTTTTTTTGGTAGTGACCTTGTGGAAAATTTGGCCCCGAACATCGACAAAACTCACATGCATGTCTGGTGTTTGTGATGGCTACGTGTGAAGTGTATACTCCTGGAGTAGTAGCTTACATACATGTTAGGGGCATTGACATTCCATACAACTACCTATAGTTTCGACACTGACAGGGTCAATGTGAAAGTGCCCACCATGTCAGTACTCTGCGTGAGTACTAGTCACTAGATGTGGCCGGAAATTCGCACGCCCATCCCTACCAGCTCCCGTGAAACGCATGGGCCCTAACTTGTGCGAATCAGCGATGTTGGAGAGGCCGATACGCAAGCAAGACACGATGCTTCATTTTCCTCTTCGATGAAATTTTGTATACTCCCTTCGTTTTTTAATTATTGTCACTATTAACTTTTAACTTTAACTTTAACTGTTTATCTTATTTAAATTTTTTTACTAAATATAACATTTTTTATAATTTCATTTATTATTACAGTTATTTAAATCACAATTTAAAATTTTACATATTTAAACTAATTTTTTAAATAAAACAAATAGTCAAAATTAGAGTATGAAATCAACACAACTTAAAAGAACACAGCGAGTACGTGCAAGTATACGAGTATCCTGGATTGAGTACTTACTCCCCCTCGCTCTCCTGTACATCGCGCGCGTTTCGCTCTAGCCTTGTCCCCTCGCGACGCTGCAGCGCTTGTCGTCTCTCTTTGCGCTATAAAACTCGGAAGGGGTCGTAGCTATCCTGATAGGGAGGCTAGTTAGTAGCTGAGTTTGGTGGAGGTTGAAGAGAGGCGCGCGCGCGGCAGTGAGAGAGAGCGAGACGGCCATGGCGTCCTCGGCTGGTGGCGGCGCGCCGGGTTCGCCGTGCGGGGCGTGCAAGTTCCTGCGGCGCAAGTGCGCGGCGGAGTGCGTCTTCGCGCCGCACTTCTGCGCGGAGGACGGCACCGCGCAGTTCGCGGCCATCCACAAGGTGTTCGGAGCCAGCAACGCGGCCAAGCTGCTGCAGCAGGTGGCGCCCGGCGACCGGAGCGAGGCGGCCGCCACCGTCACCTACGAGGCGCAGGCCAGGCTGCGCGACCCCGTCTACGGATGCGTGGCCCACATCTTCGCGCTGCAGCAGCAGGTAATTAGTAACACGCGTCTTTACCTCAAAGTACACTCGCTCGGTCTCCTGGCCGCGCCGCCCGCGGTGCGGTGACATGACATGACACGAGATCGACCCAAATCGCCATGCGGATGCATGCAGGTGGCGACCTTGCAGGTGCAGGTGCTGCAGGCGAAGGCGCAGGTGGCGCAGACGGTGGCGACCGCCGGCGCGCAGGCGGCGGGAAGCCCTCTCCTGCAGCGGTGGCAGATGGAGCCCGAGTCGCTGTCCACGCAGAGCTCCGGGTGCTACAGCGCGCCCAGCGGCGACGGGTCCGCGTCGATGCAGGAGATGTACTGCTTCGGCGAGCAGGAGGAGGGCAGCTACACAAGATGAATCGTTCGTCGAGCATGCCATGGCAAGGTAGACACAGAGAGAAAGGGAAGACATGCTGCTCCTACTTGATTTGCTGCTTGCGGTTGTTTAGTTCGTCTTCAGCTCTGCGCTGGGGAGCTTGAATTGGTGGGTCAATGTAATATTGCTTCCTGTTTTCAGATGAAATGATGCAGAACTCATTATGTGGACGTGATTACTTAGAAGCATGAAATAGATATCACGTAATTTCATATTGTAAAAATAGCTTAAGCCACTGGTTAACTAGAAAAACAGACTTCGACATGCACGAGGGCTGGGGCGGGCACGGGCGTTGTCGCGTGGAAAATGAAGGCCAAAATTTTTGGGAACTGTCAAGTGTCGATTGACATTTGACAGGGATGGCAAGAGAGAGCGTCGTCTTTCGTTACCGATTCAATGCAAGTAGACTCGATCAAGCTTTGCTAAATTCACGATGCCAAGCCATGACATGACCTAGCCAAGCTTGGTCGGGCCGCTTGAACTGCATATTGGCCTGACAGCAGGCTTGTGTCAATTCGTTAGAAAAAGAAAGGCAGGCTTCTGTCATATCATGTTTAAAGGCATTTTTTGGGACTCACATATGGATTAAAAAAACATTTCTTGTATTGAGGCAATTCAGTATAATTAGTAGATAAACTCCTAGCTAACAAAGAGAAACAAAGTTAACTCCAGTACTACCAAACCCTTTAATTTGGGAGTACGTTGAGTTCATGGTAGAAACAGGCCTGGCCTGGCTGCTGGCTTGTCATTTAACTTCGATACATGAGAAATTAGGGCTAGCGCTGATTGGAAGCTGGATTAAAACATACAGTGCATGGGGCTCAACTTCAACGAACTGACGTATGGCAGCGTCTATCTTCAACATCCAAAACAGCGACCGTAAGCTGAATTGAGGACGTTTTACTTTCATTTTTGTGCCATGGATAAATTCCAACACATTTGTTAGCAAGATCTCTCGAGAAGAACACATCTGTTCATAACAAATGGATTCTGAATGAATGAATTAATGGTAGACATGGTCGAATACAGGCGTGTAGCGATTTTCTTAAGCAATATAAAATACAATGAGAAGAGGGAAGCATATGGGAAAAGTTATGTTTGGTCTTCACTGTAAAGATGACAATCATTGATGCTTTGATCTCATTGTATAGGATATAGTATTAAGTTTCTTGCGTTGTCTGTTTTGTTAACAAGGGCGCAAAGTGACATCTTTTGGTTTTTGTTTCATTATTTCAGTGCATATACATTCCCTAGATTACAAAGTATATGTGACACGGTATATACACTATTCCGGAAATAACTTTACCACTTCACATGACATGCATATTTTAGTTTAAACCATCAAAATGAATATTAATTTTATGATTATTCCCTCTTAAACTGATGAAGTCTCTAGTAGTCTTCCTGGTATTCATTTATAAATAATGCATATTTAAAAAATAATAATGAAATACATGCAGTCCTACCAAAAGCAAAATGAGCTCTATTCGTGTTTCATTGCAGCTGCCAAATTAAGTACATGTTGTGCTTTAATTTCCACAGGCATGAATATCCAAGTCATCGTATAAGTAACTGTGGAATATAGAAATTATACACATAGTGTTTCAATCCATGAGAATATATTGGTTATGCACGTCTTGTTGTTCCTCCATGAAAACAAATGTAAGCTAGCAAATTTGTTGCAGGTGTTCTTCTTCAATTACTTATGACGGTATGGTACAGGAATTCAGGATTGTCACTGCACTAATTCAGGCATGTCGCATACGATAGAGATGAGAGATTTCACCGAAATTTCATCTTTTTCAATGGGATCCAAACTAGTTGAGATAGAAGAATATCAATGATTGTCGGTTACCAGTTCTAATTGCTTAGTTTGTATATGAAATCACAATATCTTACAGATTAAATATGATTTCTTGTGAAATCATGCCATTATTTAAGAATCAATTGATTTTTCCTGTCAAATTTCTAAAATTTCACGTTTTCAGTGACCTTGATATTTTCTTTCTGAATTTTCTTCCTAGGTCAAAGGTTCTAGATCCTCTAGCTATGTAGGAGCTGTGTCCCATCAGCAAGAGTTTCAGTAAAAGGAGTCAACTAAAATAGTAAGCAAATTAGATTTTTCACGTGTGGCCATGAATCAATCAGCTGTCTCTCAGTATGTTGGCTACTAGGTTCTAGAGTCCTTGCAGCATAGTATTTTTTTTTTCAGCCTCGATCATAAATCTAAACTTATCTGTAGACTACTGCAAATAAAAAGAGAATTGGAGAAGAAGAGAACATGATGGCTGCAAACAGAAGTTGAAGCACACTCAAAACAAGAATAATTTTGTGTGAAATTAATCAGATTTCTACACTGATTAATAGAGCTATTTAATTATCAATGAACTTCCCAGTCCCCCACATGCATGCTTCTGAATTACTTCTACCAGAAATCGACCGATGGCTCGACCTACTATTGCTCGAACATATGTATTATCCAAGCTCATGATCAGGAATTGAGGACACGTTTAGATGTCTATGAATGTTTATATCTCTTGTGATATTCCTGCACTAGTAGTTCGCAGTTCTTACGAGCGGTGGTTCAGGTAAGCATAGGCAACGCTCTGCAGGTCCTCGCAGTCTTGGTACCCCGACGATGACCTCCACCCGCTCTCCTCCGCCCCGAACGACGACGACTCCACCGCTGCCTCGTAGGCCATCGCCTGCTGGCCGTCGTCGTCCGATCCCGCGTGGTACAGCGACTGCTGCATGTAGTCTGACTCCAGCAACGCGGTTAGGCCGCCATTGCTGTAGGCGCATGGCTGCGCGGCCGGTGCGGCCGCAGAGGCGCCGCCTCCATTGCTGTTGCTGTACCACGAGTAGCAGTACCCTAGCTGCTCCGCCGCGCTACCCATGAAGCCCTTGGCGTCCTCATGCACGCCCTGCCCCTGCGCCGCCTGCGCCTTGAGCGACGCTAGCTGCGCCTGCAGCGTCATCACCTGATTGTGGACCATGACACGGATCAGTAACCCGTGCACGGGCGCACGAATAAGCAAGAGATCGATGTCAGGCGATGGCAAAGGCACCTGCTGCTGGAGCGCGAAGATGTGGGCGACGCAGCCGTAGATGGGGTCGCGGAGCCGCGCCTGCGCCTCGTAGGAGATGGTGACGGCGGCCTCGGGGCGGTCGGCGAGCGGCAGGTGCGCCAGGAGCTTGGACGCGTTGCTGGCGCCGAACACCTTGTGGATCGCGGCGAAGTGCGCCGCGCCCTGCTCGTGGCAGAAGTAGGGCGCGAACACGCAGCCGCGCACGCACTTGCGGCGGAGGAACTTGCACGCCCCGCACGGCGACCCGAAGCCCGTCATCTCTGATCGTGCGCTCGGTCGGTGAATGGATCTAATCGGAGCACAGTGATCTCTTGCCTGTGATTCTCAGCTCTTTGCTC
This sequence comes from Zoysia japonica, assembly GCA_001602275.1. NCBI lineage: Eukaryota > Viridiplantae > Streptophyta > Magnoliopsida > Poales > Poaceae > Zoysia > Zoysia japonica. Next base: position 5,532,514 of record BCLF01000003.1, on the reverse strand, counting down.
GCGCGCGGTAATGAGGAAGGAGGGCAACGCCCGGCGTTGTTTATATGGAGAGGAGCGCAAGGAGACGGAAGGGTTAGACGATCAGGGCCTGGAGATTAAACTAATCCGGCGTGTCTCCCCAATGCGGAACCGACTCCATTAATTTGAGCTTCCAATAGCGCTCGCCTCTTGCAGCTAAATTTTATGCCCAAAATTTGTCACACTGCACGGGCACCCTACTAGGCTTAGAGCAGGACTTGGGCAAAGGACAGTGGAGCCTGGGGCGTAAGCCGCAATCAATCATTGATAATCTTTTGATCAAGGGTTTTTGGTTTGGTCTAATACTTTTGTTTAGTTTTTCTGTGACCGTTCACTCACCCATTTTTCTGTGCGCAGTTGGGCTTGGCTGCTGCGAGACTAGCGAGCACAGTTCAGTTGAAAATTTGGGGATAATTGATTTTAAATTTTTGTGTCAGTCCTAGTATACAGATTCACACATCACCTTGCCATGGATGGCTCCAGAGTCCAGACATTGGGTTGTCGTTGCTCTCTCTCTCTCTCTCTCTCCCTTGATTATTTTTCCCTTTTCTCTTTTTTTTGAGAGTAAAAGCAAACAAATAATGAGTGATGGGAATGAACTAGTTTCGGTGTCACATCTTCCATCGATTACCTGGAAAAAATTATTGATTTTGCTTTTGGTTTGCTGGTGCGCATGTACACCGTACAGCCCTCGATAAAAGAAAATACTAACATTTAGTATTTGGATGCCAATTTGACTCCTCAAAATATTAAGAAAAAAGTCATTTGTAGACAGCCGAAAAAAAATATTGAAGAAAGATTGGAACAGAGCAGCAGAACTTCTGAAACTCTGCTGCAAAATAATGTTCAGAAGACTGGAACTGGAGCCAATTAGCAGGCTTTTGCCTTTCACTGATGAGAGTTAACCAATAAGAGATGGCCTTTGCTAATAGTAATATGTTATTGCTGTAGGGTTGGTCCTGAGCCTCTTAGCCTAACCTTACTATTACAAAGTTGGTATGGTGATTATTCCCCAAACTAGCATATCCTGCGTCGCTGGTTAGGTTGTAACATCACTCTACTGCATCCTAGACTCATAGGCTCATGTAATTTGTAACAAAGACAGATGGAAAGACATGGATCACCTCATTTGTGCTCTTGTTTTCTATAGGTCCAAATCTGGTGAACCAAGTGGACCTGGTCACTTATGCACTGAATAATTCTCAAAACAAAAAAGGAACTGTAGGAATAGCATAAACAAAACAAACAGAGCATCAAAGGTCAGAACATGCTTTACCAATTCACAGTTGAGTTTGAAGCTTGAGATAGATAGAACATATAACGACAAAGAGCGTCATCTCCATTTAGTAAATAGAGCATTTGAGCATCCCATTGGTCAAAGATAAATTTAACCATCATCATAAATGAAAGTTGATCAATTTTTATAGAATCATTTGTCAAAGATAAATTTAACCAAGCTCAAACGTAAACCTATTTTGGTGCGGAGACAGTATGTAACATCATGTAATAAAAGAACTGATGGTGTTTATAGAATTTTCAGTTGTACACAAATCATGGATCCTTTTCTTTCCTTTCTTGAACGAAACCCCATACCCTATGATTTTTCTCATGATGAAGTAGTACTCCGTACGTGGGTTTCTCTGGATTCGCTTGGTAGGTTTGTCACAAACACCTATAAGTGGTACTGAACTTCACCACACAGCCTGGTTGGATCTCTCCTCTCCATGTCGCAGCTTTTACATGTTTGATTGCTTCGGTGTCGCATCGAGCCCATCATGTGCTTCTTTTTGGTGGGAACAGGTTTTATTGGCCCCCCACAATGAGCACTGAATGCGAAAATCTTTCCCATTGTTTATCGCATGGGGATTGGTGTTAATCTGTCGTGCCTCGGAAACTGGGAGAGCCAAACGAATTGGTTCACTTTCTAAGCAACTTTTTTACCTGGATTTTTTAAAATAATTTAGTGCAGGAGTTATTCCATTTCTTCGCCAGTTGTCAGTCTTTTGTGCGCGTTCAACAGGACTGGGAATTTTCTGGAGTAAGGAATCAGGATGGAGATAGTAGAATGATCTGCAACACCGTTAACAGTTCTTCATTTGGAGTGACCGGAAACTGAACTATTTACACGGCATTGTGGCAACACTTCTGAGAAAACTCCGGCCTGCCATCGTTCTCACCAAATCGAGGTAAAACCAAGACAAAATCAGAGCACGGGCATCTAGGAGGAGGGAGCAGTGCAGAGACTATACAGGACTGGTGACCGGTGAGCCCCGGCTGCAGAAGTGAGAAGTCGATGCATGTCACTTCTCACTTCATCGTTCATCCAACCAATTAATCTTCCGGCAGCCGTCCGGCAACGTGAATCCCAAGTGATGGATGGATGGATGAGCCAGCAACTTTACCTTGCTCCTGAATGAATTCTGATCGAGGTTGGCTTCACCGATCTCCACTGAACTTTTCTCGGGGAAATCTCCACTGAACTTTTCTCGGGGAAAGCTCATCTTCCTGTCACCTCATCCTATCTTGTGTTGCCACTAGGCCCCCAAAGGTTCTGTTTTCCTTTCTTTTGCACTTGCCGCAAAGTTCACATGAAAAAGTCTGTGTTGATACCGAAAAGATCCAGATGAACACATTGAGAGTACTAGATCGTACGGATCATAACAAATTAGATCGACAAAATTACCTTCGATCGGTTTGTGAAAATATAAATATCACGATTTTGCTGTGAAGAGCGGCTTGGTTTACGAGCAAACCTGCAAAGTGGTAGACAACACGATTTCGTGGCGAAGAACGACTAGTTACGAGCAAATTAGCAAAGACCGTCGAATCTCCCGTCCGAGATGTACTCCGTCCGGGCGTGAGTGTCGACGGACGTGCGTTAGGTCGACCGACAGATTCTAAGATGTCATCTATGGCCGTGGAGACCGATGGATGAACAGCATAGAGTTTGGAAGAGAATTAGGGTTTAGAGAGGTAAAAAGTAAAGAGACAATTGGTAGAATCAACTCCTCAATCGGCTTTAGGGCTTTTTATATAGAGGTGGAGTGGTCTTGCCCTGTGGAGCCACGGATCTATTTGATTAAGAAACAAATTAGTTCTGATTTGCTATAAAAACTACCAAAAACAGACTTCAGGTATCGAACACTCCAGCACATTTCCGGAGACTCCTGTGGACAAAATCTCGTATCTAGAGAGGACACTCCGGTACCGGATACTTTGACATTTTGCGGGCACTCCAGTGGCGGCTCGGACGTTTTTTTGTTAAGTCCGTAATTTCCTCGTCCGGTCTCCAAATTAGGCGATCTATATATTCGTTTCGATCGTCTCGGCGAGGGCTACGTCATGAAATCTTCAAATCATTGATTTGGCTTCATCTTCATATCTTTTTAAGCACTTCTTTCCTTTTTTAGTGAAATTTAGCCAAACTCTTCGAAAATATCTTCCATGTCCTGAAAAACACGTTGAAAAACAATTATTACGAACAATCATTATCAGATGTATTCGGTCTACCAAACTGGAGCATCCAATTCGAGAAACCAGAACTTTCGGTCTTCCTAAGACGCAAATTTTGAGTGTCAACACATGTTCCCTATTTTTTTTGGCAAAGATAACGTGCCAAAAAATATTTTTGTTACCCAAAATTGCTTAAGTATGATGATAAACAAGATACCGATTATCTAGAACCGATATAAAAAACTAATCAAGTAGCCGAAATAATATTATGTCAATTGTAGCAATGCGTTATATCGTATTAACTAAATATTTCGGTATTGAATCATTGAAGTTCAATCTATAGTCCGGCATTACATCGGATGGTCCGATGCGCAAAACACCCGAACCCGAGAGGGCTTGTCGGATAGTCCGGCAAATCACCGGACACTCCGGTGACCAGACATTTCGGTCATGCACCGGACAGTCCGGTGTGCAAAGCACATGAATTCGAGAGGGCTTGTCGGATACTCCGGTATTATACCGGATATTCCGCTCACCGGACATTTTGATCCTGCATCGAACAATTCGGTGTGCAATGCATCTAAACCCGAGAAAGCTTGTCGGATACTTCGGCATCGTACCGGATACTCCGGTCACCGGATAGTCCGGTGTACAAAGCACCTGAACCCAAGAGGGCTTGCCGGACAGTCCGATCACCGCGTCGGATAGTCCGGTGGGCAAAATGCCTCAAACCCAAAAGGGTTTGCCGGACACTCTGGTATTATGCCGAATACTCTGGTCACCGGACATTTCAATCCTGCATCAAACAGTCTGGTGTGCAATGCAACTGAACCGAGAGTGCTTGTCGGATACTCCGGTATCGTACCGGATACTCGGATCACCGGACAGTCCAGTGTACAAAGCACCTGAACCCGAGAGGGCTTGCCGGACAGTCTGATCACCGCGCCGGATAGTCTGATGGGCAAAATGCCTCAAACCCGAGAGGGCTTGCCGAACAATCCAATAACTGCAGATTCTGCCCAAACTGATAACCAAATCATCCATTGGCTTTGTTTTCTCGCAAGATAACATTCATAATCTTAACTGAATGGATCTAAGCATTTCACCACATATTTGACAAGCATGACAAATATTTCTATTGTAGCATCTTCTTCCTTACATTTCACTTAGCGGCTTTGCCCCCCCCCCCCCGAGTGTCGAAGTTATTAGTAACTCAACGATGGTCAGTTACAACTCATCGGCTATTGAAGTCTCATGCTCTTCTACCCATGTCAAAACTATGTCATTTTGCATTTAAGCACGCTCATTAAATTCTTCAATGTTCGGCAATAAAACTTAAAAGCTCATAAAATGTTTATATGCCGAACTTTGAACTTCCTTTGAAATATTGATCTAGAATTACATAGGCAATGCCTAAAAAGACTTTTCAGGACTTTGATTCGAACAAAAATAGCCGAATTATCACTCCCTAAGTTAAAATTGAAACTCCTTGATTGCCAAACTAGGACTTCAGGTTCTTCAGGATTTTAGCATTGCAATTTTGAGTATCGGTCATTTGACAACTGAAAATTAAGTTTCATCGGCATTACTGCTGGATACTCATCATGCCAAATACATAGCTACAATCACTATGTGCCTAAATGCTTAACAACACCAAATTCATGATATAAGATTTAGCATCTAGGCATACATCAATGTAAGCACTATAATCCATTCTTCATATAATTTATATGACTGAAATAGACTCCAAGAAGTAATACAAATGCTATATATGCAGTTATTTTGGTCTTCACAACTAAAATTAATTTCAACAATTGTATGATCAATTGAACATAACCTTTCATAGCATGAGCAATATTTGTACTCTCAAAGATTAAAATAAGATCAAGAAGGATGAAAGTAAACATATGGAGATGGCTTCAACTCATACGCATTGATGACATGGACAATGAATCAAGATGAAGAAATGACCAATAATCTTGATGATCGGATGCATACTTTAATTGTTTCTTAGCACATCTTTTCCCCACTATCTTCTTTGCACCCATCACTTGATCACCATGATTGTCACGTTCTTGCAAATTCTCTTTGCGAATTCATACCACGCCTTTCTCTTTCAACTCTTCCGCACTAAGTTTTTGCAATTCCTTCATTTGCCAATTTGAGAAACCGAGTTGACCTCTTGGTTTTGTTTTTGCTTTGGGAATTGGCAATTCTAATTTGCTTTTGGACACATCTAACATCTTTAGTTCAGATTTGGCATCAAAAATATCAACACTTGGTTGCTTCATCTTTTTGCCATTAATAGCCGAAGCTTTCAAAGCATGAATTGGCTTTCTTTCACTTAAATTCAGATCTGAACTTTTATCCTTATGGTCATCTTTTTTGACACGATAGACTTATCGGATCACCTTTCTCTTCTCTTGATCTATGGACCGATTCTTCTTATTGAAACGGTCTCTCGTGTGTGGTTGTCTTTTTGTATTTATATTTTTCCTAGGACAGAATTGAGGTTGCATCCATGAACCACGACACTCCCATGATGAATAAGAATGAAAACATACAGTAGGTGATTCATATGGCACCGGCATAATCGGCGTGAAAGAAAGATATGGAGCTTCTGAAAAAACTTTTTTCCTTTGCCGATTCCAACCCTCATGTTTGTATTTTGGAGGCACTCTTGATGGCTTGGGGTAGTTTGGCTTAAAAGCACTCCTCGCATCTCTTTCTCTTACATATTTAGCCGAAAGCTCTTCAAATATAAGCTTTAGCTTTCTACCCTCATGTTTGTCATGGAATTTATCTCCTTCAATCTTTTTAAATTGATTCTTGGATTTTTGCTCATTTCATTGACTCTATGAAAATTGGAAATTCTGATTTGGTAAACCGAGCGTTTCGATTTTTTCAGCTTTGCTAGGTTTGGCCGATTTAAAGTTAATCGGTCATGAGCAAGCTTAAAAACCTTTTATTGCCCCCAATGTACGATGGATCTTCGAAAACCTCATTAAAATCTTTTCTTTTAACAATATCATCATGAATCTCATAGGTAACTACATTCTTTTCGTCGGAAGGCTTTAAACTATTTTTACCAAAAATCAACTCGTTGTTTTTAGATGAATCGGCCCATGATCGATTTGATAATCTTTTACTATCAAGACCAATTGAAGCCAACTGGTCATCCTTATGTGTTTCTCTAAAACTCAATCGACCTCCATCGATGGCCGATTGAACTTTCTGACGGAACATGTTGCAATTCTTAGTACTATGATCAAAAGAATTATGCCAATTGCGATATGCTTGTTTCCCTATATCTTGCAGTGATGAAATGACTTTGTGATCTATGATCCTAATAAAATTATTCTCTAGCAAGCTATCAAATAGATCATCACACAAAATTAAATCAAAAGTGTACTTTGTTTTTTTTAGCCGATTCTTTTGAGGAGACAGCTTTATGGTTGAGCAAACGAATGGCTCAGATTTCTCATTTACCCATTCGGCTACGCATTTACTTGTGTTTTTATTTCCGGATGCTTTAGAATTTATTACCACACTAGCATCGGTTTTTGCAATATTGGTTAATCTTGATTTTGTTCTTTTAAAATCCGAATGGCCACAAGTAAACCATTTAGCTAACAACTTGGGCAATGATGAAGTTGAGACTTTGAATGCTAAAATATTACTGTTATCAGTCTTTCTAATTTTTACAATGCATGGACCGACACTATGTGAAGACTTTTTGTTGCTAACAAGTAAATTACCCTCCTCAATCAATCTCTTAGCATTATTTTCCATGACAGTATTAATGCATGTATTAACTAAAAATTTATGATCTGATTGAGAATTAAGTAAAGTACTTGTAAAGCATACCTTATAAAATGTGTTGGAGAGACATGAAACTTTGATATGAATTGAACTGTGGTATGGCAACGCTTTCATCTTCCTTTCGTCTCTGTCTCCATGCTCTCGTTGATGCTTTTTGCTAACCGAACCTTGTTCGGTTATGGGTTGAGGTCCATGAATAATGAAATAATCACTTGATGAACATATGACCTCTTTAGAAAAATTAAACATAGCAACCTTTTTACATTTGATATCTTTATGTGTAGCTGTGTTTGTTTTCTCGATTTTGCTTGTAACCGATAATTCAGTAACAATTGACTTTTTATTGGAACGACTTCTAATTCTTGCGAGAAACTCTACAAAATCCGCATCTAATTTCTTCTTTATACTCGAAAATGCATCGTGTGAGAACATAGGAGCCATTGTTGAATTTTCACCCATTCGGTCATGATCATTATTTACACTTAAAGTCGAATTAGCGGGTGAAGTATATGCAAGCGTGGCATGTGGAGGTATGTGGATGCTTGCTAAATTTTCATTAATTCGGCTACAATTTTTAGTAGCACGAGGAGCCGAATTATGGCCATTAAGATTTGAGTATAGTGTTGAATTTGTAGGTGTAACCTCCACTCTATTAATATGCGAGGCATCATATGGCAGTTGAGAACAATTAGATGAAAGATATGAACTGGCAAGGCCATATGCGTCATGTATCGACACATTATATGAAGCTATCATAGATGGTGCAATTGATGCCGATGCATTGAAAGAAGAAACATCATATTGAGTATTCATAAAATTATTGGTATGTGGTGTTTTATAAAACTTAGCCGAACCCATGATGTTGGCCCGACCTTGATAACTATCTATCGGCATATGAGCTTACCCCATTGCCGATGCATGAGGATATGTGTATTGAATGTTGCTAGTAGAATCTAAACTTGAAGCAAATATATCATGAAAAAGGGGTCTATGCATATATTCAGAATAATGATTCGAATAGTTAAGACCACTATCAATATAATGATTAGTCGATGTAATATGCTCATTATGATATCTAGCAACATCAACTTGAGAATTCGTGGTGCTTGCAAAATGACTATTAAGGGTTTCTATTGAATTTGCATATTCTACCGTTCGTGAAGATGTAGGTATCACGATTTCACTGTGAAGGACGGCTTGGTTTACGAGCAAATCTACAAAGTGGTAGACAACGCGCTTTCGTGGCGAAGAACGACTAGTTTACGAGCAAACTAGCAAAGGCCGTCGAATCTCCCGCCCGGGAGGGACTCCGTCTGTGCGTGAGCGTCGACAGACGTGCCCTAGGTCGGCGGATAGGCTCTAGGATGTCATCTATGACCGTGAAGACCGGTGGATGAGCAACATAGGGAGGTTTGAAAGAGAATTAGAGTTTAGAGAGGTAAAAAGTAAAAGGACAATGAGTAGAATCGATTGGGTTAACTCTTCAATCGGCCTTATGTCTCTTTATATAGAGGTGGTGTGGTCTTACCCCGTGGAGCCACGGATCTCACTCCTTAATTAGGAAATAAATTAGCTCTGATTTTGTGTAAAAACTACCAAAAATAGATTTCGGGTACCGAACACTTCGGCACATTGCCGGAGATTCTGGTGGGCAAAATCCCGTGTCAGAGAGGGCTTACCAGACACTCCGGTACTGTACCGGACACTCTGGTATTGGATACTCTGGCATTTTGTCAGACACTCCGGCGACGGCTCGGACCTTTTTTGTTAAGTCCGTAATTTTCTGGTCCGATCTCTAAATTAGACGATCCATATATCCATTTCAATCGTCTCGGTGAGGGCTACGTCATAGAATCTTAAAATCATGGATTTGGCTTCATATTCATATCTTTTTAAGCACTTCTTTTCTTTTTTAATAGAATTTAGCCAAACTCCTGAAAATATCTTTCATGTCCTGAAAAACATGCTAAAAAACAATTCTTGCGAAAAAATCATTATCAGATGTATTCAGTCTATCAAACTAGAGCATCTGATTCAGAAAACCAAAACTTTCGGTCTTTACAAGATACAAATTTTAAGTGTCAATACTCTGTTCCTGCATCGAACTTTCTCCTGATTCGATCTCTACCTTAATCTAAGGGCTAGCATAGGCTCTTACCATTTCATTTTAAAAAAAATCTGTTCATTAAAAGGTTAAAAAATGACGGAATCAGATAACAGAAAGTACACTGCACGGAAGTATCACTGAACAGTGAATAGGCACAGTGCTGAAAGAGAGGGAAAGATCCAAATAATATTCCATCAGTCCTCCGGATTTAGGACATGTTTTAGAAACTTGCGCTGGTTTAGCGTTCCGACGTGCCGCGCCTGGGCCCCAAATAAGCGGCCAGGAAACCGAGAGAAGTGGGGCTAAAAACTAGCCAAAAAAGACTTGGAGGAGTTGGCGATTTGGCATCGCGTGCGTTGTGCTCATGCAGATGAGGAGCAGGGATACGACATGTTCCAAGTATTCCTGGGGACTGGAGTGGTAGTAGCTTCGGTGCTTTAGCAGTGGCAGGGAGCTCGGTGGGTGGGTCTCGTTGCCGGCCTGATCTCCCCACAAGTTCCAGGGAATGAACAGTGGTGATCTCACCCATGGAGCCGGCCGGCAAGCATATGAAAAAAAATAAAAGCTCTTACCAAATACCAATGGAAGACATGTTTGGTGTGTATGTTAATATGTCAGATTCAGAGGCCATGTTGTGCAGCATCGGCGAGCTACTGCACTAGGCTCGGTTTCCTTTTCAAACCTCAATTCATCCCCTTTTCTTATGTTTTCTTATGCTTAATTATCCACATAGCATGTTTAAGAGACTACCGATTAACAATCTGGTAATACCCGTTTGTGTCGAATTAGTTTTAAGAAAGCTAAAAACTTCTTGCATGCTGCAGCTTGGGTTCTCCAAGTTTATCACTTCCAGACCTCCGTCCACAGCTAATCAGAGCACATTAGGTGTGTCACCAATCACCAAAGAAGTCAGAAAGGCTTCACTTGAAGCCTCCTACTATATTTTTACTCAGAGCAACAACATGATTCTTTCCGTGAGGCGATGAGCCTGTCAGCCGCGTGTGGCTTGTCCTCCAGTCCAGACCGAGGTGAACGTTGCTTCGAACTCGTCCGCCAGGAATCGCGGCTGGAACACTGAGTCTGCCTGCAGATATTCTCCACACGAGCGAACAGCTCGCGCACGTATACACTCGAAAGCGACTCGTCGGCAGTCAAGGCCGGAGCAGTACGCAAACACAGGGCATGTGTTAGCTCTACTCTGCCATTACCTTGTAGCTGATATATGTCGATCGCTGTTCAACAACGTGTGATGCGTAGTGACGGTGATAATTCTGCATACTCCAGTAAAGACTTGGGGGACGATACAGACAGTGACCTGCCTTGACCAAATGCATACTTGCAATAAAAATCTTCACGGGTCTGCCGTGCTGGATTCATAATTGGTAGTGTGCCGTCGCTCTAGTTCATCGATCCATCGGCTATTTCAAAAAAAATAAAATCAGAAGTTGATATCGTTTTCTTTTGTAGAAGAAATATATATGTACAGCAATCATGAGTTGGGAGCATGTTCGTATTCGTCATCCGTAATTAGTGTGGTCAAAGAAATGGGGAATGAGAGGCCGCTGGTTAACCCATTTGATCAAGGGTTTAACAAGAATAATAAGCTAGGCTGAGCGATCGAGCGTCACAGCTCACATGGCATGCATAAGCTCGCAAGGTGCCAAATGGTTGAGTGGCCGGTCAAATTTGGCACCGTCCGTGGAACGGCCGGTCGGTGGTCCAAGATAACCGTAACCCGTCCCGCCGAATAAGATTGCTCATAACCAGGGCTCGCACGTGTGGGGTCGCGGCACGTTCCCGCATCATTGGCAGCTTCATCCTGTTCCTCCAGCTTGGGTTCTTCGAATTTATTTTTCTGCAGCCGGTTGCTTGTTACGTTAATCCACTGTAGATTCCTTTGCAAGTTGTTTTTAAGTTCATGAACTTCTTAATTGTGTGGCGTGATGTGGTACGTTTGCAATAAAATTTGCTAGTGATGACTACTGCAGCTTCTTCTTCACTATACGCAGCACAATGCATGGAGCCAAAATGCTGGTCTTCAGAATTCATGTCGCTGCAGCAGTTTCGTGCGTTGTGCGGCTAACTTTCGCCGCGAAAGATGAGATGTGGACATCAACCATTTTGGCTGCTGTCTGTGAACACTGAACACTGTTTCTGTCATCTTGTTTGTTCGTTTCTCGATGCCATAGTCCAGCCCTGGGAACTTCAGTTCTTCGATTCTATATTTGTCAGTGAAGGAGGAAGGCACACTGGCTCTGCCAAAAGTGCCATGTGTCAGAACTCTCATCTCCCAACTGCCTGTCATTTAGTTTGGACTTTTGAAGTCTTCAGAAAAAGGGGGGTTACAGCTTACTCTCATTAGCATATATAGGAAATAGATTTGTCGGTGTGACCGTGTGATTTGGAACAGATAAGATAACTGCACATCGTCTACGTGGATCCAGCTTGCGGAGTCGCATGTTGTATTCGCCACCCCATAATATCCTCTAGTCCAGTCACCCTCAACACATGGAAGTGCATCTGCATCGATCAGCAGAGTTCAGCTCTACCCTCTGAAACCGGCTGCAGAACCTCCCGGTCAAATTGACTGGAACGTTGTGTTTTGTCACTCTCTCAGACCGTGCATGCTCTGAAGCCTTGCAGTTCATGGTCTAAAATTTCGTGCTTTTTCCTTGAGACGGCTCTGGCGAGGAAGCTTTGCTCCTCGTACAACGTCCTCCACCTCCAAGAAACAACCGAGAGCAGAGACGACAGACGAACGGTCCCAAACGAGTGACCAGCGCGCGCGCGACGTAGTAGCGTCTAACTAGAGACGATGGCTCGGCGGGGACAGGGCAGGCCACACGAGCGCGCCCTGCCCGGCGGTTGCGGGACACGACGCAATCGCGTCGCTTTCTCCACGAATTGGCCTTACAAAAAAGATCCCCGCAAAAAACAAGGTTTCGTTTCGTGCTGAATAGTAAGCGTGGAGCGGCTGGGCGCGGGGACAGATCTTCCAACCCGCCTCTTGAACCCGTCTAAACAACTCGCAAGGTGATCCATCATTCGATCCGTCGCAGCGGCTCGTCGTCAGCTTGGTGCTGCCTTGTATATTTGCACGACTCGTGAACGATAGATTAGTTGGAAAAGATAATGGATTATTCCGCAGGAAAACAAGTGCTCGAGTCACTTCATGCTGCGCACCACGTCCAGGGGAGGCGAGGGTTCGTGACAAGGACTTCAGTTTTTGGTGCCATTAGGCCGTGGCGAGCAGAGCAGCGTTTTTTTCAGAAAAAAAATACTAATCCGTACTAAGAACTAAATAAAACTTGCTGAAAGAGCTTTAGGTAGGTTGGCCGCCATGGATTTTGGACGGGTTAGAGGACCGGAGGCTTGAGCCTTGACCGACTGGCCGTCTGGACCTGGTGCCGAGTCCGGGATTGTTGGTGAAACTACTGACCAAATCATGTCGCTTTTCGCCGTGGAACACTCGCATTTTCAGTTCGCTCGCATGCGCGCCGCTGGATGCCGACCGGATCTTCATCCGGAAAAGCTATGAATGCCATAGTAGAGAGCAGAGGTGTGTAAGCGTGTTGCCAACCATGGCCGGTGGGGAAGTTTGGAAGGAATGTGCCTACGAACGGCGGGGAATAATTGGGACAGGATCCTACTCGTGTAGAGTTTGACGGACTTGCTTGCTCACGACCGGCCCAGAGATGGAACCGTGTTTGCTGTGTCTGATCTGGACTTGCAGCTCCAAAAATTGTCTGATCACTCTAATAAAGCTTGAGTTCCTGAAAACTTTAGTTAAGCTCGAGGTTAATGAAGAACCAGATGTTAACATACTGAAAATCTATCAGAAGTGCGATTTGAGCATCCTCTTTGCTTTGTGGTATGAACTAATCTCCGAATAACTATGCTCAACTGGCCCTAATCCAGGGCACAGACGGCACTAGTGGGTTAAGCAGTTAAGCTGTCCAGCACCAAGAGAGTAGACAACCGGCCTTACTTTCCGCTACCTTGCCCCGCTCCTTAACATGCATGGCAAGTCGGCTAAGATTTTGGAAAGGAAGCATTCTAGCGAATAAAACATGACATATGGTTAAATTATAGTTCAACTTATATCTTCTCAGACTCACAAGTTGAATTCAGGAGGGTCAGCGGATGCCCAAAGATTAACCAAACGATCATCACATGAACTAGCACAAGATGGAAATTAAGAAGAAAGGAAGAATCCCAGCAATTTAATCAGTGATGTTTCCAAGCACTGCTAACACTTCGAGCACAAGACAATCAAATGGAGAGCATTAATCATTTGCAACCAAAGTTCAACAAACCAATCGCAAGTACATAATGGTACATTCTAGTCGCCCACCCCACCACTCAGCCTTTGTTCGGGCCGTGCCCTGCAAAATGGAATCAGATACATGTAAGCGCAGCAAGATGGCATTGCCGCCACAGCTTTGCTTCAATAAATCATATCCTGACACCGCCAGAGACAGCGAGGGCCACAACTATCTAAAAGAGTCTTAGTTCGTCTTCGCCTTGGGAGCCTTCTTCTTGGCCTGCCTCTTCGGGATGGAGTTCTTCATGCCAAGGAAGAAGAGAAGGGCGCCAAAGAGGGCCAGATCCTATCATCATAAGGTACCACATGTTATTCTGGTGTGAATTGCAAAAAGGAAAATAAATTTTGATAGAATGCTTGTTGCTTGGCAAACTTCCAAACAACAAGAAATTTGCAAACCTGAGTGAAGTTTGCAAACAGATGCGCAAATTGAGCCTTCTCCATGTCGTAGTTGTAGAAGTCGTAGACAATAGGTGTGATCAAAGCAAGGTTGAGCAACTGCAAAGATAAAATTAGATACACTAGGTAAGTGCCAGGGGGATAGAGACAAACCAACAGCTAAAATCAATTTATACAGTTTATATTCACAGGAACAAGATCAAGAAAGTGCTAATGTTTAGTGGATAACAGGTGGATCACAAGAAACAAGATAAAAACAACCCATAATGACCACTCAACAACCACTTGATCAGCAGCCATCAAGAACAAAAGGGTACATCCAATGAAGGTGAGTAATCAAGAGTAGTTCCATGTTTCCTAGAATGTACATATAGATGGGAAGTAGGGTACAACTCCAGAGCAGATACAAAATCAACCTGGTAAAACTGGGGGTTCACTAACCAGAAAAAAAAAAGGCTCTGCTGCACGCCACTGACCCCGTATAGCAAGTTTTGCAGTAACAAAATTTTTAGATCGAGTTCATACTAATGTAGAAAATATGAGCAAGGGTATCCCTATACATTTCCAAAAAACAGCAAAGGCGTACCACCAAACAACCCAACCCCCAACAGCAACAACCAAAAAAGGCAGGCGTTTGTGAAAATTTTCAAAATTCGACCATGTGTGATTTCTGCACGACAAAATTTTATGGACAATCACATAATTTTCATTAGTAAATAATTGACAATGTTCACATAATAAGCAACTCAAGGAATGTGTTTAGGAACATATGGATCCTACAATTACTCAAATATGAAGCCAGAAAAGGGAAGTGAAGATGATGATTAAATTGAAGATGTCAGAAAACAAAATTAATATGTGAAGATGGTTTCCTTGGAAAAGGAAGGTGAGTATTATATAGATTATGACAAATCAAACAGAGAACATACCAGGAGATAAGCTCCAAGAGAGCTGCTCAAGATAAAAAGGAGGCCTCCAAGGCCCTTCAGGGCAATTGTAGTGGTGATCACATGCTTCATCTGGAAAAAAGAAAATTTAATTAATAACCACAGATTATAGTGCACACCATGAGAAAAGGTATATTCTCACCTCAACATGAGGCACCGCAACTCCCAGATGCGAAGAGATATTTTTGATAAAGACGTTAAACTTAGGCTCAAGGGCCTTTGCTGCTGGGCCGCCATCAGTTCCGAATTCACTAAACCTGCACCCAGAACCGCCATCAGTTATAATTGTAGAAGTGCAGCGAGTAATTCATTGCCTACGTTGTCAAGAAATTGAAATGCACGTATCATGAATCCTTCAACGAGTGTATTGTAGCAAAAAAAATGAGCAAGATGTAGGCAACCAACAATGTTTTCCTAAATGGTTTAAAATAGCCGTTTAAACAGGTTTAAACAGAAGAGGGAGGGCAACCATGTTGGTATACACAGCCATTTAAACCATCTAATCCTGCTTTTAGCTTTATAAAAACTGTTTTAAACAGCCATTTAAACTGCGAAAAAGCTAAACAGTGGGTCACCATCTAACTACAATTTAACATTTAGGATTTACTAGTACAATGCAAATACAATTTATAATGAGATAGATCCAGGGAATCAGTTTGCACAAATGGATATATTCAGAGGTTATATAAATATTTTAACAGAAATGACTGAAGTCGGACCCACCAAAGCCCCTAACTAGATACCAGTTCAAATTGATTCTCCTTACTCGAAAAAAGAACGGGTGGGGCTTTATTACATCTCTCATATCTTACAGAAGCATCCTAACAATTGATAACATGCGATGAACATGTGGATTGTACTTGAGCTCATAACGTCCTTTATGTGGAGAGATGTACCCCATTGTCATCGTGAAATGGAAATTGGGTTGCTACTTGCTCCTACGGAAACCACCTCATTGACTCCCTACAGAAAGTTTTACCAGGCACGACTTTAACCAAAATTGGGAATGACCAATAAGTAGCGCTAAGTATTATGCTGTATGTTTGTAGGTTGAAGCTATACCACCCTTCAAGATGAGGTAATTAATATCCAGCTCTTAAGTCTCGAACATAAAATTTTGATGATGCATAACAGTAAAATAACCCGATGACGATGCTTAAGGGCCACAGTTAAACAATGCCCAATTTGAATTTTAACTATCGACTTCACCTAAGCTAACTAGAGTAATTATTAGCTGCAACAATAATTAGACTGCTACACGAACGCATCACACAGATTCAAGGCCTAACCCTAACAAAAATCTGAGCGCTACTTCGCAGCTCCAGATCAATGACGCAATTCAAAAGCGCATACGTGGATCTCACGAACCGAAATTCCGGTCGTTTTCATGCACCAAACACGAAGGTACAACCAGATCCGGCTACCTCAGCCAATGGACCCCACAAATCAAAGTAGCCAACTCCAGATCCAGGCGCTCGAGCATCCGCAACACTAATCCCTACTCAGATTCCATGAACGCGGCACTCAGATCTACCAAACCCCCGGATCAATCGAAGAACCGAGCAAGCGTTACAAGAATGACGTTGCTGGAAAGAGGAAGGCGAAGCGAATCACTTACTCCTGGTAGGCGGAGAGGAGGAAGACGGAGACGAAGAGGACCCTCCCGACGAAGGACACGAACCCCATCTCGGCGACGGAACGGGCGGGAGACGGGGAGGCGGCTGGCAGGCACCGGTCGGGGAGAGAGGGCGCGGTGCGGTGGTGGGGGCGATATGGCGTGTGGAGCTCTCTCGGAATCTGGGATGGAGACGGGGTTTGCTTGTCCAAGCCCCACGCCCGTCTTATACTGTGCAGTAGAACTCCCGCTGTTTTTAGGTTTGTTTTGTTCTTCTTTTATCAATAATTTTTTAAAATTTGATAAACTTTATAAATACATAAATTATATATTATAAAAATATTTTTATAGTAAATTTACAAATATAAATTTTATATTATTAAAATTTATTAAATTTATATAAATTTTTTGTGAAATAGAAGAAAAAACACAGCTAATCAATTATAAGAATAGACGTTTTATGGGAGAGATAGTAACTCCGTTGGATAGCCTTTTGCGGTGACGCACCCCTCGTGTTTTGTGATATTACGTTCGTGTCCGTGTCCGTGACTATCATGGGAACGTTTTGGTTTGCTCTGCACTTTCCATGGGGCTGTGCTACGAAGCTTGCTGGAATGTTCTGAGATATCTTCTGTTGTCAGTAGTATGACTCAGACGTGAAGAATGCACAGTGTATTTGTTACTCATGAAAAATGTACGTTGAGATTAGAAGGGTAAGAGTGTTCTTTGAATCCAACTATACTAGGCTTGATTGCTAATTAATAAACTCGTAAGCATCAAGATAACAGTTCTTGGAGTTTAGGAATAGAGTCAAAGATTTAAGCCTGATTCTTTTTTGTTTTTTTTTGGTGGGGGGGGGGGGATGGGGGCTTGACTATCATCGTGTGGTTTTGGTTAAAATTGTCGTGTGGTTTGTTGAGCCTAGAGCTCTTGGATGGCTTTATGCATTCCGTGAGGATGCAGTGGTTGGAAAGTTGTTTCCATTATTAAAAAAGACAATGATTTTTTTTAATATTAATATTGGTTTGGTTTCAAGATGACATGTTAGATTTAGAAATCATTGAAATTGCCCTAGCACTTTTGAATGTATAGCTTCTTAATGGCTTGCGCATCAATCTCTCCATGATTCGGTGGTGGATTTATTAGTCTTTAATAGTTGTATTGATGATAAGCTCAATACAAGGGGGCAAGGGAGCATGCTTCATATGATAACCTGATCATTCAAAGTTTAATCATCTATCATTACTAAAACAGTAACTCAGAAACCACCTTTATGTTCACTGCATGAAAGCAAGAAAAAAAGGGAAAATGGTGATGATTAGCCCTGTAAGGTACTCCTACTGGTGTTTCCGTAATTTTTAGTTACCATAAACATTGAAGAGTATTCTGCTGAAAAGAAAAACCATTTCAGGGCTTTTTTTTTGACACAACATTTGTGAAGATTGGACCCAGCAAAGAGTACTCCATTGAATTTCATATAAGATCAAGGGGTATCCAGCAAATCCTTGGACCCAATCGCACCCCGGGGAGCATGTCGCGCGAAGTACCGCGCGATCTCGGAGAAACAAAATCTGCACGGAAATTGCCCCATTTTTTTATATTTTTTTATGCATGGTTAAGTAGTATATTTTAAATTTATTATTTAACAAATAAAAATATAGTTGCTTTGACATAAATGATAAAGTTTTATAAATATATACCTCGGTCAAAAAAAAGTTATGGACATGATTTTTAAAATATAAGTGTGACCCTTGTTATTTATAAAATATTTAATAAAAAGTAGCATCGTACATTTTTAAGAAAGTATTTTTAAAACAAATTATTTCTAATTTTGTAACTTAATAAATTTAAAATTATTTCTAATTTATATTGACAATGTTTGATTAAAATATTGCGTTCAAAGCTACTATTTTTTTAAGACCGAAGTTGTAAGCGGAAAAAAATTGAATCTTAGTTCTTATAGTAATCAAAGAGCATTTTTAAGAGATAGAACAATTTAAGTTAT
The DNA here is from genome assembly GCA_001602275.1 of Zoysia japonica. Lineage (NCBI taxonomy): Eukaryota > Viridiplantae > Streptophyta > Magnoliopsida > Poales > Poaceae > Zoysia > Zoysia japonica. The sequence goes on along the minus strand of BCLF01000003.1, from coordinate 5,513,824 downwards.
CAATATATATATTTTCATTACATATAAAGATCTTTAATTGTAGTATATACTTGCAAAAGATAGAAGTAGAAGTAGAATAAATTTATAATAACTTCTCTTATATCTTTTAGAATAATTCTATTGAATCTATAGCAAAAATAAATTTGATAATTTTTTATATCTATGGCATTGTACTACTATATACTCTCTCTATTTTTAAATTATTGTTTACTGTTAATTTTAATATCATCTTTAACTATTTAACTTATCTAAAAAATTAATTCAAATATGTAAAATTTTAAGTTATGATTCAAATAACTTTAATGATAAAGCAAATTATAATATATAAAATTTATAAAAAATTAAATATGACCATTGTCAAAATTTATGTTAAATCTGAAAAAGTTAAGACAATGAAACCGTTCATGCTTGTTTTCGTCGAGTAGAAACACATTTCTACGTTGATCAAATTTTATTTTTTAATATCTACTGTTAAATTTTAATCTGACGGTTAATATTTTTTAAAGTAACATAATGCAATAAAGATTAAAAAAACACTTGCATTTTAATATATAAAGATTTCTCCGCGCCGCCGCCGTCGACCTTCTTGTACCGCCCGCAGCAGCAGTCGCGCGCGCAATGTCGCACCCATTCCCCGACGCTGCACGGTTGTCCGACCACGCGTCTTCTTCTCTGCCTCGGAGGAGCACGCCGGGGAAATTTTGAATCCGGAAGCGCGTGGTGGACCGACGAATGGAGCGGTGGTGGACTAGTGGTGGTGACCGCGTCGCGAGAATGGACCACCAGTCAGTCACAGCCGTGGGCAGGGATGAAAACGGACGAGAATAATCGAAAAAAACATCCGTACTGTTTTTATTTTTATATTTATTTTATCGAACGAAAATGATCGAAAAGATTTTGAGAATTCGAAAAACAAAAAATTCAGACGGTAATACATCGGTGTCTGTCGAGAATCGGTAATTAAATCTAGAACGTCGTCAACGTAAACTAATAATGAGAAATATATTTTTATTATAATATGTGTGTATAGCTTTGAGTGCTAAAAATTGAATAATCAAAAGCTTTCATCCATTATCTATTCTATACACGCTCCAGTTCAAACCGTGGTCAACTGACTGCTCTGCTCACCATCTCTCCCATCTTTCTATATTAAAGCGCGTGTTTTCTTTCTAAAATTACAAAACCACATCCACTAAAATAATGTTAGCCGTTAGATTAAAAATCAACGGTCCACGATGCCTCCGCTCAGCCACGCCCCAGCCTTAGCAACCTCCTCTTTCTACTTACCGTCGCCGCAGTCGTCGGCATTGTCGAGATTCACCACCTACCCCTCACGTTGCCAACTACCCCAACACCTTGGAAGACATGGGTGCCGGCGATGACCTAGATCTCTTCACGACCCCCTCTCTATCCTACTGAATCTCACAGTCCCGTCCCCGCCGCCTCACCCTCCGCCAGAGGAGGTCCTCCCCCCACCCTCCGAGTCAGCTGTCGTGGCCCGCGACCAACATGGTGAACCTCGTCAGCACTGTTGACGCATCCGTGCAAATGCAGCGGACACTCCCCAAGTTATTCGCCGTTTTGTGTTCTACTTGGTCAATGGTCATAACCTTTATGCGCCTTTGCTAATCCAAGCTTGGGGTTTTCACTATTTCTATTAGAAAAATTTAGGAAGCTTGCTGGTTGAGTTCAGAAGTTGAAGAATAAAACTCAACTTGTTTTCGATTTTGCTGAGATGATCCAAATTTCTGTATAATTGTGAATTACATTCAAGACCTGTTTTGTATGGAAGTGATGGCACCTCAGCATGGTGTTTGATCACTATACTAAGCGAGAAAAAATTTCTCAGAAAGCCTATGATCTTGTCACCTTTGTTTGCTCGAGACTAGCTTTTTTGTTGAGTTTTGTCTCATTTCCTAGAAAATAAAAACTTCTGTCCGTTAATTTTTTTTCATTTTTCATTTTTGTGCTCTGAACTTTCTAATTCAATTAAATCTATATGATGATGCCAAAATTATTTTTGAAAAGGAATCTATGCCATCTTGAAAGCAAATATATTTCTTTCATATGAATATAGTTGTTTGCTTGCTGCTGAGCGAAACTCATAAGATTTATGCAATATGTATATTTTTTTATATTTGTTCAAAAATATCGTTGCAAATATTGATTCATCATCTATATGCATGTTTTCTTATCATTGCGTATGTTGCCTGCTCTTATATCTGACTCCTGCAGTTCGCTGCAAAACAGAAAAAAATTCACTATTAAGGAAGAAAGAAATGTAATTTCTGTTAAGATAGAAGTTTCTTATGTTCATTTGGTTCTGTTAAATTCCTATGTTTATTTGTTTCAACTGTGGCATAATTAAATAGTCACAACTTTCTTCCATGTATAGAATACAGTACAATATAACTTTCAGTTACATCTATGCTCTGCATCTAACATTATTTCAGTTTGACAATTCCCTTGGTGTGTTCTACGCCCTCCGCTCTATAAAAAGTCTATTTCTATGTTTGATTAACTTTCGTATGCTTTTCTATTTAATAACTTTTACAAAATTGGTAAATTTTATGAACACGTAAATTACATATTATGAAAATATTTTTCATAGCGATTCTAAATTTATAAATTTTATGTTATTAAATTTAGTAAATGCATATAAATTATAGGTCAGATAGAAGAAAGAAACACAATCAACCAAATGCAAAAATAAACTTTTTGCAGGACATATGGAGTATTAGATATAATTTATGTTTTGTAAACATCTATTTTCAATCACTCTTATCATATGCAATAACAATTGATATATTCTGAGTATTTCAAAAGTTTGTAAAATCATGTGGTTATCATCTTAACAGACTATTTTATAAAACTAAATGAAACAATACAGTAGTTGAACTAAGATATGACACGACAAAGTGTGTTTCTAGTGTTACACTAGCTCACCACGCCAGACGATGCACTCAGGAGTCGGGACCACACATCAGACACGGCGTGGTGGCAGCAAACGCACACGAAGTGCTAGTGGTGGGCCTGGCAGTGAGCCGCAGCGCGCGCAGAGTGAGCCGCGACCTGGGCCGCTTTCCCGTATTAAGTGAAACGGGTTCAAATACGGGATCATCTCGTTTAAAAAGGAGATCCAGCTTAAACGGTCGAAAAAACTGTCTACCTGTTTTCGATCACGTTTTCCTTTTTAGTTTCTTATTTCCGTTTCGTTTTTGTTTATCAGTTTCGAAAACAAAAGTGGACAAAAAATTCGATTAATACGGTATTCAAGACCCGGTCGGAACGGAATTTTGCCGTCCCGTTTTCATCCTAGCCGTGGGGTAGGAGTAGGACGGACGGCAGCAGATGTGAATAGCTGTCTTTTTTTTTTGTTGAGAAAAATAGCTGTCGCTAAATAAAAGAGGTGGGCTGGATCCTGGCAGACCCACGATTGCGCGACACGCTTGGGCTGTATTGGTTGAGAGAAAAGAATGGGCTGGATCTGTTAACACGGATTTGGGCTAAGTAAGACTGTGGGCCGATTTCAAATCAGTAACCCTCAGGTATGGAGCTAGCTCAACAAACCTCTTGTGTAGGCTCAAAAAAAAAAACAAACCTCTTGTGTGTTTCCTCGGCCTAGCAAGGCCCACTTTGTTCATTCCCTATGCATCTTTATCATTTTTTTTTTGTGCCTGATGTGTGATAACAAAAGTTTCAAAATGGCATTGTTGGCAACGGCACCCATGCGACAGCTGATTCTTACTCCAACTTACAATGCCGTTGCCCCACGGCATAATCGAAATCAGGATCGATGAAAACCTGTACATCAGGAACCGATTCAGAATCTGATACAGGGCTGGTGCCGCCGTGCCGTCAGGCAGGTCTCTTCTTCAGCGCTTCATTCCTCGCCGCAGAGACATCAGTTACCTTGGCCTGCTTCTCGCAGTCCAGCTCGGACTCCGTCTCTTTGCTCGCGCCGGCCACGTTGTCCTTCTCCTTGCCCCAGAGCAACATGTAAAGGCCCAGGATCACGACCAGCCCGCCGATTACGCTGCGGATCAATCGACGCAATCTTCAGAATTCAAGCAGAAAACCAAACAGGAACGCTGAATTTCATCAGGAACAGCCTTCGCTGCCTACCTGCCGACGTATAGGTTTTGGCCGAAGATGAAGTACGCGAGGATGGCCACCATGATGGTGGACAGGGGATTGAACATGGTGACGAAGACGGGGCCTTTCTTCTCGGTGCACCACAGCTGGACGAACACCGTGAAGCCGTTGCAGGCGAGTCCCTAAGAAGAACACACGAACAGTTCGTGGATCACGAGCAGCGTCGACACTGAGAATGGGAGCCGGTGTTGATGTAGCCACGACGTACCGAGAATACGATGCACCAGAACTTGATGCCGAAGCCGATCAGCCAGTCCTCAGCCTTGTGCTGCATGAACACCGTGAAGACGGCTGACTGTATCCCCCCAACCGTGCACATCCACGCCGTCAGCGAGAGCTGGGCCGGGTACCTTTTCAGCGACGACGCCTGCCATTTCCAGACCACACAACGAGATGAACATCAGTTTTCACTCCGATGCGCGTGCGCTCTTACTGTAAGATCGCAGGACTGACCTGCATGATGTACCAGGCTGCCCAGCAGATGCAGCTGGCAACGGCGAGGATGGAGCCTTTCACCCAACCCCCATGCGTGGCGGCGCCGGTGGGTATGTGAATCGGCGACTTCCAGAGGGTCGCTATGGCCGCTCCCTTGTACAGAGTCATGGTGGTCACACCTGCGAAAGACACGACCGTCCCTGCGATCTTAGCGAGTCCTCTCAGGCTCTCGACGTCCACGATCTCCATCCTAAAATCAAGATCAAAGTCGGAGAAACAGATAGACTAAAAAATTGTGTTGGTCATTAAAAAAAACTTGCGTCGTGAGCAAAGATAAAAACTTGGCAGGAGTAGGACAGAGGGTGTGTCACCTGAGGATGATGGCGATGACGAACGTCATCGAGGCGACGGTGTTCACCACGGAAGAGACGAACGTTGCCGATGTGCACTTCAGGCTCGTGAAGTACATGTTCAGAGTTAAGCTCACCCTGCAAGGTAAGACGAGAAAAGCGTGATGTCTGACCCATTTTTATTCCCCTTCAAAGCGACAATTTTTTTGAACAGAAACACCACGAGTGAGGCCCCCGTGGTACAAAGCGACAATTTCGTGCAGGCCACTCTGTTCTTTTCTTTCTGAAAGTAAAACGTGTTCACGCACGCACTCGCCTCACTTCTCTTGTTGCTAGCTTACCCCAGAAGCGATAACACAAAAATCTCCAGAAACAGCATCAATGTCATTCTTGGGCGCAATTTCCTGCAGAGAAAGAACCGGAGAGAAAAGCACGAGCAAGGATAAGGCACCGTCAGATCGAGCACACTGTTCGCTCTCCACCATCAATCTTAAGTTCCCTAACTGAAGATCTACTGATCGAGCTTACTTCTCATGGTAGTAGGCGAAGGGCCAGAGCAGAACGGCGACGAGCAGGTGCCGGTAAGTGATGTAGACGTAGGGGTTGAGCCCGCGGTTGAACCCGGCCTCGGTGATGAAGTACATGAGCGTGTAGCAGAGCTGCGCCAGGGTCATCAGGATGTGCGGCGCGTATCGGCTCCACAACCCTCCCTTCTCGGCGTCGGCGACCTCAAGAGCCATTCCAGCCGACGAACCACCCAACCAGACTACTGAACCCAACCAAGCTCAAAGTTTGTGAAGTGTTCCCCCCGCGACAAGGCTGAACCTGTTGTGCCAGGATAGCGCTTTATATAGGCAGGCGGCCGCAGCGCCGGGGCTCGCGGTGCCGTGCCGTGGGATGGCGAGGCACTGATCTCCACTCCACTAGCCGAATACCGGACGCATGGTGCTGTCGTCGTGAACTTTGCTGCAAACAGACAGCCGCCTGACCTGCAACGGACGACAGGTGGTGCTGCAGCCCAAGGAATTTCACGCACTTCCTCTCGGTCTGCTTCCTGGGGAAGAAAACAAAACCTGTCGCGTGTGTCCGCATCAACTTGGACGAGTGCCGGACAACGCTAATAACGGGATGGAACCATGGAACCAGTGGTTATTAGAGTAAATACTAGAAAATCTATACGGTAATTGACGCTTTTCGTATATATTTTTGTTGTGCACCCTTTAATTGAAACAGTATATTTTAAATTTATAATTTAACAAATATAAGTATAGTTAATATAGATGACAAAGTTTCATAAACATATACTTCGATCTCAAAAAAAAAAGTTGTCGATGGTCTTCAAAGCATAAGTGTAACATTTGTTATCTATAAAATATTTAATAAAAATTAGCATCGGTACGCTTTTAAGAAAGTATTTTTAAAACAAATTATTTCTAATTTTGTAACTTAACAAATTTAAAATTATTTCTAATTTATATTGGCAATGTTTGATTAAAATATTGCATTCAAAACTACTATTTTTTTTACGAGAGTTGTAAGCGAAAAAAAGATTGAATTTTAGTTTTCGTAGTAATCAAAGAGCATTTTTAGGAGATAAAATAATTTAAATTATCTAAATATATATTTTCATTATATATAAAGGTTTTTAATTGTAGCATATAATTGCAAGACATAGAAGTAAGAATAAATTTATAAAAACTTCTCTTATATCTTTTGAAATAGTTCTATTAAATCTATAGCAAAAGTAAATTTAATTTAATAAAACAGTTAGTAATTTTTTATATCTATGCTATTGTCTATGTGTACTACCATGTACTCCATCTATTCTTAAATTATTGTTTACAGTTGATTTTTAATATCATCTTTGACTATTCAACTTATCTAAAAATTAATTCAAATATGTAAAATTTTAAGTTATCATTCAAATAACTTTAATGATAAAGCAAATTATAATATATGAAATTTATAAAAAATTAAATATGACCATAGTCAAAAATTATGTTAAACCTGAAAAAGCTAAGGCAATGCTACGGCCGTTTATGCCTACTCCCGCCGAGCAAAGCACGTTTCTACATTGACTGAGTAAAGAATTTTTTTCTTCTTTTTAATATCTACTGTTAAATTTTAATCTGACGGTTAATATTTTTTTTAAATGACGTGGCGCAACGAGAGTTAAGAGAATGCTTGAGCTTTAATATGCTTTAATATATAAAGATAAGCTGATTTGATGTGGACGAAAGAAGAAGGGCTCTTAACTCTTTCATCCTAGACTTGCACTAGCAGCAGTGCTCTGCTGCTTTCGGTTTTTATCAGTACTTATGGCGCTGAAAAAACATACTACTATTGCTCGAGCAATCGTGAGTGGTCCTCCGGAAGACGGGATCCGAACCGAACCAGGGCTCTTATGCTTTATAATGAGCGGATTTTTTTGGCCGCGCACGCATATGCAGCCCAACTCATACGCCGTCCATTCGCTTAAATCGATGATCCCACTTAGATCGATGGTACGCGAGACAGTATTTTTACAAGGAAAGCCTTTGTGGCAGTGGACTGTTTGGGTTGGTCCGCACCTCATGGCTTTATAGCTCAGTCTAGCTATGCCAAATTATTAATTCACCTCATGGCAGCGTAGAGTCTTCAGTAATCCGGCAGCTGTGTTGTGAGTTGTGACACATGACGCATCTGATTTCCACTTCTGAACGGACAAACGTCATTTTCCCAGACGAGCTGACGAGCAACAAGAAGCTTCAGCGGACCGAGATCCAGTGCGGTCTGAACTGCAACTATAAGATAAGCAGTCGGTGCATCACCTTCGTTCTTATTCCATCCAATGGTCAACGTGAAAGTTGCTCTTTCTTTTCTCTTGCCACTAGCACATCAATTAGCGTTGCTCATTTGAAGGGTTAGATTAGTATTTGTAAAGGTAGATTGAATTATATATATATATATATATAAAGTTAATTAAATCTATAGGATAAAGTGTAAATTGCTCTTAAAAAAGTTAAACCTTCTAAACTATTTTTTATTCAATTTATCTTTACAAATACGATTTTGATTCATTTTACCTCTAACACAATTTATTTTTTCTCTACACATAATCTTAATCTTATTATCAAATTTTGCAAGATGATAGTGCGCACATAATACATACCCCTATGTCTTAATTTATAAGTCATTTTGGATCTAAACATATAAATTAATATAATTGATAAATGTGTGATATACTAAAAATGAGGAGAGAGACAGAGAAGAAGAATATTGGAAAGAGAGAAAAATTATAAGTCATTAAGAACTTTTCTAGTCTTTCCTAAATTATACTTACTCTGTTCCTAAATTGTTGTTGCTATTAACTTCTAATACTCGTATTAACTTTGACTATTCATCTTATTAAAAGAGTTTGACAATAATTTAAGAACAGAAGAAGTAAATTGTTCTTATTTCTCAAAGTATTTTTCTTTCTTTCTAATATTTCTCCATCTCTATATCTCTTCTCATCGTTTCAGTATATCACACTTTTTTCACTCATTTTAATTAAAGTGTCTATAAAGTTTGATAATAAGATTACATTTATGCTAAAAAAAAGATAAATTGTGTTAGGGGTAAATTACACTAAAAACAGATTTGTAAAGGTAAATTGAATCAAAAATAGTTTAGCAGGTTTGGCTTTATTTTTTAAAAAAGCAGCTTGCACTTTATCATTGAAATTTAATTAACTTGATTAATATTATATATATTTAATTCAATCTACCTTTACAAAATACGAATTTGACCCCAGAAAATGAGCAACTCTTATTGATGTGCTAGCGGCAAGACAAAAGAAAGAGCATCTTTCACGTTGACCATCGGATGGAATAAGAACGGAGGTAATGCAGCGACTGCTTATCTTGCAGTTGCAGTTCAGACTGCACTGGATCTCGGTCCAGCTTCAACACCTTGTTTTTTCGGCAACAAAGCTTCGTGCACAAATTTTTTTAAAAAATTTCGTCAACGAAATAAAAGAATGTGTTTCTATACTGTTTTTCCTTTGGAATCACTGTTTGTTGAAATTCGACGGCAATTGACGCGCTCTGTGCGAGGAACATTCGCACGACGGATTCACACCCCTCTTCGGTGAAGAGTAAAATGTAGAGGCTACTGTAGCTCAGGAATTTGGATGTGATTTGAGCCTTTTGATCAAAAGTGGATGATCAAGATTCGATGCTACGGTTACACATGAACAGTAAATCAGAACAATATTTTTGTTACAGTAAAAAAAAATAAACAGTAAATTTTACAGTGCTACTGCAGTTTTTATTGTAGCGATCGCTACAGTGCTCTGCATTCTCTCTGCGGGAGAGAATATGGATCCTCGCCTCACGACTGTATAGAGAAGACCGAACAAATTCTTTGTCCACCATGACGCTCTCATCTCGATTTTTTTTCAGCAAATGTTATACTCGCGCTGCTACGCGTGAGCTCCAGTGGCTGAGGACAAATAACGAAAGTGGAAGCTGGAACAATTAATCCTACTGTTTTGAAAAAAAAAAGAAGCTGATTCTCGAAGCGCAAATGGTTTCAAAGCAGAACGATCGAAAAAGGCCAGACACTAACAAGGTCAAAACGCAGAGAGCTGCTTAGTTTATGCTCAAGGGCTAGAGCTGCTTAGTTTATGCTCAAGTGCTCGTCAGTGCTTGAACGGAGGTGCATTAGCTTAAAGTTTGAACCCCGGTAATCTGTCTATCCGTCTTTTATATTATTCTGAAACACCTGGGGTCTTCAATGGGGCAAACACTTAGCCCACTGCTTTCGATCTCGCTTTGTTATGTCATTACCCCTGGAAGCTTGTGGTCACGGATTGATTGCGTGGCTCTGTAAATCTCAGTGTGCGGTCGAGAACTTACCGCTGCGCTGCTTCCTTTCTTCTTCGAAAGCCACGCTTCTACCTTCTGAAGAAGCTTTCTGTTTCCACTCACTTCACACTCTTTGCATTGCAGGAACCATGCATTTTTTCAGGAGACTGATATCCGCGCAGGCACGCATCTCACCTAACAGGATCACATCATCACAACATGGAGGCATCAAATCAACCCCTTTGGATCTCTTGATGGTACACGTACACCACTAGAATTCGGCTTTGACAGAACAGCTTTCCGCGCACAAAGCTCGTTAGCGCAGACTTAAGTGGCGAACATCTCTAGTGGGTATGAAGTGGCATCCACGTAGACGAACGCATAATGTGTCACCTGGAATTCTGCTTTTCATTTTTTCCTTTTTTGAAATTCCATAGTTTCTCCTCACGCACAAGAGCATCCCGGTCTGCGCGGCAGCCTGCATGGAATTGGAATCGATCCCCGTCACCAGCAGGGGTGAATATCTGAACCTGTTCCTTCCTCTGCATCGGTCCCGGAGGAGGGAATTTCCGCACACGATTTGCGATAGCTGCATGGCAGTTTTCAGGGGGGTGGATTCGTTTGCCTGAATGCATACAGATGGAGCATTCGAGCGCGTTGTAAAAACCTGGTAAAATAAAGGCGAACGGGAGGAGGAGCAGGGAGCACCGTCGGCGACGAGAGGAGACCCGCGGATACGGGCAACGGGAACGAGCATGGCAGCCGCATGGCTATGGCAGAGTTGTCGTCTCCGAGAACCAAGACGTTGCGTAATTCTCCAGCACATGTCCGCTGAAAAAGCGGGAGCGCGGCCTCCTCGCGTCTCTATTGCCGGACACGGCATCTCGTCGGTGAATTGTGGGCGGATACATGCGAGCGCGGAAGATGTTTGGATGACAGATACACTCCACTGCGTGCGAGAACTCTGCCATGGGGATGAACGGGGATCTGATAAAGATCAGTCTTTCCACCGTTTTTACCTTGCAGTTGCTGGGGCCGCAGGACTCGCCAGCGCGCGGGAGTCCTCTGTTCTAGGCTTGTTCGTTTTGCAATTTGCGTTGGCCTTTATTCTGCTGCGGAACGTGGACGACGCGCGGTTTCCATACTGTTTTTTTTAATAAGTCATATTTTACTCTCTCAACTATCACCGACTGAAATATCAAATATTTTAACTCTTTCAACTATTTAACTGTTCATTTTTTCTCCCTCAACTGTTTTGAGGACGGTTTTGTCAATCCGCTGACATAGACACCTGATTTGACCTAATTTTATTTTAAATTAAAAAACAAATACTTAACAATCTCAAAAAAATTATAAAACTTTGTAGAAATTTAAATCATTTTACAAAAAACAAATTTTATTTTGAGACAAATTTCAAATTCGAAACACATTTTATTTTAAAATTTTAAAAAATAAATAACCATAAAAAATAATATGTCTTCTGAATTTTGTATAAATAAATCTATTCGAATTTGGAAATGAGTCCAAAACAAAAGTTGTTACTCATGAAGAGATCTATCACCTTTTAAAGTTTTAAATTCATCCGAGCTTAGAAAATCATATTTTTTTAGGCAAAACAGTAGGGTGCGGTTGAGTCACGTACCGTTATAAATTTGTATTTCGAATTTTATATAAATAAATATATTCCAAATTTGGAGATGAGTCCAAAACAAAAGTTGTTTCTTATGAATAGATATATCATTCTCTAAAGTTTCAAATTTATCTAAGTTCATGAAGTCATGTTTTGAGGCAGTAGCCTACTTTTTACCTAAAACCATGACTTCATGAATTCGAATGAATTTGAAACTTTAAAGTATATTTATTTCTAAAAATTTAGAAAAAATTATAATGGAACGACGACTCAGCAGCAGCTTAATGTTTTGCCTAAAAATATGACTTTTCAAACTCGATGAATTTGAAACTTTGAAGTATGATAGACCTCTTCATAAGTGTTTTGTACTCATCTCTAAATTCGAAATATATATATTTATACAAAATTCGAAATACAAATTTATAATGGTAACTAACTCAGCATCCTATTGTTTTGCCTTAAAAACATGACTTCGAATGAATTTGAAACTTTTAAAAGGTGATAGATCTCTTCACGAGGAACAAGTTTTGTTTTGACTCATCTTCAATAGATTTATTTATACAAAATTCGAAAGACATATTATTTTTTATGGTTATTTCTTTTCTAAATTTTTAAAATAAAATATGTTTCGAATTTAAAATTGATCTCAAAACAAAATTTGTTTCTTATAAAATGATTTAAATTTCTACAAAGTTTTATAACTTTTTAAGATCGTTAAGTATTTGTTTTTTAATTTAGAATAAAATCAGATCAAATCGAGTATCTACGTGGGCGAATTTTGTCCAATCACCCTGCCACATAGCAGATTCTGCCACATTACGTTGCTATATCAGCAAAATCGCCGTGGAAACAGGCTAGAGAGAGAAACAAACGGATTGAATAATCAGAGAGTCGGACTTTTTTTTTTCCTTCGCGGCCTTTCGTTTTGCGAATTTTCCGCAACCTCGCACCATCGCGTTCGCGCGCTGCCGTGCCCGTGAGCCCGCGACGGGTTGGCAAGCCGGCTAAACCCTCGTCACTGTAAAAAAAAAAAAAAAAAGACGGCTAAACCCGGCGATGCGGCGGCTCCCGAAATCCCTCCTCCGCGCCTCCCTCTCCAGCCGGCTCCTCCACCGCCGCGCCCCGCTCCCTCTCCCGCTGCTGCACCCGCTATCTCCCCACCCACACCACCGCCCCTGCCTCCTCCCCTTCTCTACCCAAACCCTAACCCCGGGCATTTCCCCGGACGCGGCGCCGACCGGCAAGCCCGCGGGCCTCGCGTTCCTGGAAGAGGCCGAGGCGCAGGAGTCCGCGGGGGACCACCAGCGGGTCATCGACCTCGCCCTCAACGCGCTCGTCCCGCTGCAGGAGTCCCATGGCGGGTGGTCGCTCTCGGTAGCGCGCGCCCTCCGCCTCGCCGGCGCCGGCGCCTTCCGCGCCGGCCGTGTCAGCGATGGGATCGAGTCCCTCGGCGCCGCGGCGGAGATCGTGGATTACCTCTGGGGCGCGCGGCGTGGGGATCGCGAGGTGGCCGTGGTGGGCGCCGCCGTGTACGAGCAGCTGGCGCGCGCGAAGACGGCCGCGGGGCGCCGGTGGGACGCGGGGGGCGACCTGCGGCGCTCGCTGGAGATGAAGGCCGTGTTCCTGGAGCCAGGGAGCGAGGAGCTTGAGGACGGCTACAGGGACGTCGCTGAGGCGTATGCGGGCATGCTTGACTTCGACAAGGCGCTGCCCCTGTGTTTGAAGACGATGGAGATCGCGGAAGGGATACATGGTAAGGATTCCACACATGTGGCTAAGGTCCGGCGGATGCTCGCCGTGGTCTATACTGGGTCAGGCCGCAATGAGGAGGCACTGGAGCAAATCGAGCTAGCTAGGATGGTGTATGAGAGATTGGGTTTGGATGTGGAACTCTCTCAGGTCGAAATTGATGGGGCTAATGTGCTTGTTCTATTGGGGAGATCAGAGGAGGCGATGAATTACCTTAAGAGGGTGATGCAGCGGTCCGGTAAGGAGAGTGAGGAACGTGCGCTAGCATATGTCACAATGGCAAAGATCTTGAGCTTCCAGGATAGGTCTGAGGACTCAAAACGGTGCTTGGAGATTGCTTGTGGGATTATTGACGCAAAGGATTCAATGAACCTTGAGCGGGTCGCTGAGGCGTATGCGGAGATATCAATGTTGTACGAGTTAATGACAGAATTTGAAACGTCTCTGACCTTGATGAAGAAAACACTTGCACTTCTTGGGGGTGCTTCGGAGATGCAGCACATTGCAGGCAGCATCTCAGCAAGGATGGGGTGGCTCCTCCTGCTTACCAGAAGAATTGACGAGGCTGTTCCCTATCTGGAGAGTGCGGTTGACAAGTTGAAGAATTGCTTCGGGGCCAAGCACTTTGGCTTGGGTTTTGCTTATAAGCATTTGGGACAGGCTTATCTTGAAATGGACCAACATCAATTAGCTGTTAAGTTCCTAGAACTTGCAAAGGGTATTATCGTTGCCACGTTCGGACCAACTCATGAGGATTCTATTGACATAAACCAGTCCCTTGCCAACGCTTACGGACTTATGGGAAGGTAATTTCTTCCAACCTGTACATATATTTTGACTTTTTACCATCTGCATCAGTGAGCTACATTTTCATAGTTATATAGAAACGCTATCCTAGTAGACCATAGGAACTAATTGAGCAAGTTATGTTTGTTTGACTCTTACGTAAAGGTACATGAGATCGTAATGCAAACACTGCTGCGTTATATTTAAACCTTAACATAAGCTGTTGCACTCTATATGTATACTATGATATTAATTGCCTGATTGGCCTTTATCACAGTCCACCACTATTTAAATACACATATGGATGCAGTTTATCCTATCTTTTAAGTTACGCATTTTGTTCTGTAAGTAATGGTTGTTTTTTCACGTTTTTGGTTGCTACCAATATGCTGTGGTGATACCCCCCCCCCTCTCTGTTTCAGCACACGGATAGAGTAGAGTCTGCATTGTGAGTCAATTATAACGTTCTTTTATATTCTAGAAGTATCCTCACATTTTTAATAGTATATTCTAAATGTTTGTGTGTTTTCTGTAGTGTTGAGCATTTTAGCACTGTTGATTATAAAGCAGGAGTAAATTATTTTTATACAGTACGGAATACGGATGTCCTTTTTACATTTTATACTACTTTGGATGCAGCTACAACCTTGCTATGGACTTTCAAGAACAAGTCGTCGATGCCTACAAAAGCTTGGACACCGGTTCCTCAGAGGAGCTGAGAGAATCCCATAGGCTTCTTGAGCAGCTCAGGAAGAAGGCACAAGGGTCCCCTGCTGCAGTATTTCCTGCAAATGCTTTGCCACTGCTACCTGAAAACAGTTCCTAGTGCTTCTTACATCAGTATCAACCGTAGATGATGCGATGGTAAATTTTTGTTTTATCAAGTGACCCATTGTTATATGTTTTTATTTTTGTTACTCTGCAACAGAACTGCTGAGCTCTTGTTGGTGATTATACTGTTTGTACTTGATAGTATAACTCCTGAGTTCAAAGATCATGGTTATCATTTGCATCAATGTTGTGCCAACTTTTATTAGATTATACTTCCTGGTTTTGTGAAACTATTGCTGATAAAGTTAGAATGTGCCTTGAGCTTACCTGTAGCTACTTGGCCAGTCAAGCAACATATAAATGATAGTTCACCCCCGCCCCCCCGGGGGGGCGGGGGGGGGGGGGGGGGGGGGGGGGGGGGGGGGGGGGGGGGGGGGGGTGGTGGTGTGGTGGAGGGTGCGGAGTAATGGTGCATGCAGTTACGAAGGGTACTTGTAGGTCGACATCTTGGTTCATTTGTTCTACAACCTTAGGAAGAGGAGAGAGATCTCAATTCATTTGAGAGAGTTGTGGCCTCACTCAATTACCCTAAAAATGCAGGACTTACATCCCTACAGCAGAAAAACGGGTTCAGTGCTCAGTGGGCATGCTCAAATATTTTGGTTATATCTTTATTTCTTCAAATTTCCATGCAAGTTTCTGATGTGGCATAATCCATTATTTGTGCTTATTCATACACCTAATTTTCTGGAAAGAGTGATGTATTTGGTTTCATTGGTCTGTCATAAACATGGTAGTATTGAATTGAGTCTTGATAAAGCCAACCAAACATCTACCCATGGCCCTGCTGACCCCAGCATATGAACAAATCAGCTCTTTTATGCATGCCAAGAGCCTGCCCCTACGCTTAAACAATCCAACATCCCTAAATTGCTGGATCAGATATTTTGCTGCCCTGCAGCTGGTAGTCCAATTTAACACATTTATGTTTAGTCCATTGAGCTTATTTCTGATGAATCCCGTAAATGCATCTTGAGCTTCTATTTTGACATCTGTTTTTCCCCTCCGTTTGGTCTTTCTGAGTTCAACGTGACCAACAGCTTGTTCAAGGAAAAAAACATGGGCAACACTTGGTGAGTTCTCTTCATTTGAGTACATGATTTCTACTATAGCTAAATGACAAAACATTGTCCTCCCATAAAAGGTCCCCACGCTTACTGTTCTGAAATTGTTTCTATATCCAAAGAGTTTGGTTGGTAAATGCATATCTGTTTTGGTTTTATTATTCCAATGTAGTATCACATAATTGTTTGATATTCCCTTCGTCCCCTTTTACTTGTTATTTTAGGTGTTGGCACTGGGATTGAGGATGGTGAAAAAGGTGGGATATGCTTAAAAACGAGGAGAGAGATAGAGATAAGGATGTATAAGGCATAGAGAAGATGTATTGAGAAGCGAGGATGACAAGTAAATGGGGAAAACTTGTGAACTCTAAGATGACAAGTAATTGGAGATGGAGGGAGTAGTGGCTAGCGCTTCTTTCTGGGTATCTGCATGAAGGTACTGAATATATACTGAAGTTTAAGCTGAAAGTTATTTCGCTTGCTAAAATTTTGACCTGAAAGCTTAGGGAATTGTATATGAACTGATAGAGGAAGCCATATATCCTATTTGGTAGCTAGTGGTCCCTCAATTTGTAATCAGCTAACCATGCAATATCTTCTATTTAGTTATAGTGACATCCTAATGATGCTGTTTTGCTTGATTCTGTTAGGTTCTTTTTTCTTTTCCTTATTATATTTGACTTTGCTTGGACTACACTGAGTAACACACCAGATTTTTTCCCAGTTATGATGTTGACCTTCTTCTAAAAGCTATGCCTAGCCTTATGAAGTGGAATATGTATCTATGGGGACACTTCTATGATGACCCTGCACTACCCTTGAATACATTTGTGCACCACTGTTGTAAAGCATTCGTGGATCGTGATGTCCTTTTGAAAGGTGAAACATGGCACATAATGTGAATTGAAAGATTGAAAATCACTCTGCATCTCATTGTAAAGCATCAATTCAGTTACTTCAGTGAAATGGGACGGTGGACAAATCTTCTTGCATGCTGCACTGCAGACCATTGTACGAGTGACAGTGGCCCATACATTGATTTTGTTTGCTCCTAGCAGCTCGGTTATCTCGGTGGCCATGTGTGCTGCATGACAATGTGAAAGCAATTCATTGCAGCGGAAGTGGCTAGTAATAAAAGATTGCGGGGTACCTTTTCTTTAACTGTCAACAGAGCTCCGTTAATCTTTCAGCATGTGCATTGATTAGAATTTGCAGGTTGCAAGCTGTTGGCATCGTTGGTCATGACCCATGTCGGCAGGCATGACTCGGAACTGTGTTGGGCGCTGGCAGGCAAAAGGCAACCAGAAGGGTGCGTTAGCGGCTGGAATCCCAATGGCACGTTTCTGTTCATGAGCTCAGCCGTCTGCAGGTAGAAGTGGTGGTCATGCATGGGTTTCCTGAGCTCTTCCATATGAATCAGATGTGGTCGCGCTGAGAGACAGTTAATGGCGCCTGGTGCTGCAGCTCTGGTTGACCGTCAGTAACATCAGACATCCCCAGAGATCACTGCATCGGTTTTGTCCTCAAACTTCTAGCGCTCCTACAAATGGTGCAAGCTGCTCATGTCATTCACTGCATCGATCATCTTGTTACCTCAACAGTTGCATCCGCTCAGAGTCAGCAGAATCACGCAATTTTGTCGTCTCTTTCATTCATCGATTGGCATGGAGTATGGAGTGCGCGGTACTACGAGTACTAATTTTGGTAATGGATGGGGAGTGGTCGATATGTTTCGAGCTTTACATTATCGTTGTCCCATTTGTGTGGTTATGGACTTGTGGACAGGATTTCGACCCGGTGGAGGAAACTGGGCGGTACCATGCAACTGGAATGCAGCACTGCAGTCCCTGTTTTTGTGCAAACGCAGGGATAACATGCGAAGCTGGTATTTCTATGTGGATAGTATGTCTTGAGTATTTATAGATTCGGCCTCTACATAAAGGTTTACATGTAAACTATGGATTACAGCGCACGAAGGACTTAAGCAAATAAAAACGACGGCTCGGTCTCTAAGGGTCAGAAAATCGAAGCCGACCGCTTTCGGCATTTGCGTCGGAACCGTCAAACGCCGTTCCGACCCCCGAAGGACGAGATTAAAGGATGACAAAGCCTGACTGCCTGCCTGAGGGTCAGCCACCGCTCCAATGGTCACGTCTGGCAGGTGCAGAGATTTTTGACGATGTACAGCAGTCTAAGACGATAAAGCAGCCAAGCCAAGGCGGTAAAGTATTTTAGAAACATATAAAGCAATCTGGCAAGAGATAAAGTTGCTCGTCAGGTGGTAAAGCTAAGCGGTAAAGTTATTTTTGTCTCTCGCGGTGGACAATAGGATGAACGGAGGATGCCGGCCATCTGCTTCAGGCATCAGCGAGCGTCAGAAGATCATACCAGTCGCAGACTGTGGCTCCACTCGTCAGAGGTCATCTGATTTCGTAGGAGACAAGCCACGTAACTCTGGATCGGTTCTATATATAAAAGAGGGCGCCAAAGACGTTAGGATAGAGGCAAAGTCAAGTTAACCAAGTTGTATTCCACTGTAATCACACCCATACACGAGCATTAGGGTTTTTGGATCAAGTTAAGGCCCTTTCGTATTGTATTTGTGTTCTTGAGTCATACGATTTGATCTCTTATCTTTGAACGTAGAGTATTACGTCTCTCGACGGTTTGAATCAAGTTAATCTTTGTATCTCTTTCGTAGATTAAGCATTTGAATATAAAGAGAGCACGAACTCTCTCTTCAATTAGGTAAATTTTATTGTAGCGATGGTCACAATTTCTTTCTTTGATGCATCTATTTTGATACAGTAAGCTTCAACGCGTGGCTTAGCCATGTGTGTGGTGCAGCAATGTTTCTCGGAGTACCACTTTGGACCAGTCACCGGAGACTGCTAATGTATACACCAACTTTTAATTTTACTGTGCATTGTGGTGAGAACACTTACAATTTCCTTTACGCATCTATTTTGATACAGTAAGCTTCAACGCGTGTTTGCCAAGTGTGTGGTGCAGCAATGTTTCTCGGAGTACCGCCTTGGACCAGTCGCCGGAGACTGCTAAGGTATACACCTACTTTTATGGCTTTGGGGTGAGAGATTTGCTTCTGCCACGCCGACTGACTGCTGCTTGTTCTCTTTCCATGGTCACACACAGTTACCGCTGCCAGTTCCTTGAAGAGAGATGCTGAAAAGTCGTTATGTATTTGTCAGTCTATGCTGGTGATCTGGATATCAAGTGGCGCTCTGGTCCCCTTTGCATCATTTGTTGGATCAGACCGTAATCTAAGTACTGTCGTTTCAAACCGTTTTCTTACCTTGCTTCTTTACATAATGTCATTAAAACCGATGCATTTATTTTTCTACTAATGTGGTTGATTTGGTGTGAGCAATTTACTTATCTTAACTAGCGATGGAGAAATCATGACAAAATAAGACACTCACAGCTTGGCTACGCTGGCAGTGATGGAGTACCTTCTTTTACCCCCACCCCCCACCCATTCAAGGAGGGCATAGTTGTACTATTGTAAACAAGTTTAGTGCAAAGTACTGAATAAATTGTAACGTGATTTGCTAAAAGCTGATGGGAATACTCAGGTTTCCATTGAGGCCGTGAGTTTTGTTGATTCTCAGATTAGTTCAATCTTACAACCTTCTCTGCTTTGCCATTTTAGCAGGTTAAAAATACTTTATCCTTCGTTTAAGGCAACCACAATGCTTGTTGCCAAAGTTGGCATTAGTGGTGGGACCATGTGTAAGTTGGTTGTTGTTGTTACATACTTCACAATGTTTATAGCTAGCCATAGATACAAGGTGGATCCTACTTAAAAAATAAAAGTTGTAGCAAAAGAAGAGAAGCTAGTTTATGTAACTATATAATATTTTAGTCCTTAGAGCATGCGCAATGTATACAACCCAAACGGGTAGTAGTGGTAGGACCCACAACCATCAGGTAATAGTTATACTTTTTCTCACAATGTTGAGCAGATAGCAATGGGGCAAGTGGGTCCCAGCTGGATAGTTCAGGCTTCCAACAATAGAGAAGAAAGAAATAGTTCATTGTTTGTCTACCGTAGCAATAATATATTTTAATAAGTTACAACCCGTAGTAACGCTACTGCCGGGTCTTATCTATTTTCTCTTTCTACAATAGTTATAACCAGTTACCTACTATATATTTATTCCCTATTACTATTTTTCCATAACCTTGCGGACGCCCTTATAGCTTGGTCATAGCACCATGGCTAGTTTTTATTGTTCCCTTCTTATGACCAACTCTCACAATGTATATATTAGACTTTAAAAATATTGTATTGCTTATGGAACACTTTATGCTCACAATGTGGATGCCCTTACCATGTTTCTGTAAATAGGGCGTGCTGTATAATGCAGCCATGCAGGTACTTGTCTACTGTAGTAAATGCCATTGCTGAAACAGCTATAGATAAGTGTTAGAAGTACTGTAGTTGCCCTTGCATTGCACCGTTTGTATGCGCAGTGACTAAACTGAGGTCTTCCACATCACTAGCGGTCAATATCGTTTTCTGCAGGCAGATTCTACAGTTCAAGATCATGTCCTATATCAATGCACATCACATATGGTTTCATTCTCTTTCCTGAGGCTTACCTGCCAGGTTGCATGTAGCAAAAGGACAATCAATCGTTGGGTCGCTCTGATAAGCTCATGCATAAGCCACAGGAAGGCCAGCTATAAAGCTGTACCCAGTGGCAACGTATCCTCCTTTGCTACATTGTCAGAAAATCTTGGGGCTCTATGAGCGGACAAATTTGTACTATCTGCGTTTGCCCATGTTCTGCAAATCTCTCCCCTATCCAAACAGTTCCTTTCATTGGCATGTATAACACGTTAATAAACGAATTGCTGGATTCTACTAAAGAGGTGTTTTCAGAAACAAGAAGCCAGGGGAGCATAGAAAGCCTACGGCTAGACTTGGATTAGGCAGCGGTCCTGATCGATGGAGAGAGCATGCAGCACCCAAGCGTGCAAGCCTTTTCCCGTGCCGCTGCTGGGTTCCATCTGTCCCGCCGTTCCGACGCAGCGTTGCCCTGCCGGTTCACAATTATTCGGGTCCGGTGTTGGGTTGGCCGGTTCCCTCGGAGCTACGCTGGTGATCGGTGCCGCGCCCGAAAGCACGCATCGACGTTGACTTCCCACCGGCCATTAGCCCCCTTCGGCCGGAAATGATTGGCAGTGTGTCGTGCAGGACGCGGCGGACCAGCTAACCAAATCTACCCAACGAAGCGCGGAAACAACTCTTGATCCGTGCATCATCGCTGGTAACAAAAAGACTTTCTGCTCATTGCTCAACTTGTTCAGGGCTCCAACTATACCGGCATTTAAACTAGAATCACATGGGAGAAAATGTGGCGTACGTGCAGATGTCGTCGGCGTGCTTATTATCCATCACGTGAGTTCGGTGTATAATGTCGCCATCAGATTCACTGGGCCGGCTGGCCGGCACCAGGTGCCGGTCCAGCAGGCCGGGCGGACGCAGACGCGCGCAAAAGGCGCAGCGGCTGTCATGCCTAGGCGCGCTGTTTTCGCATGAAGCCTCGTTGTCCATTTCGGCGTACCCGAGCCGCACATGGCCGGTGGCGCCCGGCCGGCCGGCTGCCCTTCCCGGCCTCGCCACGCTCGCTAGCTGATGGGATGGCTACCTCGCCGATACCATTGTGGCATCGCCTCGCACATCACTAGCCATTAGACGAGCTCCCGGCCCAGCCGTAGTACCATCCCGATGGAAAGCTACCGCTTGCGCGCGCGCCCGTGCACGAGGCGGTCGCGACACTTGCATGCTCGCCGCGCTGGCCTGTAGCTACGAGGTCTCGCTCGTGTCCTAGGCCCCAAAGCCGGATCCGAGCCTCGATTGGTCTGGCTGCGTCGCTGCGAGCCCACTTTTCACCCCCAGCGGCCAGCACCAGCCGAGGAAACGTCCACTCCAACTTTAACTACTTTGGCCGTGCGTTGGCCACCAAACCAAAACGAGCTTGGCCGGCCGAAGGAGATTGCAGCAAAAAGATGGTACTACATGTGGGCGGCGTCGTCACCCTCACATGAGGATTCCGGTGTGCGGCGGCCGGGATCACGTACAGGCCCTCCTCCGACATGCATGGACGGCCAAAACGTCGTGATGAAGACGGTTAAAAACCGGATTCCCACAGGTAACGAACGGTCCCTGGGAGCTGGAAATGCTGGAACGCATGCTGCGTTGTTGATCCCCTGCATGCGGAAACTGACCTGCATTCTGTCCCCCAGAAAGCAAAATAGAGGGGAGAAAGAGATTAGCAACAATGTAACTTGTCAGGATGTCGTCGTGCCGGTCACACAATAATAATAAAAAAAAGGCACGACCCATGAGTGAAATAATATATTTGCAGTTAGTAACGATGCCGACTACAAAATGATCCATCGATCGCCACCATCTATTCGAGCCAGTAGCAAGGGTACCATACGTAGGTATTCTGCACAGCGAGCTATGGCGTCGATGATGATCAAACGACAGATGGATCGTACGACACTTGCCTTTGCGTGGCGAGCGACTCCTGGACGGACAAGTAGAGGTGCTTGTCGCAGGAGGAGTCCAGGGAGAGGGACCGCCGCAAGGGCTGCACCGCGAACGCCTCGTCCTTCTTCCTCATGTCGATCGCCTCGTCGCCGACGCTCTCCGCCTTGCGTTTCTGCCGGCGGTGTCGACTTCGGCCGGCCGGTGTGCCCGCGCCGTCGTGCCCGAACCACGTCTCGTGCTCGCCCCGCACCTCGATCACGATGCTGTCGTCCCGGGCGAGGTCCACGTCGGCGCCGTCCCGGCGGTGACAGTGGGCCGTCGCGGTCTTCGAGGTAGCGTACCGCGCGATCGGAAGCGGCGCGGCGGCAGGCAGGGTGACGTCGCTGCGGCAGAAGGGGCACCGGGAGCTGCCCTGCAGCCACGTGTCGATGCAGTCGATGTGGAAGGCGTGGGAGCAGTTGGGCAGCAGCCGGACGCGCTCCCGCTCCTCGAACTCGCTCAGGCACACGGCGCACTCCGACACCGATATCCTCGCGGCGTCGCGGTGCTCGGCTACCTCCGCCGTGAACTTGACGACCGGGAGCATCCGGATGAGCGGCAGGCCGAGGCCCCCGTGCTCGGTCGCCACGGCGGCGCGGAAGACGGTCGGCTCCGGCAGGTGTCCGCCACCGCCGCTGCGCGCGCGCCGGTTCCACGGCGGGTTGCGCGACCAGAGCGTGCGGAGCGGCTGGCACTTGGTCACGAACGCGTAGTAGCTCGCGAGGAGGGCGAACGCCGCGAGGATGCCCACGACAGTGATGATCACCATGGTGACGCTCGCGTTAGACGAGGACGACGACGATGAAGAGGGGAAGGACGATGGCGCCGGTGGCGGATCCATTTCCCGCGCTAATAATCTGCCACGGGATATCAAGGCGAGCCAGCCAGCCGGGCGGATACAGTTGAATCCTGAAAACTGTATGGGAACTGCTCCGCTGGGACGAGCAGGAGAAAGCAAAAGCTTTGAGAGGGACGTATAGCTGCAACGAAGCAAGGACAACGGACGGCGACTATTGTACCACCAAGCGAGCTGCCGCCGCCGCTGACGCCGAGAGACAGCGTGAGGGCGCGGCAGGTTTCGGAGTAGCGAAAAGGGGGCAGCGACCCATTGGGCGTGGCAGCGAGCTTCCGGGCGGCTCTCTGCTTTTGTAGCTTTGTTAGTGGGCAGGCTCTCGTTATGTGCACTGCTTAATCGGTCGGTGGTTACGGCTGGTTATGAGATGTCAGAATTGAGATGTGGGTGTTGAGCGGTAGTGGATAGGAGATCGATCGATCCAGATCCTGACTACCCTCCGTTTCTTACAGATGGAATGGCAGGCAGATCATTATGTCACGTCATTTTCAGGTAGAGAAATGTTCCCAAAACATGGGGGTTTATGCTGTTTATTATAGGTTCGGAAAGAACGGCAGCTGTTACTAGCACCCACAAACTAGCTTTGCAAAATCAACTCTGACGGCATCCCAAACCGCAATCCAGGTCACTGATACGCCAATGCGAACTCAAGCTGATGCGGCACTGAAGTCTCTGCATTCTCTGAGACGGCGGAAAAGCGTGCCTCCCTTGCGGAGCACACGTTTTCAAAGCGCCGCCTCGTACACGCCGTGCGAACGAGCAACTACCTCGTCCCTGCTCTCTGTGTCTAAAAAGCGAAATGGGGTTCGGTGACCGGTCCTGCTCCTACTAACCTTGACGCGCAGGCAGGGTTCGCCGTCCGTCCGTCCGTGCTCTTTCCCATTCCCACGGCGCACGATCGATCCGAGAAACGACCGTGCATCCCCACATAAATTCCGGAGTTTTTCAGCTACAGAGAAGGACAAATACCCTCCTGTGCTATGCCAGGGTAAGAGACACGAGCAGTGTCTATCTTGGCCCTGTTTGAATCCGAAGGGATTCTTAGAATTCGGATAAAAAAATCTTTACAAGTATTCAAACGGATGAGTTTTTGAGAGATTATGAAATTCTATACAATTTTATAAATTTAAATATTATTTAAAATTTTATATCACAATGCATACCAATCTATCTAAAATAATAAAATCTAAATTTGTAAAATTCAAATTTTAAAATAAAAAAATTTAGATAAAATCTTTTGATCCAAACTGTTGAGATTTTGAACTCTCAAAATTCAAATTCTAAAATCCAAAAATCCAGAATGTATTCAAACGGTACCTTGGTACCGCCCACGCTGCCGAGGAGCCAAATCATCTTCGACCCTGTAGTGGTAGAAACAGCAAAACGAGGAAGGTTCCTACTTCTACGTCGTCGAGGCCCCCTGTTGGGGCACCGCGTCGCGTCCATCGATTTACCCTGCTGCCGGCACTGTTTATGTACTGTGGCTGTGCATTGCGAGCTGTTTCGCGTGTCCGGGGCCGGTTCCGCGGTTAAAAGGAGCTATAGCTAGCCGCCTTGCCGCGCGGGCCACGTCCATGCGGTTCCGTCCGGCGCCGGCCATGGGTTGTTGCCGAGACAGCCGAAAAGCGACGAACGGAGGAGGAGGAGCACTGCGGAGCATGCCGGCGATTTGAGTTGACGGTGCAGATGGCGGGTGACTAGTCAGGCAGTGGTAGAGTCCGGCCCCGGGGGCATGACAGCGGAGGATGTCGCCGACTGAGCGCGACGCCGCGACGGACGACGGTGATTAGTTCGACGGCCTGTCCGGGCCCGCCCAACAAAGTCGCGGGCCGTGTGCGGCTTCTATACCAACTGGGCTGCTTCGGGCCTGAGCAGGCTGCGGAGTAGAAGGTCAAAAAATTGGGCCTGAAATCAACCTGTACTGGGCCAGCCCAACTTGTCGGGCCTGCCAAGAAAAAATTAAGTACGGTTGGTTGTGCTCCTGACATCTTGCAGGGCCAGCTCACCACTTGTTTTTGCCGACTCTAGACACGCCATTGGCCATGTTGTATTGTAGCATCGGTGCGACTACGGCTTAATTTGTTCATCTGCTCCATTCGCTGCTCGTCATTAGCATGCAGTTCACGGCACCTGCGTAAGCTCCCTCCCGTTCGTTGAAAGGGCGTACCCACCGACGGCGCGACGCAGCCAAGGCGGCGAATGCCGCCGCAGGTCCCTGCGTCTGGCTCGGCGAACTTTGCTCTCCTGTACACCACACAAAGTCAACCCCTCTGACGCTAGCGCTGTTAATCAAGTGGAGAACCACATGGGGTCTCTGCAGCTAGGCAACGCGCGACTAATCGAGCCGTTTCTGCCCTTGATTATGCGCCGTGGCGTCTGTCAGCGACGCAAGTGCCCGTTGCGCCGTGCTTTTCCGCTTCTCCTAGCTTGGTCAACTCCGTCTGAAGGTTCGTTCACAGGTCACAGAAATACCTCATGGTTCTAAGAACGATACGCTACCAGTCAAGAACGGGGTATTTCTTTTTGCACTGGTTGGCCAAACACGGTGGATTTGTTTGAGAAATGATGGCTTGCGCATTATGTTAATGACGTTCTTGGGCGAAGGTGGTGATGTCTGGGTTACATAATCTACCTTGTGATATTGACTTGGAGGCAGTGGAGGATCTCTGCACGGCCCCAGCTTGATCTTATCATCGTCGCCGTCCACGCTTAATTATAAAGCCAACAAAAAAATCATGTGAGGCACAGCTTAAGAATAGAACTTGCACTCGTTTTCAAAGATTTACGGACAAAGTGACGAAATGCATGGTTAATGGCGAACTACCCCTGACATGTCATCCGACGAAATCTCCGGTGTACTACAAACCAACCAGTCCAGCAGCACGCGAATCACAGCGATCGAATACGAGGGCCATCGACACAGGAGCATTCAAGATTGCAAGAATGAAATCAATGGAGCACGGAATGTCATCCACGAACGAAACCGCTACCGATTAAAAACCTTAACTAAAGTCTCTGCTATTGCTGTACACTGCATGCGCACGACACGACCGCATCAATCAATCAAGCGAACAAGTGCAACAACGAACCGAGTGCCGGTCACGGGTCGAGGTGGATCGGCAGCACCGTGCTCCGCGAGCTCCGGCCGAGCCCGAACGACGACAGCAGCCGCCGGAACCGCCCGCTCGTCTCGCCGGGGCCGCCCGTGTTGTTCACGACGACGCTGCTGCTGCTGCCGTCGACGTCGGCGCGGCTCGGCCCGGCCTCCGAGCTGCCGGTGGGCTCCTTCCGCGGCTTCCGGCCTCGGTCGCCGACGAAGCAGTCCATGGAGAAGGACCGCGTGATCGGCTCCTGCGCTGCTACTCCGCTTTTGGCCGGGAACCTGCACGAGCCCCCGTACCCCATCCTCGCGGCGGCGCTGATGTGCCTGTCGCCGACCTGCAGCTCGCGGCAGGACGCCTCGTGCTCGTCGCGGACGAGCGGGACCGGGCCGTCATCCGTGACCACCGTGCGGCAGAGCGGGCAGCTGACGTTGTGGTGGAGCCACGTGTCGATGCAGTCGATGTGGAACAAGTGGGAGCAGCTGGGCAGCCGCTTGAGCCGCTCCCCCGGCGCGAACTCGGCGAGGCACACGGCGCACTCGAGCGCGGCCGACGCGGACCGGGAGCGGCGGTACTTGACGACGGGGAGCGCCGCGACGACGTCCGGGTCCAGCCCGCCGGGCAGCTCGGCCTCGTGGTCGGTGAAGAACACGGCGGACATCCGCTCCGCCAGCTCCTCGCGCCGCGACCGGTGGAGCAGGTTCGACCCCGCCCCGCCGCCGCCGCGAAGCCAGCAGCGGACGACGAAGAAGTAGTAGGTGATGAGGATGAGCGAGGTGACCAGGAACCCAACGCCTATGACGATGGCGATGGGGAACCCCGCGCCTGACCCGCCGGCGAGTGTCGGCGGGGACGCGTCTGGCGGCAAGACGGGCGCGTCCGCCGCTCCCGCCGCCGCGTCCATCGCCACGCAGCGCTCACCGCGCCTGGGCCGGCAAGTCAATGCCTCCGCGAAGACAGATCGGTCCCGGAGCTAACCGAACGGCGCAAGCAAGCAAGCAAGAAATAGGAGGTGGAGGTGGAGACTGGTGGATGGGACGGAGCTGTGATAGCGAGCGATCCAAGGAAGCGCGACCTGAAGCTGCTGCTGCTGCAGGCTGTACTTGCCGGTGGCCGGCCGCTAGTGAGCGTGGTCGCGTCGGTTAATAGAAAAGAGAAAGCGCCACGACACCTCTCGAAAGGGAAGACGAGACGACCACTGGTTCGCGTCCCGTAGTGCCGCGGCAAGTTCGAAACGCTTTTTATACGAGCACGCCGCAGGCGTCGACTGCGATGGTGCAGCGGTGTGTACGCGTCTCCGATGATCTGCCTTTCCCTGATCGTCTGGGATGGCTGGCATCCTTGCTCTTTCGAGTCAACGCCTCCGCCACGCGGGGCTGCGGCCGCTGCGCCAGTCGGTCAGTTTTCTTCTCTGCTTAACATGCGCGCGCGAGCATGAACTCGCCTGCCGCCTGCTCACTGCCAAGCACGCAGCACGCTAGTCGCGACTAAGCTGGCGAGTGATACGAAGGAAGTCGGGGGGTATGTGATTCACCCCGGCACCCGGCAGCAGCTGATTGTATGGCGTAACTGCATCGCATACAAGCTGTTGACTTCTCAAGTGACTGCCTAGAACAGTCGCCCAGTTCATTTCGTCAAGCAGGATTGCTATCACAACCGTATCATTATCAGGTACTAACATAATGTAGCCATTGTGCAGGATCAATTAACAATGGCAAGCACCAGCATGGCGGTTTTGTTTCTAGTGCCATTTTTCTGCCGTTACCTACCTACCGTTTCCTCTGCCTAACGCGTCGCCCAATTGAAGTAGAGCAGTTCCAAGTGGACGAACTTGAAAAACATGTGTGCTGAAACTGCTCACGTTTGTATGCTCGTCGAACTAACGCGTCGACATCTACGCCCTGCGTGCCTGTTTCGTCGGACTCTGTGCTTCCTGCCTGTTTTATTTCAAATCAGCAGGATTTGGTTTTCGCCAGAAGTTTAAAACATCGCTCAGTGGCCGTTCTTCAAAAAACCAAAGGAGCAGTTCTAGCCACCCTGTTCCAACCGATTGATTAATTAGTACTACGTTATTTTGGAAGTTGAAGAAGGTAATTTTCAGAGCAACATATTGGATCCACTTGTGGTCATTGTTGCATAAAGAGGAGCTTCAAGGAGGGATGCAGGCTGCTGGAGAAGATCATCATGAACTTTTTTGCTAAATTCAGTTGAAGGTTCACGAATAGAATTGAAGCTTAGTCTTGATTTTGTTCGTTGTAAGCCTTTCCGGTTTTCTTTTCTTTCTAGTTTTGAGGTTAGTCTTCGATGGTTGTAATGGATGCTGTGTACGCCTTTCCGGAGGTGTAGAGGCGGAGACTTGTTTGTTCCGTTGTCTAAAAAAAAGCTCGTACCATATATGCTCCATGTCGACTTGACAGGTTACGTACCCATCATCCATTGCCTGTCGCTCTGATAGATGAAATCCTAAACATGAGTCAGGGACATGCTGATATATTTTCAGAAGTATATAGCTGTATTTGATGTCATGTTTTTCATCAGTGTAAACAATAAAAAGAAACCTAACATGGGCCCTTTTCTAGTATCAAATGGGCTGGCGCTTGTTTCTCATGCTTCGTTTTTTAGGGACTAAGACAGGTGCTTTGCTGTTTCATTAAAGGGGTCGAAAAAACTGAATTAAAATACAAAAGCCGCAGCTTCTTCTGCTCAAACGAACGCCCAGAAACTCATACAAACATCACATATGCTCTGTGGTCGGGTAGTTCCCTGTCCAGACAGAGCTCTATTTGCGGTGAAACGGAAAGATCAGCAAGGAAAGACTTGTTTCGCATGCTTTCTCAATCAAAAAAAAAAAAAGCTGCACCACGAACAAAAGGTCGAAGATAGCTTGAGGATCGATCAACCAAACGCCGGTAATAGGTTAGAGCAACTCCAACAGGTAGGTATAATTTGAATACCTAAAATAAGATTTAGGTAA
Organism: Zoysia japonica; assembly: GCA_001602275.1. Lineage (NCBI taxonomy): Eukaryota > Viridiplantae > Streptophyta > Magnoliopsida > Poales > Poaceae > Zoysia > Zoysia japonica. Next base: position 5,484,505 of record BCLF01000003.1, on the reverse strand, counting down.
TAGCTAAAGCTGTATTAGTAGTCAAACTCCAACAGGTACTTATAATCAAATAGGTAAAAATTTTAAACATGTTATTAGTGGCCCATGGACCGTTTTTTAGCTGGCCCATTTACTATGATCCTCCATGGATCGACGGCAACAGAAAATACTCGTATTTTATCGCTGAACTGTGGAGCAGCAGAGCTGCTGCGTCCCTTCGATGGTTGCCGTATTTCCATTGCCCGGCGCACGGACAGCACCGTGCGATCGTTGACGTTCGCCGTCGCCCAGTTTTGCACGAGCAGCAAGCAGATGGACGTGTGGTTGCATCGCCAAATCGCTAGAATATCGCATTGTCATTGCAGCTAAGACAGAGCGCTTCATAATACATGAGTTTATTCATCCAATGTTGCAGATCAAGATCTAAACGGTGATGTGGCTAAGCATGATCATCTTGCTAATTGGTGCAGGAGAGGACATGGCCCAAGGAACTAATTCAGAAAAAACTTCGAGGCTCAGCAAAAGAAGCATGATTAATAAGATCGGAGTTGGCCGGCTGGTAATAATATTTTGGTGCTTGAACTTTGTATGTCTTGTATGTGAAAGATGCCCGTGGATGAATTTATACATGTTTCTTGATATTGTTTAACTTTTTACTATATGTCAATACATATATTGCTATGCCTCTAGCAGATGAAATCTGTAATATGAAATATTTTTGCATTGTGTGCTTTGAATTTGAACAGGGGGAATGAATTGTCATCAGCAATGTTGTTACTGTGAAATAATGTCATACCCATTAATGTCACCTGACAACACTGGTGTTAGAGTGCGAATGTCAGACAAGGTGACATCACCCGTGCCCGACACTGATGGCAGAGATCAGTGTCGGTCATCTAACATTGACATGACCAATATTGTTGCCACCAGCATGGCAACATTGGCGAGCGACTTCGATTTCGATGGAGACTAGTCACGGCATACAACAGTGTCGCTGCGTTTGATGAGTACTGTATGCATGCCCTTATTGCCTAACACTGTAAGATTATTTTTTAAGTAGGATAAAGTCCAACTTACCCATCTAAAGTATACTAAGTACTAGCTAAACTCTGGATAACCCCTAAATTATTTTTTTCAGTTTAACTCTATAAAATGTCATTTTAGTTCAATTTACTCTAAATATAATTTATCTTTTATTTTTCCATATAGGTTTGTAATCTTTGATCAAATTTTACAAAATGATAGAGCACATCATACCACATGTTAAAAAAATATGTTATAATTTTTATCATTATCTTTATAGAGAAAGATATGTAATATTAAATTAATTCCTGAGATACAAAATTATATAAAAATAATGATACAAAATTGTGACATATCTATAATATCTATATTACTACCACCCACTAAGAGTCCTAGGGGATGTTTGGTTGATAGTCAAAGGTTACCACACATTATTGCCAAACTTTGCCAAAAGTGTGGTGAATAATTTGTTCCCCAAACTTTGCCAAAAGTTTGGCAACGATATGGGGTCTATGACATATGGGGTAATTGTGTGGCAAGCCGTAGTTTTAGTAGGCAAACAAACACTAGCAGAAGAAACTATGGCATGCCAAATCTTCGGCAACCAACCAAACATGCCCCTAATCTCAATCATCAGTCAACCACGTCAATTTCTATTTTTTAACCGTTGGATCTCCATCGAACTTTCATCCGGATCGTCGCCATATCTTCCACGCCTCGCCTCACATTGCCTCCCCTGCGACCAACCCCCTACTGCCCCCTGCCTCCATTCCCAGTGCCGTCCGCCTCCCTGCCCCTGCCCCCGCCCCCACTCCTCCCGCCTCCCTGCCTCCCTTCCTGCCCCATCGCCCAGTCTGGCGCCTTCCTCCTTGCCGCTTCCAATCCTGCCCCATCACCTGCCCCGGTGCCTTTCGCCCTCCCAGGCTGCCGGCTTTCCGCCTCCCCTCCCACCCCATAGCCTTCCGCCTCCCCTCTCCCTTCCTTCCCCAGCACTTCCTCTCCTCTCTTTGGCCCGCTCCATCCTGTGCCTCCTCTCCCGCCGTCGCTTCCACTCCTCCCCCCACCACAGTGGCCACGCCCTTCTCTTTCTCCAGCTTCCAGGTCGCATCAGCGTTGTCGCCAACAATGTCAGGTCGATTGGATGATCTCGCGGTTTTTCGATGCTGATGTCATCTGATTAGGTGAGGTTTCCTTTTTATTTTTGGGTATCAGTAGTTGCAAATTGTTGCTATGGTTCACACCCAAATTGTTGTTATCCTTCATGCTCCACAATACAAAGTTTAGTGTTACCTGAGTGCTTATACGTTTGGTTTTAAATCGTAGCCTTCTGCTTTGCTTAATCGATTAAACCAAGTTGTTGTGAATCCATGTGCTTAATCAATTAATCCATATGAAATTTGTAGGATTTAGCATGGTAACTTATAAACTATTTTATCTCTTTCTTTGTGTTGTTCTTTAAAGTATTTTTCCACCAAGATCAGAAATCTTTGAAGTCGAAAGTATCTTGTGGACCAACATCTTACTGCCTCTAGACCAAAATACTTTTTTTTAGGCCTGGGAACTTGAGCTGGCAAGACAATTGTTTTCCTATAATCTTCATGCATCTAGCAACTGGAGGAACAACATCCATGTTCTAGCCAAATCATTGTCAGAGTTGTCTTTCCAGCAAACTTAAAGTTATTCTGTAACAGTGGAATGGTGTTTTTTTAGTTGCTTACCTTGGTTAAATGGTGATTTAAAATGTTTAATTCCTTTTCCTTTTTTTATCTGTCATTCTACTAGCTTCTCTTTTCTAATCCATAAAAGGTTTCATTCGTTTTCCCTTTTTTATTTGTCATTCTACTAGCTTCTTTTTTCTAATCCATACTTACTCTGTCATTCTATTTTTTATACTTACATTTCATATGTTTCTTCGTATGTACTCGAAATGAGAGCAAGAAGATAATTATGACGCTTTCTTTTCATGTAGTTCAACATTTATGCATCTGAGAACAATTGTTCTCAAATTATATAGTAAATTATAATACACTTTAGCTTCTCAATAGTTTCAATTTTTAGTATTTATATTTTCACGACTTTCTAATATAATGTTTCATTCTGTTCATGTTTACATCATATAACACTGTGCTGTGAGAGTAGGCATGTTTTCATATGGTGTGAGAGATCATGGAGTAATGTCAGTCCACTGCAGACTGCGGTTTTGGTTTGTATGTTAGAAAAAACAGATTAGAATGAAAGATTTAAAATAATAAAGACAACCTATGGGTACAGTCGATGCATGAGCTTATTTACCACATTATACTTGCATTTTTAGATTTCACGCTTTGTTAAATATTCTCAATAAGCATTTTGTTTTCTATGTTATTTGTTGTCTAGCCAATTAATAAAGACAACCTATGGGTACAGTCGATGCATGAGCTTATTTACCACATTATACTTGCATTTTTAAATTTCACGCTTTGTTAAATATTCTCAGTAAGCAATTTGTTTTCTATGTCATTTGTTGTCTAGCCAATTAATCCAGACACTGGTTTTCTATGTTACTGTTGCATTTTACTTTATGGGCCACGCCTATCAGAGGCTTATTTTTCAATGCATCGATTCAACTTAAGGTTCAGATTACCATGAATATTGTGAATGGAGATGTTTCTAGTACTGCCTATATGATTTCAGTTAAATTTGAATGGGTTTGCCTATGTTCATTTTTTTTAAACTTTCAAATGCAAAAGGCGTCAGAATTTGAATAGAGGTGTGTATCCTCATCGATTGCTGTTTTTGCTGGCAGGTTATGCTTAAAAATCTGGAGCATGATGTGTCGATGATATTGAATGGCCACAAACATCCTTATCCTTGTGTGCGTTGGGCTGCAATCAATGCAATTGGTTAGCTGTATATGGATTTGGGCCTGGACTTGCAAGTTCATTACCACCAGATGGTTCTACCTGCCTTGGCAAATGCTATGGATGATTCCCAGAATCCACGTTTTCAAGTAAGTTTGTCATATCATCTCACTTTCTTCTGCTTGTGGTCCGTTGTAGTACAATTTCGTTTAGAATTAAGGTGTAGCTAGGTGTGGATTTGGGAGAATTTATATTAATCACACCTTGAAGCAAGATATTCTAAACATTAGTTTGAAGCAGCCATTGAAGTCATTTTGTGTCAATATGAACTAATATTCTGTATCTGATTAGGTAAATTTTTTATGTATGGCATTTTGTTTTCAGAAAGTCTCCTAAAATAATATGCTGGCTACTTTACTTAGTTATTTAAATTCATATGCCATTAATGATAAAAACTGTGTTTGTTTAAAAGAGTAGTGTAAAATGAGATTCATCAATTGCTACCAAACTAATGGCCTCCGTGATTGATGCCCTGTCACTTTGCGAAAACTAAAAAGACCTCCCTTCTCGGTCTCTTTACAAGTCTACATATGTTATGAGATTTATTAGACTTGACATGATTCTGAACAAATTTATCCATTTATTTTTGCAACATAGCTTTCATTTCCATGGTATTGTCTGGTTGTATATTTTTTTCTTTCTCGTAGCACATAACACTCCATTCAGGTTGCGTTTAATTACATGAGTAATATATATTCATATCCCCATCTAACCATTCATAAGGTTCCACAGCAACGCGATGGGGAATCATCTAGTTTTTTCTTAAAATTTCATTTTAAAATTACACTTGTACGGATAAATAAAAAAAGGAAAATTATATTAGGGTAAACTGAATCAAAATAGTATTTTTAGAGTAAAACTAAACAAATAGTTTACTCTCTCCATTTTTTAATTGATGTCGTCATTGACTTTTAAATTCAACTTTGACTATTCATTTTATTCAAAAAATTTGATAAATTTCATATATTTTTCATATAATTTGATTTTTCATTAGAGTTCTTTGAATCACAACTTAAAATTTTACACATTCGAACAAATTTTTTAATAAAATAAAAGATTAAAATTGATTGTAGAAGTTAATAACGATATTAATTTAAGAACGAAGAGAGTATTTGAGAGGAGTAAGTTCTCCTTCTTAAGTAGCGGCGGGAACACGCGAACAGCCCCCCGGGGCTTCACATAACCACGCGGCACCGGATAGACGGGCGCAACGCGCGGGTGATCGGCGGATGAAGGGACGGCGACCTGCGGATCGAGAAAGGCGTTTTGGCGAACCATTGCCGAAACGCAGGCATCCAAGACTCTTGATCCCCTGTCCGCTTTACTCGGCCGTCGGCACCGACTTGCTCCCCGGTCATCATCATCATCTTTGTTTCCTCCCTGTTCCGGCGAACCACACCCGCGCGCACCGCCGTTTCTTCGATCTGCGCAGAGTTCAGAATTCGACCAGGGGCCGCAGGCCTCGCGCTCTGATGCATGCATGGAGGCCGTGACCATTTGCAGTTGTCGGCATGGCTAGAGCTCTAGGCTTGCAGGCCCCAGATCCCTTGGTAAAATAATAAAGCTAGCGAGCGAGGATTCTGCAGAACATAAGATTCGTTCCGGCGGCAATATTGCCTTCAATCAATAAAAAGATAGAAAAAATGATTCCGGTGATAAAGATTGCAACCATCAACTTGTACGTGCACAAAAAGGCTGGCTTTGCGCACACGTTAAACTAAATCAAATGGCTGTGGGTTTCAAAATAAAAAAAAATCAAATGGCTGTGATTCCATGATGACTGATACTACATCTATCCTAGGATAACTTTATGTCTAGAATTGCTCAAGTATATCTTTTATAATTTTTTTATAAATCTAATCAACTTTAAACATATAAAAGTATATATTTTGAAAATATTTCTTATGAAGTGTCTAAAAGTATAAATCTCTTACTATTGAAGTTAATTGAATGTATAGAAATTATTGGTAAAAATTAGATGATACGAAACCCAAATGTAAATTTTCTTTTAGACGGAGGAAGTAAAAAGGAATATGGACTACATTTTTTCCCAAAAGAAAAGGAATATTGACTAGGCTAGAAGACCAGTACTACCTCCATTTCACTTTATTTGTCGTTTTTGCTCTAAGTATGAAAATTAAAGAGATTTAAAAATATATAGTGAGTTTTGTTAACAATGTTTGGAGTTAATAATATATGTTCATTTGATTAGATCTAACAGTTCAAAATAGAGAGTTACCTATTAAAATGTACTTTAAATAGTTGTGGGCTGGTGCAAAAAATAGTGCATTATTTACTAATTTTTAAATATCAGTGATTAATTGAGAGGGGGATGTAACCTCCGATTTCCCCCTAAGCATCGTAATAAACCTCATATTTGGTACAGACAAAAAAATGGTTCGCACCTGATGACGCGCGAGTTGCTATCTCACATTGCTTTATCCTCAGATACAGTGACCGACCGAGCAGATCTCTCCTATACATACCAGCCACAAACTAAGCTATAGAATCTTCCTGAAGTGCAATGTTAAACGGACGTCCAGCCCTGATGTGTTTCTGTGCATGGCGGTGCAATAGGATGCTTCTACGCATCCGGGCGTGGAACCGCCGAGCGGCGGACGCGGAGGTGGAGGTTGCTGCGCGGCGGAATCTGGGGCACGTGGGGGATGCGCCGGCCGGAGAGCGAGGCAAGTAAAGGGACGGCCGGCCGGAGTTTTCACCGTGCCGGGCAGAAACCAGTAGGAGTACTAGATGTATATTCTGGGTTGGGTTCCTGACAAAGAAATGTAAGATTTACTGGAAGGTAATGGCAATACGTGTAGTTGTACAGCTACTGGATAGACGCGCTCTAGATTCCACATCTTATTCTTCTTTCTGCATGCTTGCGAAATGCGAACAAACAGCGTATACAGGTCCTGTGGTAAGTTGCGGGGAATTTGAACTCAGACAATTTATCATGAAAATGTAACGCGTTGCCGTCTGCATGGCTCTAGCGCGTGCAGCATTAACCTGGGGAGTGAACTATAACAGCTTTTTTTTTAATTTTACCATATGCTTGCATGGTTTAATTTGTACCAATTTTGTTTTCTATATATAGTTGGCCTATGTTTTCGGTATTACTATATCATAAAAAATGTGAGCACATTCAATCACAAGAATCCTAGTCAGTTGATGAGCTAGGCCGGATTCACAATCGTGGCAGTTCCTTATATTTTGCAAGCATAGATATGATCATCACCAAGGTACACTGACGGAAAGCTACGGAAGGCAAGCTGTCAGAATATTGCTCCCTCCGTTCAACTTTAGCACTTTCCTCAAGTTGCTTTCATTTTTATTTTGCAATGCATCTTTCTCTTTCTCCATTATATATATATATATAATGGAGAGGGCTTTGGCAAGCCAATCACAATATTCTACCTTCGAGGTAGTGTCACATAAGACTATAGTAAGAGAGAGGAGGATCACAAGGCTCACAAAGCAATATAACATCAGGTACGAATCATTACCACGGCAAAGATGCATGCGATACCGTATCCCGCCCACCGTGTATAAATATGACATGCTCTCTGCAGAATCTCATGAGCATTTTTACAGCTCTCTCTCTCTAGCTAGTACGAGTGCTAGCCCTGAGAGGTGTGTATAAAAGCTAGGAGTGCCAGCGAGGGTAGTACAAACTATAGTATACTTGCCTCTAGCTCGTTCATCAGCTACTAAGTACTTAGATGTGATCATGGAGGATGACAAGAAGGGAGGCAAGTACCGCGGCGTGAGAAAGCGGCCGTGGGGCAAGTTCGCCGCGGAGATCCGGGACCCCGAGCGCGGCGGATCGCGCGTCTGGCTCGGCACCTTCGACACAGCGGAGCTGGCAGCGCAGGCCTACGACCGCGCCGCATTCGCCATGAAGGGCGCCGCGGCCGTGCTCAATTTCCCCGCCCAGACTGGCAGGATGAGCAGCGGATCATCCTCCACGTCCACATCGGCTCCGGCAGCGGGCCGCAGGGGGATAAGCCAGGTCCCTGATTGCTCATTCTCCTTGTCCACGTCGGTTCCGGCAGCAAGCAGCACGGGGATGAGCCAGTTCCCTGACTGCTCATCCTCCTCGTCCAAGTCGGCTCCGGCAGCGGACGGCAGGGGGACGAGCCAGGTCCCTGACTCGGAGAAGGTGGAGCTAGAGTACCTTGACGACAGGATCTTGGAGGAGATGCTCGAGGAGTACTAACTACCACAAGAAATACGGATACTGCGACTAGTTGCATGCATATGGGTCGGATGCTTGTGCTTGTGCCATCCCTCCCTCTAATAAGACACATACTAATACTACTGCGAAGAATAACCTATGTGCTTCGTGCCCGTGGAGCATGGACATAACTAATCATGACTGGCATGGACATACGTGTAGACTGAATATCTTATACACATCGATGTTCCAGCAAGAACATGCATGCAGCGTGTGCTATGTTGTCACAATGAATTCGGGAGCAGACAATGCATGCATGCATGCATTTCTTAAGAAACTATACTCCCACGGTTCCTAAAATAATATTTACGTTGACTTCTAACATCAACTTAGACCATTCGTTTTATTCAAAAAAAATTAATAAATATTATATATTTTTTTATAATTTTATTTATTATTAGAGTTATTTGAATCACAACTCAAATTTTTACACGTTTAAACTAATTTTTTTTAATAAGATGAATGGTCAAAGTTGATATTTGAAGTCAATGGTGCATCAATTTAGGAACGGTGGCAGTATATGTTATGTTGTTAATGATATGGTAATCGCAATTATTCGAGAAATACACATATAAGGCTAATTGTTTGTGGAATTCTCAATTATTTGATCTTGTGCCTTCTGATTGCTGTGAATAATACTTTGCTCTTTCACATCTTGCATGATGATTAAGAGTGATAAATACATCACAGATGATTGATTGTACTTGTCATTGATTTTCTCTTTGCTAAGAGGATTTTTGGTGTGGAAAGCTAGATTTATTGTACTGTGTCTTAATGAGCATGGAAGTTGCCCAAAAAAACCACTAACCTGCCTCTATTCAGTTATCTGTGGATTACTTATTTATCCTCTTCTAATCAATGTATTAAAGTTTATGTTTCTATGTTTCATGGTTTAGCCCAGCATATCGGGAAAAAAAACTAATGTATATGGTTTGAGTTAAGAGGGAATAACCTAAATAACTCTATTATCACATGCGAAACAAATGTGAGATTCCTAATTGTTGGAAAATGAATTAAAGTATTCGCTCCATTTTTTATTCTAAAATGAGCTTTTTTCACGTCCTTGAGCATGAATGAACAGAAAAATGGGGTAAATCAGTGAGAAACTGTTTTTTGGTCAAATTACTAAGGAACTTTTGTCCATCCGCTACACTATCACTTGGATATAAGATTTTCACAAGGCTAAAATCATTCATATGATGGTGGGAAGATGAATATATTTTTGTTTTCTACAGATCTTTTGACCGAGAGGGGCTTCATGGGATCAGAGGGTCTTATGTCTCTGTCCACGGACAGACAAATGGCAAATTCTCCTATGCACCAAAAAGTTCGTTAGCTTTTTCAATCCTCCAAGTCATCGACAGTGAAGGATGAAGAGAATCGAGTTGATTCTCCACTGAGAGGAAACCCCTGCATCAAGCAGGGCGCGGAATTCCATCGAGAGCCGCTGGGGCCATGGCCCTAGTCATGGAAAAAAAATGAGTGCCCCTCTTAATTTTTCAAGCGCACTACCTTATACATCGTCCCAGTTTTACGCATCTCTGCTTACATGAGACGGAACGACCGACACCCATCGGCGATCGCCAGTCATGACCTAGCTATAAACTGCCAGCAACGAGCTTTTCTATCTGCCGCAACACAGGCATCGTACTTTGCTCCTAATTCATAACTGCATCTCTTAACTATTGGTATTGAATCGATTTGTTTGTTTGCATCTGTAGTAGAATTGCATAAATGAAGAGAAATACTGTAGAACTTAAAGACAAATCAGAGCTACCAATGATGGAGCAAAATATTCCTCATTCCTATCCAATGGAATTGTAGCTGATCCTGGCCTTTGTATGCCCATTGAGGAATGTTATCCAGATATTAGTGATGTTGCCAGAAGAATATATATTTTGATGGGTCCATTGCAACCAAAAGGGCATAATTATCCACAGAGAATAATATGCGGATGCAATAGGAGATTTCAGGACGACTAATTTAAAAATCATGCATGGTTGAGGTACAGTGTTGCCAAAGATGCAAAACCTTTTGTTTTTACTAGCACGTTGCCCATGCTATCCCAGGGAAAATAAATCCGACCAACAATATTAGTCTTCTCTGCTCTTTAAAAAACATAGTTTTTCTTTTCTAGTTCACACGATAAAATATACCCGATAGATATAAATTAAACTATATGCACACGAAAAGTGCACTCAAAATTAAATCTTTTTACAAATTTGACAGGTAAAATCGCTTCACAGACACCTTTTACAAATTTAACTGACCAGCTTTTTCGGATCTCTCAGATTTTGAGCCCACAAACAAAGATTATTATTATTTAACAAAATACAACTACCTAAAAAAAACAAATAGGAGTATATGAGATTAAAAAAGGTTGTTGGAAAAAAAAAGCAAATTAATTTCCGTTGGCGTGCGAACGTTGGGTTTCTGCGTGCGGGAATATCGGCGACGAGGGGCTCACCACGCATGCATGCAGAGGTCTCAGACGGACCACGCGGTTGGTTGGCATGCAAATAGCAGGTTAATTAGCATAGTAACTAAACCAGGAAATGAAGCGGGATGGCATGGGGAGTTACGAGCGACAATTTCGACTCCGGTTAATAGTAGAAATAAGAAAAAATATTATTGGTGAAGAATAAAAAATTTCAAATTTTAGTATTAATCTATTATTTTAAAAATTAATATTTTTCTTAAACCGTAGCGTTAGCATAGGTTTCGAGACTAGTTCAAAGCTAATATTTACGTTACAACAATGGACTCTAATAGCAGCACTAAAGAAATATTTTCCATACAAAATCAAGGTGCTTTTGTATAATAAATGTGAAATCTTCACGTTTCTTCAAAATCTTTTTCATAGTAATCAATAATATACTATATGGAACATGATCCACAATTTTCTCCTGTTGCACTACAGTACTGTCTGATGCTCAGACGATCGAAGTGCCAATGCAGTCCGCAGAACAGGGCATCAGCACCATTAACCACTCTCCAATGCTTTGATTGAAACATGATTTGGCTTAGCTCCCTAACAAAACCTCCAAATGAGTCGATCACTTTTACTAGTGACCTATTTGTATGGCATTGTATTATTAAAACGAGACCATTGTGTTTCAGCTATAGAATTTTAGTCTAATTGTGATTCAGCCATTGATTTTCAGATTTTGTGATTTAGCCATTACTTTTTAAAAACCAAACTCAATTAACCCATAAGTCCGTTAAATGACTATAACGGTGTTAACTTTTAGTGTGAAAATACCAATGTGTCCTTTGTGATTATACCATAATTTTGTTAATTTTATAATCAAAATTCAAAATGTGAATAGAATTTCATCAAAAATTTAAATGTCCATAAACATTAGAAATCTGAAAATTTAAAAAAATTTAAATCCATATTTCAAAATTTTGAAAAATCGAGTTTTTCAAATTTAGGTTTCAAATTTTGAAAATTTTAAATCTGAATTTTTCATATTCAGGCTTCAAATTTTGAAAATTTAAAATTTAGATTTCAAAAGTTTGAAATTTCACATGTTTCAAAATTCTAAAAATTTCAAATGCAGATTTCAAAATTTAAAATTTTGATCAAATTCTGTCCACAATTCAAAACTTCAAATTTTGATATGAATTCTTGTACAAATACAATAAAATTAACAAAATCATGATATAATCGTAAAAGGCAATTTTATCTTTTAACATCAAAAGTTAACACCGTTAGAATCACTTAACGGACTTACGGTACAATTGAGATTATCTTTGAAAAAGTTATTGCTGAATCACAAAATTTAAAAATCAATGGTTGAATCACAATTAAACTTCAAATCTATGGCTGAAACACCGTTGTCACTAATAAAAAATAGTTTTTACTCTAGATTATATATGCAAGTAACTGCTTTAGCTTATTTTGGCTTATCTAGAAAACGATTGGCAAAATATCTTATGGAAGTACATTTAGGGGCAATTTATACTTGAAATGAGGCATAATATGTTGAAAGCTACTACCTCAACCTCAAAAAACTGATGTTTTTGACTTTTAGATGTTATATTTGACTCTCGATCTTATTAAAAAATAAAGAAATATCATTTACTTTGTTGTCATTAGTTTTATCATAAGAGATACTTTAAGCATATCTTGTTTATTTTTATATTTGTAAAAAAAATTTGAATAAGATAAATAGTCAAACTTGTTGTCTAAAAGTTAAAAGTTTCAAGAGTTTAAGGACAGAGGGAGTATAATTTTTTTTGTCTTATTGTGACAGACCGCCCCACAGAAGAGACAATCCATCGACTACAGGATCTTATCAGGTGTCGCTCGGCGAAGCGAGGACTAACAGTACAACTCAAGCACGATAAAATATACTACAAAACCGTTGCTTAAGTTTATAAAACCAAGATTTTTGAAAGCGCGGAAGCAATAACCTGAATTAGGGTCTCCTAGAGATTATGCACCAGATGCCATCGAGCCCATACGATGCATCCTCTAGCAGCACACAAACAGCAGCGCGACGAGCAGGGCTCCGAACGGACATAGCTACCTTCGAGGTTGCTTCTGTCAGTTGGTTCAAAGGAGGGAGAGAGAGACCACCTGCACACAAAACCACAGAGAGCCAAGCCCTGAGCATTCAAATGCTCAGCAAGTATTATCCGTCAACGTGGCCAACTACAGCCGACTCCAAAGATATGATGAGACTGACTCATATGGGATGGCCATTTGCGAAACCAGCACTAGCATAGTGAATCTTTATATTAAATTTTTAGCGGTATATTAAGTTCACGGAAGGTAAATTTAGTTTGCTCTATAACTATATCAAGCATGGTTACCAAGCAATTTACTATGAACTAAACAAATATTTCGTATTATTGATTAGCTTTACGTACTGCCTCTGTTCCCAATTAATTGTCTTTTGAAATAAGAAATGGTGCATTTGGAGGAGAGAATGTGCAGTGGAAAGTGATAGAGAGGTGAGCGGAAGTGTTTTGGTGGAATTGGCAATTATTTGGTAACAGAGAGAATACATTATTACTACGACATGATATGAACAAGCAGTACTCGTTACTGTGAAGGGCAGCGATTATAATCGATTTACACTAGCCGGAAAAAACCCGAAGTACACGACACGTACGCGCTTCCCAGAAGCCGCACGTGGCAACCTTTCACGACAATACCATAGGGTCGGTCCGACGCGCACCTCTCCTAAGCACATGGAGTCGGGTGCATCCATGGTTAGATCCAAGCTTTTCTCTACTCCTCGCTGAAAGAGAGGTAGGGTTACGTCCAACTACTACGGTATCGAGCTACGTCAGTTTTCTGGGTCTTATGTCCCCAGTATGCATTCGGTACTATTCAAACTTGCTCAACAGGGTCACACTCGAATCGGTCCTTAACCGACATAGACGGGGCTACCACCACGAAGGCCCAGCCTTCTCGATCTCTCCCATACTCTATCTCCGTCCGGTCTCAGATTTATTCAAGTGTGAGACAGAATGAAACATATAGCTCGCGAGTGAGGTTTCTCATTCACTTGACTTCTACCGTTTATTAGGAATCATAGCCGAGCTCTACATCAAATTACATGTACCAATATATAATCATTAGGGGTAAATAGGTACTATCATGCATCATAGGGTTTCAAACAACTCCTATAACTTAATACACAGAACATTAACTATACAATACATAGTGAATAAATAAAAATTTAAAACAAGCTTAATGCACCGTATACAATACATAGTGAATAAGTAAAAATTTAAAACAAGGTTAATGCATCGGAGCTTGCGTGGGCTTGCTCACAGTTAGCTTTCTTTGCCAAAGGAACGACTCCATGCTCCTCTTCGGATAGGTTGGTTCCTAACATGAATGATATGCAAAGAAAGGAATTATAATGGTGTTTAACTTTAAATAAAATCACATGCGATGACAGCTTTTTATTTTCAAAAGACAAAATTTTAGTTACATTTTTTTAAAAAATGGTTTTTAGAAACATAAAATATAATTTTAGTTGTTCACAAAAACAAAAAGGTTATAAATGAATTTTTGAGAAATTTTCGGGATTTATTGAAATCAAATGGATTTATAAGGAATTAAATGCTATTTAAACAAAATGAAACATTTACAAAAGTATTTTTAATGAAATTAAATATACAATTCTTATAAAACATAAAGTTTGACTAAAGAAATAGAAAAGTAAACTTTTTAATATTTTAACATGCCAAAGAATAATTATAAAGCATTAATGATTTATTGTGTGATCTGAATTATGTAAAATAGTTTTATGCATAAAATGAAAAATAGTTAGCTTCAGAATATACTTCTAGTTGAGAGGATCTTAACAAAATTTATTTCACAATTGTTCGAGCTATATTAAATTTTCTATGAATTTTATAATATTAAAATAGTTTCTCGACAAACGAATAAATCTTTTCGTAAAATACTTAAACCAGCCGGCTGGGCCTCCTGGAAATGGCCCACGTACAAAGGCCCGACGGGGAAAGCCACAAGGCTTGGCCCAACAGGGGTAAAGGGCCTTATGGAGGCCTGCTCAGGGGGTGCACTGCCCAAGTGGGCAGCCAGGCCGCTGGCCTAGCGGAGGCCTGGGAGCTCGGCTCCCAAGCGCGCTCGCGCGCG
>BCLF01000003.1:5426832-5467614 GCA_001602275.1 Zoysia japonica | reverse complement strand
CCAAAACCATGGCAAGGCAGGAGCTCCAGGTCCTGCACGCGCTCGACTCCGCCAAGACGCAATGGTACCACTTCACGGCGATCGTGGTCGCCGGTATGGGCTTCTTCACCGATGCCTACGATCTCTTCTGCATCTCGCTCGTCACCAAGCTGCTCGGACGCATCTACTACACCGACCCCACGAAGCCCAACCCGGGGTCGCTGCCGCCCAACGTCGCCGCCGCGGTGAACGGCGTCGCGCTGTGCGGCACGCTCGCGGGCCAGCTCTTCTTCGGCTGGCTCGGCGACAAGCTCGGCCGGAAGAGCGTGTACGGGATGACGCTGCTGCTCATGGTGGTCTGCTCCGTCGCCTCGGGCCTCTCGTTCGGGCATACGCCGACCAGCGTCATGGCCACGCTTTGCTTCTTCCGCTTCTGGCTCGGCTTCGGCATCGGCGGCGACTACCCGCTGAGCGCCACCATCATGTCCGAGTACTCCAACAAGAAGACGCGCGGCGCGTTCATCGCCACGGTCTTCGCCATGCAGGGCTTCGGGATCCTCGCCGGTGGCATCGTCACGCTCGGCATCTCTACCGTGTTCCGCGCGGCGTTCCCGGCGCCGGCATACCAGATCGATGCCGTGGCGTCCACCGTGCCGCAGGCTGACTACGTGTGGCGCATCATCCTCATGCTCGGCGCGCTGCCGGCGATGCTCACGTACTACTGGCGGATGAAGATGCCCGAGACGGCGCGGTACACGGCGTTGGTCGCCAAGAACGCGACGCAGGCCGCGTCGGACATGTCCAAGGTGCTGCAGGTTGAGATCGAGGCGGAGGAGAAGAAGCTGGACGAGATCACGATGGCCAAGGACTACGGCCTCTTCTCCAAGCGATTCCTGCGGCGCCACGGTCTTCACCTAGTCGGCACGGCCACGACATGGTTCCTGGTGGACGTCGCGTACTACAGCCAGAACCTGTTCCAGAAGGACATCTTCACCAGCATCCACTGGATCCCCAAGGCGCGCACCATGAGCGCGATCGAGGAGGTGTTCCGCGTCTCCCGCGCGCAGACGCTCATCGCGCTCTTCGGAACCGTGCCCGGCTACTGGTTCACCGTCTTCCTCATCGACGTCATCGGCCGCTTCGCCATCCAACTCGTGGGCTTCGCCATGATGGCCATCTTCATGTTGGGCCTCGCCATCCCGTACCACCACTGGACCACGCCAGGCAACCAAATCGGCTTCGCAATCATGTACGGGTTCACCTTCTTCTTCGCCAACTTCGGGCCGAACGCTACGACGTTCATCGTGCCGGCCGAGATCTTCCCGGCCCGGCTCCGTTCCACCTGCCACGGCATCTCTGCCGCTGCCGGAAAGGCAGGCGCCATCATCGGAGCGTTCGGGTTCCTCTACGCGGCGCAGTCGCAGGACAAGACCCACGTGGACGCCGGATACAAGCCAGGTATTGGCGTGCAGAACGCGCTGTACGTGCTCGCCGTCTGCAACATGCTCGGGTTCTTTTTCACGTTCCTGGTGCCGGAATCCAAAGGGAAGTCGCTCGAGGAGATGTCCGGCGAGGCCGACGATGAAGAAGCCTCCGTCAACGGCAGCGCCGCTGCCGGCCAGAACACCGGTATAGAGATGGTATAGATACCTTCAAACATGGGGTGTACAAAATAGGCACGGGAGTTTTTGTTAGCATGTCGTAGTATCTTTGTTATGTTCTCTTTGGTTAATTGGAGGAGGAACACCTGCATCATGACTTATTTATTTTTGCTAGTAGCTTCTTTGTTCAAGATATTGATGGGCAATACAATGCAAGTTCTAATGAACTTGCTAATAGTTTGGAATCGCATCCTCTGTATTTTTATAATAATATTCAGAAAATAGCCAGATTAATGTTGCCGTTCATGTTGTACTGATTGTACTGCAGAGTCCATCGATCGTAAGCAAATACGGAGTAAAAAATAATAAGCACATTTTTATTTATTAAGAATTGTTCGATAAACAGTATCGTACAAATAAATAACACCAGCACATATTCGATTCTCCATTGACCAAACTGTATAGTTTCAATATGCACGCACACAGCGACCGACGCTAACAATTTCTGAAGGAAACCAGTACACGCAAGAAGCAAATTAACCGTACAAAACCAAGAACACTCATCCACGCATGGCATGCAGGAGTGCGCAGATCGCCAGACTCACTACATCACAGTTCAAACCCTGATTTACGCCTGCTCCTGGCCGACGTTATCCTTGGAGATCTCCTCGAGCGACTTGCCCTTGGGCTCCGGCACGAACAGTGACATGAGCATGCCAAGGAAGTTGGTGCCGGCGAGCAAGAAGAGCGCGTTGCGGATACCGATCCCGGGCGAGTACCCGTGGTCAGGCTTCTTGGGGTCCTGCGCCGCGTACAGGAAGCCGAACGCACCGATGATGGCGCCGGCCTTGCCGGCCGCGGCGGAGATGCCGTGGCAGGTGGACCGCAGCCGGGCAGGGAAGATCTCGGCCGGCACGATGAACGTCGTGCTGTTGGGACCGAAGTTGGCGAAGAAGAAGGTGAGCCCGTACATCACGACGAACCCGGTGTGGTGCGCCGGCTCCATCCAGTGGTGGTACGGAACCGCGAGCGCGATCAGGAACACGGTCATCATAAGGAAGCCCATGACCTGGATCCAGAACCTGCCGACGATGTCGATCAAGGCAACAGTGAACCAGTACCCCGGGACGGTGCCGCACAGCGCGATCAGCGCCTGGGCTCGGGAGATGCGGAACACCTCCTCGATGGCGTTCATGGTCCTCGCCGGCGGGATCCACCCGACCTTGGTGAAGATGTCCTTCTGGAACAGGTTCTGGCTGTAAAAAGCGATGTCCAACAAGAACCATGTGCTGGTGGTGGCTAGGAGGTGGAGGCCGTGGCGCCGCAGGAACTGCGACGAGAAAAGGCCCCAGGTTTCGCCAGCGGCAACTACCTCACGATCCACCTCCTCGTCATCTTGGATATCCTTGTGGAGCACCTTGGACATGTCTGCAGCGGCCTGCTTCGTGTTGCGGGCGATGAGCGCCGTGTAACGCGCTGTCTCGGGCATCTTCATGCGCCAGTAGTAGGTGAGAGCGGCGGGAATGGTGCCGAACATGAGGATGATGCGCCACATGTAGTCGGATTGTGGCACGAGGGACCCCACGGGATCGACGTAGTACGGAGGCGACGGGTATGCGTTCCGGAACGCCGCTGAGACGACGATGGCCACGATGGTTCCAAAAAGGATACCGAAGCCCTGCATGGCGAACACCGCGGCGATGAAGGCACCGCGGGTCTTCTTGTTGGCGTACTCAGACATGATGGTGGCGCTGAGTGGGTAGTCGCCGCCGATGCCGAAGCCGAGCCAGAAGCGGAAGAAGCAGAGCGTGCCAATGACGCCCTTGGGCGTGTGCCCGAACGAAAGGCCTGACGCGACGGAGCAGACCACCATGAGGATAAGCGTGAAGCCGTAGACGCTCTTGCGCCCGAGCTTGTCGCCGAGCCATCCGAAGAAGAGCTGTCCGGCGAGCGTGCCGCAGAGGGCGACACCGGTCACGGCGGCGGACACGTTGGGCGGCAGCGAGCCTGGGTCAGGCTTGGAGGGGTCACTGTAGTAGAGACGACCGAGGAGCTTGCTGACGAGCGCGATGCAGAAGAGATCGTATGCGTCGGTGAAGAAGCCCATGCCGGCGATGACGATCGCCATGAAATGGTACCATTGCGTCTTGGCCTGGTCGAGAGTGGCCAAGACTTTGAGCTGACCTCCCGCCATTCTGTCAAACTTCTCCCGCTTCCTCTTCTCCTTCTTGGACCTGTTGTAGCAGATGAAATTATGGTTTGCTCGCTAGGCGTATGCTAGATATTGAAATCGGATGCAAGAAAGTCTGCTTACCTTCGAACCGAGGGAGAGGAGGAATAACTCAGGCAAGGACTGGATAAGATGGTTGTGCTTTAGCTCGTTGATCAGTTGCATATATATAGCCAAGCAGTCCGGCAAGATGAATTTACATTTGCTAATTAAAAATCTAATCTACCGCACGGCATGCCATTGCCTCCGAACAGGACCAAAACGGTCCCTGACAAGTGGACACATTGTTACTACTAAAAGATTTGGATATGTGAAAGTCAAATGCTTTGCTTGAGAAGATACAACTGGTTAGTACATCTTCAGATATTAGCTAAATCGTTGACCTATAGTACATAATATCATTTTGCGGCTCATTGGGCGAATCACCAGCTCAGAACTAACTGCTGCGCCGTTTCAACGTCCTCGCTGACCACTACTGGATTTGGATAGCACTAGTACTAAAGTAAGGCATGTTATTTTATTTTGTTCTTATATGAACGCTAGTTGTCAACGGCAGAACAATATGGCAAAGATCCGAATATGCGAGCATCGCCAGTGTTTTGTATAGGCTTCGTCTTCGTCTCTGCATTGATCTGTTATAAAAAATCAGATGAAGGCAGCTTAATCATTCTGTAGTGACCTTCAGTCCTTCACCCTCTGTACCCAGCTTGCTTAGATGAAACGTAGCAGTCTCAATCGTTTGCAAGTTCGTAAGTAGGATATTATCGATTTGACAAGTTGACAGCGAGGACATTTCGTTGATTGACCTCAGCTGTTACATCTTGCGATTTCGTTGCCTCCTCTAGAAACTGGCATGGCAAATGATAGAAAAAACCACTTTAGGTGTTAATACATACACTAGAAATTAAGCAACATCCAATGACGTGAAGCATCTCCTATCAATTCATCGAAGCATCACGCTTGGATTGACGAATCCTTTGCTGGGTCAGCTATGAAGATTAATTGCCAACCATATTGATTTTAAATGGGTTGACATTTTTTCAGTTTATTGCAGTTGACTTACTGAACAAATATCATCACCTTACTGCTTCATACTCCTGTGCAGTTAAATGAGCAGACACAATAGCGAATTTTTCCAACGTGCTGACTGCCGACTACATTCCCGGCCTGGGACAAAACAAAGGCACAAAGCGCCACCTTCTCAATGCCTGCGGCAATTCTGTTCACTTAGCATAGAAATTGGATGCTTCTATTTCAGTGTCAGAGCTATATATATAGTTCAGGGTACCAAAGAAGTCACATGTAATCTTTTGGGCCAAGCCAAGCCCAACTAGGAGTGTAGGCCAGTATCTCAAAATTTGGAACGAGAACTTTTGATCCTTTTGTCTAGCACAATGCGCAATCCATCCTCTTGCTTGGAATAATCGATCTTCTTGCGTTGTGTTGGGCCGTTGTTGGCACAACCTGCGATGGCTCGTGTTGGGGTTGGGGCCTGGGGGAACAACGTTGTGTGTCAGGAGGAAGGACAGGAACAAGACACGTTTGTGGGTCGTCTTTTGTAACTGGGCCGGGCAAGAGTAGGCCACGCCATGTCGACGCTAGGCCGCGTAAATATCGACCACGTCGACGCGTAACACGCCTCGAAAACCATATCTTCTTGGGAAAAATGGTACGGCGTACCGTGCTAAACAAAACCTACAACCATCGGTCACTGTTTATCAAAATTTACAGTAACTATCATGCTCGCTTAGGGCATTGGGTTTGTTTCCAACATTGCATGTGCATTAAGCATTTGCATGGCAGGTAAGTGGAAACTGTGGAATCTCCGACGACCCGTAATCTTTCTGCCTGCGAGACGGTTACTTTCGACATCTCAGAGAACACAGCAGTTGCCGGGCCGGATAACCACCACTGAAGAACGCGAAAGAGCACGCGGATCACCACTGACACCGAGGTGCGCGCCCCCACGTGCCGACGACCGCGCCTCCGTGCTGGGTAACCGCCCACAAACTCGAGTCCACACGCCGCCCGCATCGCCGTCCCACAGGATTCCCATGCCCGCCCACGGGCCACACTTCCGTCCCTCTCTGAGCTCTCTCCCTCTCCCTTCCCTCCCCTTCTCCCCAAACCCACCAAATGCTCCACCCCTCCTCCGCTCCCCACCGCCGGCCTCCA
Source organism: Zoysia japonica (assembly GCA_001602275.1). Classification (NCBI taxonomy): domain Eukaryota; kingdom Viridiplantae; phylum Streptophyta; class Magnoliopsida; order Poales; family Poaceae; genus Zoysia; species Zoysia japonica. The sequence goes on along the minus strand of BCLF01000003.1, from coordinate 5,461,629 downwards.
AAACCCTAGCTCACAGCGCCGATGTCGCCGCTGGCGGCGGCGGCCGCCGGAGGGCCCGCGGAGACCCCCGTCCCGGCGTGGCTCCGCGGCCTCCCGCGCGCCCCGGAGTACCGCCCCACGGAGTCGGAGTTCGCCGACCCCATCGCCTTCCTCTCCCGCGTGGAGCGGGAGGCCGCCGCCTACGGCATCTGCAAGGTCATCCCGCCCTACCAGCGCCCCTCACGCCGCTTCGTCTTCGCGCAACTGAATCGCTCCCTCATCTCCGCCGCCTCCTCCGACGCCGCCAATCCAGCCAACTCCAGCCCTTCCAACCCTACGTCCTCGCGGGCGGAATCTGCCGCCGTGTTCACAACTCGGCACCAGGAGCTCGGGACCCCACGGCGTGGGCGCCCGCCACCGCAGGTGCTGAAGCAGGTGTGGCAGAGTGGCGAGCGCTACACGCTAGAGCAGTTCGAGGCCAAATCCCGGGCCTTCTCCAAGAGCTACCTCTCTGGGCTTCGCGACCCGACTCCGCTCGAAGTGGAAGCCCTCTTTTGGAAGGCATCAGAAGACCGTCCTGTCTATATCGAGTATGCGAATGATGTCCCGGGTTCTGGCTTTGCTGCCACACAACAATCCCGGCGGCAGAAGAAACAGAGGCGAGAGGGTGACCCAGTGATGGACGATGGGGAGAAGGGTTCGGGGCGGAGATTATCAGGAAGCCCATGGAACCTTCAGGCGATTGCTCGTGCTCCTGGATCACTCACACGATTTATGCCAGATGATGTTCCAGGGGTGACCTCTCCGATGGTGTACATAGGAATGCTCTTTAGCTGGTTTGCATGGCATGTCGAGGATCATGAGTTACACAGTCTGAATTTCCTCCACACCGGCGCACCTAAGACGTGGTATGCTGTTCCTGGGGACCGGGCTGCTGAGCTTGAGGAAGTCATCCGTGTGCATGGCTATGGAGGGAGCTCTGATCGCCTTGGTATTTGTAGTTTGCCGTTCATATATGCATGTTACGGTTACAAATAAGTATATTAATCTGATTGTTGATCTGTGCAGCATCTCTGGCAGTGCTTGGGGAGAAAACCACATTAATGTCGCCAGAAGTTCTTGTTGCTCGTGGTGTGCCCTGTTGTAGGTACTAGTTTTCAACTTCTTCTTTTCTAATTCTATCAAGTGCTTATGCCATTAAAACACCTGTTATTTACAAATATATGTGGTGATGTGCATTGGTTTTCAGATTGGTTCAATACCCTGGTGAGTTTGTCGTGACATTCCCAAGGGCCTACCATGTCGGGTTTAGCCACGGTGAGCTGTGTTATCAAACTAATCTTGCATGTTCGGAGTGACTTATCTTGTTGAAACCACAATGTGCTATCTGTTGCGTGCTTCATGTTCAGGACATCAAAATAAAAGACAAACTATTTGAAACACACAGTGCTTCTGGCTTAGACAGTAGCTGTAGTTTCCATTTCCTGTAGAAAACATATCAGCGCTATCTCGATATTCATGTCACAAATCACAATAACTTAACGCCTCTCTATTTGAAGGCTCCATTTATATCTGATACAAGACAAGCTATCTAGACAATCAACTTGTTAATTCTCCTCAACAGACGTATACAAAGTAGTAACACATTATGTACTTGCTTGTAGCAACATCTTCTGAGGCTCAGGAGATGCCAATATCTGATAAGAAAAAGCCTATATAGACAATTATAGTTCCCCTCACATAAGTCGTTGATATAACATAGCAATAGACTATGTAAGTGCTTGCAGCAGCATCTTCTGTGATTCAGGACATGCCTTAGTTCCCTCATCTCTACTCGTTTAATTAGCAGTTCTAATATTCAGTTATAATACAGGATTTAATTGTGGAGAAGCTGCCAATTTTGCAACTCCACAGTGGCTAAAGTTTGCCAAAGATGCAGCGGTTCGGAGGGCTGTGATGAATTATCTTCCGATGCTCTCGCACCAACAACTACTGTATTTACTAGCTGTTTCTTTTATACCCAGGTAAACTTTTTGTTGCTGGAGACTGGAGTTCAATATATGATGAAAATAGCCTTTCTCCTGCTTTCTCCATAGTACAGTTCAATAGAACAGTAATTTCTTTAACTTGCCTAGTTTAAATAATTGATAGGATTAGATACACTTGTTAGGCCTTGCCTATGAATTTCGTGATTTGTAAAAAGTTTAACGTACTCCACTGTGTCGATTAAAGCCTTGCAGTTGACTGAGTAGATGTACTGGCTTCTTTGTCTGTGCAACAAAGTGATTACACATAACCTTGAATGTCTGCACATATGTTTTATTGTAACATATGTTTTATTGCTAGGCTAGCGCCTTTAGTTACAGAGATGTTGTAATATGTTGAACGGAATCAACTTTTTGTCATATTTTAATTGCTTTGTGGTGGGGTGGGTGGGGGCTAGAACTCATGAAAGGAGTCCATATCCAGAAAAAAAAAACGCCTATCTGGTTCCACCACACTATCCACCTGAAAATGGGGTAGTAATCTTGCTTGGTTTTCTTTACTGGAAGCTTGTTTGTTCTTCAAAATTGTAAAATAAGGAAGAAGAGATGATGATAGTCTAGTTAATCAATTTGACTGTGCAATCTGTTAATGCATTTGATGGTATGCTTACTGTAATTTTGGTGGGCGTATAATTGCGAGGGAAGCCGATTCGTATTATTTGTTGCACTTTGAATTTAGTGGATTCATTTCAATTTCAGGACTCCAAGAGTATTATCTGCGGTTCGAACTTCTCGGTTGAGAGATCGAAGAAAAGAAGAAAGAGAGTTGTTTGTCAAACAGGAATTCTTACAGGATATGATTAGTGAGAACAAGCTTTTGTATTCTTTTTTGCAAAAGAAATCAATCAATAATGTGGTTGTATGGGAGCCTGACTTACTTCCATCCCCGGCTTCTCTACATTCTTGTTCTTTTGGCTCAAAAGTTCCTGACAGGAAGTCTGAGGTTGGTTGCAGAATTGAGTCTCTGCAATGCGACGAAAAAGATAAAAATAATAATATATACGATGGTACTACATACTTGTCTGGAAGACTCTCTGAATCTATGTCTAAGGATAGCAAATCATCAAATACTGCGTCTGCTTCTGGGGAGGAGCATCCTGAAGCCGATGGAGATGATGAGGATGACCTTCCTTTTGATTTGAGTATTGATTCTGGCTCATTGACATGTGTGGCTTGTGGAATTCTTGGTTTTCCATTCATGGCAATTCTGCAACCGTCCAGAGAAGCCTTGGAAGGGATTTCCCATATTCATGGGAAAAAGGATAAGCAGAATTTTGATAAAGATAGTTCAAATGTACTGCCATGCTGTCCTGCTGATGATAATTACGGTATGCATATCTTAGCTTCCAATTTTTTTTTCTTCATGATTTTCTAGTTCACATCTTTCCTGCAGAACTGAGAGTTGGTGCCTAAGTGAAAATTTCACCAATGCATACAAGTTCTTATTATTGATTATTCTTGAGGTTTTGACTTTTGAGTTGATAATATTTTGTTGTTCTGGTGGCTTTTGGTGATGATTGATGATTTCGGTTCTTGCATGATGGACACACTGATCGGGAGCACTTTTTAATTTCAAACTCTAAACTAGCATGGCGTGCTGTCACAAGCGCCCTGTTCTTTTACCTTTGTTATGAATGGGTGTAGGATTAGAGATGGGTTGTGAATATGTGGTTTTTGAAAACTTGGAATATAACTCTATTAAATGTTTCTGATATCAAGCTCATTTCAAAGGCACTTTTTATTGTTTTATAAGCATGTTAACCTGCTTAGTACTACGTTCTTTATAATTTGCTATCTAAACTTACTCATCCATAAAAGTTGAGCTATTTCTGAAGAGGTGCTAGAATTCTGTCCATTTGAGATCTATATGATACTCATACGCGCTGATTTCAATCTATGTGTGTATTATTTCTTGTTTATTGAATTCTTCACTTGTGCATCTTTTTTCCATCCATAATGTGAGGTTTTGTTTTCTTGTGTGTATAAAATCAGGATGTTCATCTATTCCCAGTAAACCTTCCAGCTTTGTAAAACAGCCATATCTGGACTCTCTTGCTGAAAAGGATACCTTTGACTATCAGAATATTGATTCACAAAGAAATAATGTTTGTTTAGTGGACAATGAACTTCAGGAATCACCGCAGCAGCACAGTAATGGTCTACATCATTGCAGCGTTGAAAACACTCATCTTTTATGCAGTAGCAGGGAGAAGTCTGATAATATACCCATTGATAATCTTGGCTCAGAATCAAGAAAACAATCAGACACATGTGACATTGATGCACAAGCTTCAGATAACTGTGAGAAAACTATTAACTGGAATACAAACTGTACATTCGCGCGGCCCCGAATCTTCTGCTTGCAGCATGCCCTTGAGATTGCGGAGTTGCTTGAGGGCAAAGGTGGTGTCCATGCCCTAATTATTTGCCATTCAGGTAAAAGAAGACTAGCATAGTTTTCAGTTTGACTGTATAGATGCTGTTTGATACAAAATTGTTTCCACAAATGGTTATGTGTATTTGCATAGTTTTGTTTCCTCCTCTTCCCCATATGTAGTTCATATTTGGCTTCCCTTCATTTTTGTGACCTACTTTTTGTATTAAGAATTTATGATTCCATGTTACTAAAGGAGTAATATATTTTTGCAAGAAATTTATTGTGAAAAAAACACTAGAAATGTATTGAGTGGACCCAAGGAGGCAATGCTATGCAGTTGAAACCTGAATGCTCATCAGTGTGTATAGGCAGCAGATTGCAGATGCTTATTCTATCTATGGTATGTCTGCATGTATATAAGTGGCAGATTTCATATGTTATTGTATGAAATAGTTGGAGTTAGATCCGAGTCCGAACTATATTTTATCGAATTCAACTCTGAGTGAAATTTCACATCCTTTCTGTTATTTATTTGTTATTCTGCATAGTAACACCTGATCTTGAATCAGATACTGACATTGATGTCGGTGTCTAAATAGAAATGGTGATCAATAGCTGGGCCACCTCCTGAATGTCCCTTAACTTCTTGTTGTGAGACATGATAGGGACTTGTAGAGCATTTTTCTATGTTGATGGTTTTCACTGACCAATTGTTTGTATTGCTCTCCCTGCAGATTATACCAAATTAAAAGCGCTTGCAATATCAGTAGCAGAAGAAATTGAGTTTCAGTTTGACTGCACAGATGTTCCACTTACAAATGCCTCCAAGTCTGATTTACATCTAATCAACATTTCAATTGATGATGAGGGACACGAGGAAGATGGAAGAGACTGGACATCACAGATGGATCTAAACTTGAAATATTGTACTAAGCTTAGGAAAAAAAGGTCAGGGGATCAAAAACAACCTCCTTTGTCATTGTGGAGACTGTTTTCCAACCAATTGCCTACTTCAGAGGCTCCAAATCTCAAATGGCTCTGTAGGAAAGCACGAACGCCATACAAAGTTATTGATGTTATTTCAAATTCTAGTGCCACAAAAGCTGCTGCCAAAGTTGAGCCTGAAGATACAACACCTAAAGTGGGCAGTTTTGGAAATGTTTGTGAGGAACAAAATAGCCAACATACTCTCCAACAGTGTGGTTCCCTGCAATCAAGTAGACCGCAGGGTTCTGATGATGTAGCCTTGCGTACAGAGGAGGATGACAATAAACATTGTCTTGTTGATATCCCTATAATTCTTGCTGAATACCCTATGATGCATCAAATTTGTGAGGGCCCTGTAAGTTTTTACACATGCGATGAGGCTATTTGTTCATCAGATTCCCAGGATTCACTCCCACTTGCTCTTTCACCTGTTGAACTTGTCAGAGATCAAGAATATGTTAGATCGACTGAGCAAATTAGTTTGACATCTGTTTCTGTTCAACAGTTTGATGATGAAAGTATCTCCATGGAAGGAAGCATGAACTGTATAAACAGTCATGAGTACTTGGAATCTCAGAATGCTACTATAGGGTGCAGAGATGAACAGTTGCAGGTTGACACCACCCATGCCTTTGTCAAGTCTGTTGAGCCTGAGAGTGTTTGTCCCAATAATTCAAAGGATGAATCTCCACAGAAAGAGCACACACTAGCTGCTTTGGTGACTGTCATACCTGCAGAAGGTGGACAATCTATCCACAATGAATCAAACACTCTTGATATTTTACTTGGAGCTTTAGCTGAAGAATCCAAAGAAGCAGATGATCCCGGGAAAGATGAGGTCGGCAGTGCTTCCTTGACATTAATGACACTGGCTAGTAGTGATCAACCTTCAGCTGAAGTTAAAGAAGGTAAGGTTGTAGAAATGGCGAAAAGAGATGCAATTTCCGGCGTAACAGAAAATGGCCAACATGTTGTTCAGTCTCAGGACTTCCAGTTATCAGATCTGCTTTCTAGAAGCATTGGGAGGTCCAATAGAACAGATATTATATGCTATGTTAGACGCAAACAAAAAAGAAAGAGAGAATCCAATTCTATTACTGATACTTCACATAGTGTAGGGAGTTTTGCTCGTTCACCCTGTGAGAGTTTGAGGCCAAGGGCTAGACCTGCAGTAATCGAAGAGAAGACGACTATGGAAGCCTCAATCGCGAGAAAAGGCAGGAGAACAAAAATGGGACTGTTTCAATGTGACATTGACCTTTGTGACATGGAATTTGAGACTAGAGCTGAACTTAATGCCCACAAGCGCAACATTTGCACTGATGAATCTTGTGGCAAGCGATTCAGCTCACACAAGTACTTGAAGCGTCATCAGGTTGTCCACAGTGAAGTGAGGCCATTGAAGTGCCCCTGGGACGGTTGCGGGATGACTTTCAAGTGGCTGTGGGCTCAGACTGAACACGTCAGAGTGCACACAGGGGAGCGGCCCTACAAGTGCTCTGCTCCAGACTGCGGGCAGACGTTTAGATATGTCTCAGATTACAGTCGCCACAGAAAGAAGTTTAATCATTATTAATCTAGATTCCCAGTTGCAGTCACAGCTGGGGACAAATCTCCAGTTGTTTGTGTTGGGGGCCTATTATGTTGTAGCGGCTCACTTAACCACCTGACAACTGATTGGCCTAGTGTATTATTCCTTTGTTAAAATTGTGCTAAGTTTAGGAAGTAGAAATTGTTGGGGGGCGAAAGTTCACCCCTCTTCATCGATGTCATAAGCTGATCTTCCCACTGACACGTGGTCATTCATTCTTTGTTCCTCTGATCAGTGATGTATGTAATCCCTGAACAACATTTATGATGAAATCGTACATCAAAATAATCTCAGGTCTCCTTCAAGTACCACTTCATTGTTGTACATGAGAGGTGAGAAGTATCGGCAACAACACTTAACACGCTATAAGATGCTTCTCTGCTACCTACCTCTGTCTCCGGTCTGGGTAAATCTGGCTTGGCAACAATGCTTGGATCAGTGTATGCTTTGTCATCCAATCAAAGCGAGTTCAGATCAATATATGGTTTTGTGTGCATTCATCCAGTCTTTGTCCCTATTCAGATTGATTGTCTGTTCATCACGGTTGTCCACAAATTCTGTGTGTTTCGTTGAGGTGGAGTTAATCGGTGCCTTGTTCTCCATCACAAGTTCCTCCACTGGCTTGTTCTACATCAGGAGCGCTCCCAGTGAAAGCGAAAAACTGGCTTGGTTTCTGTAGCGAGGAAGATCAGGAAACCAGTAGAAACTATTGTTGCATCGTTGCTGCTCCGATGGCCACGAAAGGGTGGAATCTCTTTTGAATTTATAGGGCGTAAGTGTTTACTTGGAAGAAAGACGAGCATGCCATTCGAAAGAGAAGCCATGTCCAAGCGCGCTCCGGGCGTGGTTTGGATTAGGGAAGAGAAAAACACTCAACCTCAAAACCCATGTAAATAGAATGAACACTAAATATATACTACCTCTGTTTCAAAATATAAGTATTTTTAAATTTGAATAAAGTTAAAATCTTTTAACTTTTATCAATAATATCTAAAAAAAATTATATAATCACACGGAAATGAATTTTCACCGGTAAGAGAGCTACAGCATTGGAGCTTCAATCATATCCAGTAAATCAATCAAATAAGTTAAAAGTTTATACTGATAACCTGAAGAAACCATCATCCTCTTTCTGCTCTTCATGGGTATCTCTGAATATCCTGACTGGTGGCTATTCCAACTCCAAGATACATGATCTAAAAGAAGGCTAGCATGGCTCTGCTAGAATGAGAAGTATGAGCAGAAATCTCTGAATATATGCCAAGATTGAGAGGGATTTGGTTTGGATTGAGGAGTGGATTCAAATCCTGGGAATATCTTTAGGAGCAGGTAAAAAGGGGTGGATACTGATTTCATTTGCAAGTACATGTGCCCTTTCGCACAACTATTTGGGTTGATGTTCTCTCTAGATTTCTCATGGGTGGTGACCGTATCACGGCTTTGTTCGCGCAAGCAGCCAAGCACAACGCGATGAAGTGGTTCCCCAGGTCAAACATAACTCAAATGGATAATTCCAACCATTCTCCCAAAACTCTAAAGCCTGAACACAATGAGACATGATCTTTGAAATGCCTAATTACAGATACATAGTTGCACTGCAGCTGATCTGAGGATAATTCCGCATAATATGCCAAAAGTTTACCACTTCATAGATAAGAACAAGGTCCCAAATGCTCAGAACTCAATCTGAATTCATCTCAGATCTCACTAACAGGCTGATCAAATGCACAGAATAACTAACCACACCTACAGTGCCAAAAGGGAACATAGAAGCGGAAGCAAATCCTCCACCTTTATTATCGGCACCAAGAACCGATTTGCCGTCTCCTACTCGGCGGCCTTCCCCTCCTCCTGGTTGCCCTTGTACTTGTCAAGCGCGGGGCCGGTGAGCCGGCAGATGCGCCACTGCGGGAGCACGTCTGCGCCCATCTCCTCGTAGAAGTTGATGGCGTTTTGGTTCCAGTCGAGCACGCACCACTCCACCCGCCCCATTCCAATCTCGGCCGCCCTACCGGCGACGGCGGACAGCATCATCCGGCCGAGTCCGCGGCGGCGCCAGGGGGCGCGCACGAAGATGTCCTCCACGTACAGCCCGGGCTTGGCGAGAAAAGTGGAGTAGTTGGGGAAGCAGATGACGAACCCCGCCGTGATGCGCCCGCCGCCGCGAGGGGAGGCGAAGGCGGCGGCCTCCGGATCGGCCAGCGGTGACGCGGAGAGGTCGAGGCGGCGGGAGGCGAGGGTGGTGCCGGAGTCTGGGACAAGAGGCGAGGAGGAGATGTCGAGGACGAGGGCAGTGAAGGATGTGAAGGGAGGAGGCGCCGGCGAGGGGAAAAGCGTGGAAGTGAGGAGCTCCTCGGTAGCGGCGAAGAGGTCCGTGAGGAGCTCGAACTCGGCCATCTGGTGGATGAGACGGTGGATATGGGGCACGTCGCGGGCGTCGGCCAGGCGGAGCTCCGCCCACACGTCGCCGGAGAAGGTGATGGAGTTGGCTGGCGCCGCCATCTTGGTCCGCCGTGGGGAGTAGAGGAAACAGAGCGATAGCCGATAGGAAGCGGAGCAGGTGAATGGGGAACGTGGAACGGCGAATTTGACGTATGTTATTATAATTTTACAAATTTTAAAATATAATAATGATGTGTTAATAATAAATAAAATAAGTGAATAATATGTAAAGTTAAATAAGCATATTTTAAATTTCGTACGAAGCGCTGTGTATTGCTGTTTTTGACCATATAAGCCGCAGGATGGCGCAGGTGGGGATGGACGGTTGCGTGTCCGACAGCTGGGAGCGACCACTGCGTGCTCGACCGCGATCTCAGTCCCTGATTTGCTGGTTGCTTTGTCCTCCGTTTTTCCTACGCGGCGAATAGTGACCGTGTGGATTCTCACATTGATACTCCTATTTCAGAATTTAATTTTCATAGTTGCATCAGCAGTACTTGGTTGGGACAGTGAGGAAGATGAATAGAAAAGTAGCAGTAAATGATGGTATAAAGTTAAAACATTACAGATATTAAGAGCTGCACGTGGAGCTTAAAACAACAGCATGTGAAATGGAGGGAGTAAATTTGAACAGTCAACTATGCATATCATATGTTCATCTCGGCTAAGATCTGTTTGTTTAAGAAGATTAAATATTTTAGAGATTATAAGATTATAATCTATAAAAATAAACAAATAGGATTAAAACATATTTTCTCACACCATTCTAGGGTAAAGACTAGCTGGGAGTCGTTGAATTTAATAGATGAACGGTTCACATCAATCGTTCGTGTTTTTTTTAAGGAGAGAACCCACTTATCATTGAGAAAAACCCACCCATCCTCGTCATACGATGTCATAGGATGTATGAGGATGGTGTGAGTTTTTCTTTTCTCCACCAAACATGACAGTTTATTTATCAAATTATTTTAATCTCAAGCTTGATTATTATAATCTACTAAGCTAGTTATTAAGTGCTTATTTAAGATTATAATCTTAAAAAAGACTCACTATCTCTGTCAAATTGAAAATAAACTGACTTGTCAAACAAACAAGTACATATTATAATATAGATTATAATTTAAATTATAAAAAATTAAGATTATAATCTAGATCATATAATCTAATAGGAAAACAAATAGGCCTAAAGCACACTACTTCTAACATATATTCACTCTAGTTTTAAAATATTAACACAATTATGTTTTAATATTAATTTTGATTATTTGTTATATTTAAAACAGTATACTTATAGACATGGATATACACTATTTTTTGAATTGAATCAAAACTAAAATACAAACCTCTGTTTACAAATACTTGATAATTTTGAATTTTACTGTTCATGTTTTAACTAATTATAATTTTTAAAATATTTAATTAAATAACTTATAAATAACATCATAAATTTTGCCATCGTATATACTTTGAGAATGTATATTTTTTATATTTATATGTCAAAAAATTTCAGAAAAAACGAACAGTCAATCGGTTTATAGAAAACGGAGGTTTGTATCAGTCTAAACAGTAGTAAAAAGATCAAAATATCCAAACGACCTCAAATCGAAGGCAATTTCGTTCGAGGCGCACGTCGCATAAAACCCCGGCGCGTTCCGACCCGCCGCCGTAAACCCTAACACCCGCGAACCTCCCACCCAGCACGCCGCACCCCGTCCTACGCCGCCGGAGGTCGGCCGCCATGGTGAAGGCCTACCTCCGATACGAACCGGCCGTCACCTTCGGGGTGGTCGCTTCCCCGGAGTCCAACGTTGCCTACGACCCCTCCGGCCGCCTCCTCCTTGCCGCCGCCCTTGACCGCCTCGCTGCCTGGGACCTCAAGCGCGGACTCCCCACTGTCACCTTCGCGCCCTCCTCATCCTCCCCCTCACTCGCTGTCTCCTGCATAGCCTCATCCCCTTCAACCGTGGCCTCCTCGTTTGTACGCCTGACCCCCTCCGTGCTTTCATTCCCCTCCTCATTTGCAGTCTGATTCCAATTTTTGAACTTTGAAGTCTCGTCTGGTGTAGGTTGCTAGCGGGCACGCGGATGGGAGCATCAGGCTGTGGGACGCTGAGACGGGCACCTGCGAAGCTACACTTCACGGCCACCGCTCCGCCGCTTCCGCCCTCCGCTTTGCTCCGTCCGGGGCTGTGCTCGCTTCAGGCAGCAAGGACTGCGACGTAATCCTCTGGGATGTCGTTGCTCAGGCAGGCCTCTTCCGCTTGCGAGGCCACCGTGATCAGGTATGCCATTGTTTCACACGTTCCTTTCTTCATTGTGCGCATTGCTTAGTAGTGCTTGTTCGGGGTTCCAATGTGCAGGTCACCGATTTGGTGTTTTTGGATTCTGGTAAGAAGCTGGTGAGCTGCTCCAAGGATAAGTTTATCAGGGTCTGGGACCTCGACACGCAGCACTGCCTCCAAATCGTTAGTGGTCATCGCAGTGAGATATGGTCAATGGATGTTGATCCTAGCGAAAAGTTTCTAGTGTCTGGGTCAGCTGATCCAGAACTTCGGGTGTTTGGAATCCGACAATCAGCAGATGAGGGTGAGGACTGGAGCAAGTGGGATGTGCTGAAATTGTTTGGTGAGATTCCAAGGCAGAGCAAGGAAAGAGTGGCAACCATCAGATTTAATAAGAATGGTAGTCTTATGGCATGCCAGGTGGCTGGGAAGACAGCAGATGTCTACAGGGTTCTTGATGAAACAGAGGCCACACGCAAGGCCAAGAGGCGGATGCACAGGAAGAAGGAGAAAGCATCGACGAAATCCATGGCCACGGAAGAGAATGGTACTGTCATAGATCCTTTGCCAGCTATGCAGACTCCTGCTGTTGTCGTTACTGATGTCTTCAAGATTATTCAAGTTTTGCGGGCAAACAAGAAAATTTGCTCAATTGCCTTTTCCCCAAGCAATCCACCAAAAGGATGCCTTGCCACTTTGTCTTTATCCCTTAACAATAACATGCTTGAGACATATTCTGTGGATAATGAGAAGGTCTCAAAGATGTACTCAATTGAAATGCATGGGCACCGCTCTGACATTAGGAGTGTCTCTCTTAACTCAGAGGACAACCTACTGATGTCAACTAGCCATAATGCTGTTAAAATTTGGAATCCTAGTTCAGGTGACTGCCTTCGGACCATTGACTCAGGATATGGGTTGTGCAGTACTTTTGTCCCTGGAAATCGGTATGCCCTTGTTGGTACAAAAAGTGGTACTTTGGAGATTATTGATATTGCTAGTGGGAGCTTAGTTGAGGTTATAGAAGCTCATGCTGGCTCCATACGATCGATCATACCCATTCCAGACGAAGATGGATATGTTGGTGCACGGGGTTTTGTCACTGGGAGTGCTGATCATGATGTCAAGTTTTGGGAATACCAGATGCAGAAAACTGATACTGTAAGCCCTCTCTGTGTTCAATCTAGAATGCCCCAAGTAGTTTTGTACCTCAAGTGTCTGGTTTTCCTTAATAGTTAATACTCCATGAAGTGACCTCCAATAACAACATCATTTTGATATTTGGTATCATTCTCAAAAATCCAATTGCATGTGTTTCTGGAATTTCTTGAATATTTTTGACAGAACTTAAATGAATCACCAATGCCTCTTGCTAAATTGTCATTGTTTTCTGTATTTTGTTTACTTTGTTACAGAATTCTAAGCAGCTGACTGTAACAAATGTGAAAACCTTGAAAATGGATGAAGATGTTCTTGCTGTCTCAATTGGTAACAGTCAAGTAGGGAAACAGTATATTGCTATTGCTCTCTTGGATTGCACGGTTAAGGTTGCTCTCTAACTCATGTCCACACATCATATCTTCCTTATGTTTCTTTTTGCCCAACTGGAAATCTAAAAATATTATTTAGCACTTGATCGTCGTAGGGGCGGTATGGATTTGTTTATCCTGTCAAAATCTATGGTACATTATTGTTTGCATATGTAGTTTACTTGCTACTGATATTGCAACAATAAAATAACATTGGTAAATATGTGTTTCCTTGTGCTTTCTTGTGTACAAAGCACGATTCCATTGCCATCATTTTCATATTAGCAGTAGTAATTCTCTTCAAAAAGGTGTACTCAATTGATTTTTTCTGTCTGCATAGTTATGAAATTAATGTCTGCGTCAATTAAAGAACTGCTCATTAGCACATGAAATCGAATTTAATTGAATTTGGCTTATTTAGTTTTATTGAAAAAGGGATAAGTCCTGCTTCTGTTGTGTTTATGTTTTAGCATTTGCTTGTAATATTCTGTTGAATTACTATTTAATCTGATCGAAGGATGATCAGCAAGGACCTTCACTGTATATTACATTGATACGAAACTATTCTTGATTCCCGTGAGACTCCACTTGCATCTTAGAAACTTTGTTGTAATAGATTTTTACTCTGATCAAGTAATTACTTTCTTAACACTTATCTTGCTACTAATATATTTATGTTTATACAGATCTATCACTTGGACACACTGAAATTTTTTCTGAAGCTTTATGGGCACAAACTTCCGGTTCTCTGCATGGACATATCATCTGATGGGGCTCTAATAGTTACAGGTTCTGCAGACAAAAACCTGAAGATCTGGGGTATGGACTTTGGGGATTGCCATAAGTCTATATTTGCTCATTCAGACAGGTACATTCTTGACATTTTGTTTTATCGTTGGTTTCTAATTTGTATGGGAACCCTTAAAGTCCTTTTCTTTTTTGGATATTTTTCTTTTCAGTGTGATGGATGTTAAGTTTGTGCATAAAACCCATTATATATTCAGTGTGGGGAAAGATCGCACTGTGAAGTACTGGGATGCTGATAAATTTGAGTTGTTATTAACACTTGAGGGGCATCATGCTGAAGTTTGGTGCCTAGCAATTAGCAGTCGAGGTGATTTCGTTGTAACAGGTTCTCATGATCGCTCCATTCGCCGATGGGATCGTACTGAAGAACAACTGTTCATTGAGGTATTATGTTCCGAAATTTATAGGTTTGGATGAAGTTTCTTGATGTATTTGCTGCTGCACATTCCAGTAGTTTTTTTTCCCTGCCTTTCCATGGACAGCTTTCACCACCAGATATCAACTTATCTGCAGGAAGAGAAGGAGAAAAGACTGGAAGAAACTTTTGAGGCTGATTTAGACAATGATATTGAACATAGACATGCGCAGAAAGATGATACTCCTTATGAAGGTTCCGTGGGTGTTCCTGGCAGGAAAACAAAGGAGGCACTAACTTCTGCAGATGCAATTATTGACGCACTCGACACTGCTGAGGAAGAACTAAAGCGCCTTAATCAGCACAAGGTAGTACACATATATCTGGCACCTCTTAGTTATGATGTAAGAGCCACCGAAAGGAATGTTTCTTGATATGTACATTTTTTTTTTGGTTTTCAGGAAGATCTAAAGAATGGGAATGGGGGTAGATTTCAACCTAATGTTATAATGCAAGGGCATTCACCCTCTGACTATGTTCTGAATGTAGTTTCACAAATTCGCCCAAATGATTTGGAACAAGCCCTTCTGGTATGTTTTTCCTGTTCTCTGGTAATGGATTGCTTAAATACTGCCATAATTTCTCGTGCACAAATTTCTTTTTTTGCTTTCTTTAAGAAAAAAATGTCTCAACTACTTAATGTGGCAAAGCTTTTGTTCCCGGCTAAATAAATTGTTTATTTCTGACCTGATCATGTTCCTTTGTTGATTTGAAATCAAACTCATACTTTAATCTACAATAAACAATCATTCATGCATCAACAATGAATTTAGTGGTTTCATTGGTTAAAATGCCAGTTTCTTGTACTCTCGTCTCAATCTCAATAAATTGTTAATGAAGGTTTCAAGTCTGAGATCATAGTCTTGCAAAACAGTTTCTTAGTAATCGTGATTAATCACAGTTTTATGATTATTATGGTTTGTCAAATATTTATATACTCTTTAAATCTTTGGTGCAGTCATTGCCCTTCTCAGATGCACTAAAGCTCATGTTCTACTTGAAGGAGTGGTCTCTGGTTCCTTCAAAGGTAAAAGAATAGTTTGATATGTAATCCTGTTTGCTACATTATGTGAGTTACCTGCTTGCTTTGTCAGGTTAAACCGTTGAATTCCCTTCCACAAATACTTATGTCTCCATTTCGATTGCTCAATTCCCACAACTATTTTGTTTCCGCTCCCGCTTTCATGTCAGCTACTTTTGCCTGGTTATCATTATAGCTTGTGAATGTTATCATATGTTAACTCTTCCAAAATATTTCTTCGTTGTTATTTGAATTTCCACCTTCCCATCTAGTATTGCATTAGTGTCTTTCAGTTGTCCTTATAGGAATGCCATAAGCTGCTTAAGTTAACAGCATTAAACTGTTTCCTAGGATTTGTTAGAGGTGTGACATGCCAAAAATGAATATGTTTGGAAACTGCGTTGATTAGTCTTGTTTGTTTCACTGTGTAACAACTCACGACATTCTACTTTGACCTCATCTCTATGATGTCATCTTCCAAAACTCAGATTTTCGCTATAACCATTGCAGGTTGAGCTTGTTTGTAGGATTTGCTTAGTGCTCCTTCAGACGCATCATAATCAATTAACTACTACACCAACAGCACGATCATTGTTGACAGAACTGAAGGATATCCTTTACAGTAGAGTAAAGGTAACTAGTTTTTTTCTTCAGATTTTGAACATGAAGCTCTGCAGCAATCTGATCGTTTTATCTCCTTGATCTATATTCCACAGGAATGCAAGGATACTATAGGTTTCAACCTTGCCGCAATGGATCATGTGAAAGTACGCCGATTCTTACCCATGTTGAAATTCAGGTTTTTTCAACCTTAAAACTTCAGCTGATATTTCCCCCCATTTATATCAATCTTTAGGAACTGTTGGCCTTGAGATCAGATGCACCATTCCGTGATGCGAAGGCAAAACTTATGGAGATCAGGCAGGAGCAATCAAAGCGATCAGATAGGACCGTCGGGAACGAGAGAAGGAAAAAGAGAAAGAAGGCGTCTGGAGAAAGTTGAACCTCGGGCAAAGTTCGAGGAGAATTGTTCTGTTGTGCTTGAGTTTGTAAGCTACACTGAACTTGCTCGTTTCATTGGTATGCGAGCACTGTAGAAGTTTTGATGATGAGTCTAACGGTAGTCCGTATTTATTGGTTATGAATAGAATTTGCACAGAAACTTCATCCTCAAATTATAAATAATCGCACCATCCAAGAATACACAAGATCAAATATTTGATTCTGTGGGATTAACGCAACACAGTAGAGTAAGATTTTACATGAGCGTCAGTCTTCCACAATACAACGCCAATACATGTGGGCAGACCTGATTTTTTTAAAAAAAAAATCGCAGACCTGAAATTTCCTGTAGGAAGCCAATACATGGTACAACTTGTATTTTATTTTTCAGTACAAACTAGGACGCCGTTGGCCGGGGTAGCCTCTTTGCAATTTCCTGTCGCCGTAACATGTGTCAGGTGGAGGATGTTGAACACAAATTAATAAAGAGAAGGAATTATAAAGCTACTGATTGTGAGTAGAACATAAAGACGAGGATAACATACAACAGCTCAAACATAGGTGCGCTGTTGCTAGGAAATCGCTAGTGAAGATGCAAATCATAGAGATATAGCTAAGGGAGCTTCATGTGAGCATACCTCAAACAGTTGGTTTATATTATCAGCTGTCTTTGCTGACGTTTCAATGAAATACATATTGTTCTTCTCTGCATACTCTTGTGCTTCCTTCAAAGAGCATAGCATCAACATCAAAGCAGTCATTTATCACATATCGATCACTTGACAGTGAGTGTATATTCTTACCTGTGAAGGTACACTTCGATTTTCATGTAGATCAGCCTTATTCCCAACTAACACCATTACAATACCAGGGCTACCATGTTTCTGAAGCTCCTGAAGAATAGGAAAGAAAATTAGTGTAGAATTGACCTCAAACCAAAAATAGGGTGGAAAGTGCAAGATAATGCATACAACTAACTCTGAATACAATCACCTCGTCAGTTGGTATTGATTAAATAAAATATACAAAGTGTAGTTTGCTTATATATTCTATCGCTGCTGCATATACAAGATGGTACTATTATCCAAATCAATCCATTTGGAATCTTACACTACTACTCTCATAGTATAGAATCCTATTTATAAAAGGTGTTGAAAACAGATTAAAAAAATCTAATAAGCCCTAAATACTAAGCATAAGACCAGAAGAGAAGAGGGTTGCTGATAGCTTACCTTTACCCAGTACTGTGCTTTGCTAAAAGATTCTGGACTAGTAATGTCATAGACAACGATTGCAGCGGCAGCTCCCCTGTAGTAAAGTGGTGCTAATGCAGCGTACCTGGAATTGAACAGTTCTCAATTCTCATGGCTTGTTTTACTGAAGAAAAGGCACGTATAGCCTTGCAACAATTATGGATTGACATTTTAGGAAAGAAAAATAGAAGATGGACCAAATGTGCATAGAGTACTATCGGGAAGTTTCTGACTACATTTGCTAGAACTATGCTGCAA
Organism: Zoysia japonica; assembly: GCA_001602275.1. Taxonomy (NCBI): domain Eukaryota; kingdom Viridiplantae; phylum Streptophyta; class Magnoliopsida; order Poales; family Poaceae; genus Zoysia; species Zoysia japonica. Next base: position 5,443,641 of record BCLF01000003.1, on the reverse strand, counting down.
ATCTAACATATTAGTTAGCAAAAACTAGGATAAGAACTAGCTTACAGGAGTTGAATTTGTACCTCTCTTGCCCAGCAGTATCCCAAATTTCAAACTTCACTATTGTTGAGTCTTCCAATGCCAATGTTTGTGATAAAAAGGAGGCACCAACAGTTACCTATAATAATTTGAGGAGATAAGCTGGGAAAAAGAATGCAAGCAAAAGTAATGCATCTTCTAAGGTGTAAGTTTTCATACACGGCTCAACTAGCTAGAAACAGTATATCACCTTGGAGGTAGGATCAAACTGACCACGAACGAAGCGAAGAACAATGCAGCTTTTCCCAACACCTGAGTCTCCCAGCAATACCAACTACGAAATGATAGATAAAAAACATCTCAAAAGTCCCTAATCAGATGTTGTCAGAACAGCTCACAATGTGTTACTGTACTCGATAGTGCCATCAATGCAAATGAATAATGAACACATTCATTCTCTGAATAAAAAATTATTCAATAATCCATATGCACACTTATGCCACAGCTTATCCTTTGTAAGTCAGCAATAAAGCACATTAAGAAAAAGAATTATGTTCTCAGATAATACAGTCAGTCATAAGCAAGTCATAACAACATTATCGCAATAGCATTGGTGAAATGAGAAGAATGATGCAAATAATGTGACCCTTTACGCTCATCATGACCCCAGATATCCTGGGCTGAAATGCTAGTTCAGCAAATGCACAGTTTGTCGGCTGTGTAGTAGTATCCAAAATTTAATCAGTACATATAGAACTATAGTTATTTTTTGCTTGTTTAACTGCCGCTCCATGATTACATCATCAAACAACATAGAAAGGTTGAAATTAATGTTAGGTTTGCCATTACAGTGACATAAACAAGCAAACATAAGCAAACCAAAAAATGGAGAGAGAGATAGGGAGGGGAAAAAATGAAATGAATAACCATGAACATGAATGCAGGAAATAAAGAAGAAGGTTTAGCTAACCTTAGCACGCAAGTCCTTCGAATCAGTAGCAGAAGAGTTATCGTTGTTGATATTGTTTAGCCCTCCCGTGCTTCTAGCTGAATGGGGGAAAATGCAGTACATTAACAAGTTTTCTCCAGCAACAAATCATCCACACTACGTAAGCCCATAAACCATTCTAGGGCGGTATTTTCTCTGAAACTAGTCGCACAAGACCGACAAAGTAACTAAAGAAAATCGCTCAGCTTCACGACCACAGTTTGTTTGGTTACTAGGGAGACCACGCCATTCAAAGGAAACTCAATCGATTGTACTAAGCACAGCTATAACCCCCACAAATACTCTACGAATACAGCAATTTTGCTTAGCAACCGGCTGGAGATTAACCCCCATCAGAATTTAACCTCCGTTGCCCAATCGAAGACCTAATAATTCTACACAGAACTTCACGCTGGTGGAGGGATACGGTGCGAACCTGGCACGGAGGAGGAGCAACCCATAGCTCACGCTATGTCCCGGCGTCAGGGCAAGCTACACGGGCAGAAGGGCGGCAAGCGGCGGCCGACGTCAAGGATGGGGGGCGGATCGGGCCTTGGCCGGCCTGCAGTTCGGGGCGGTGCGGTCGTGTGGGGTCGCAGTCGCTGGTCCGGGCTCTGATACACGCGGCGACGCCTTGCTGCTTTGGGTGGGGAAAGCAAGGCAGGTCGTTGGGCAATGGGGCGTGCGTGACGACCGACGAGCCCGCTTGTCAGTGGAGTCTTGGCCCTTGGAATGCAAGTTCGTCCTGTCTTGGAAGTATACGCGCACGTCGGTGTCACATGGGCCCTTGGCCCACCAGATAAGCCCACTCTTCTAGCCGTACTCAAACGAGTGGATCCTCAAAATTGAGAAGTGCTGCACTGCGAGTCCGCGACCCGGCGGGAATACCAGAACACCATCACCGCCTTCCGTCCTAGGTTTTCAGCGCTTTGCCGGAGCGGTGAGCCGCGCGGTCGAGGAGGGGAGAGCGCGAGCTTCCGGCCCCGTCACCTTTGCTAGTGCAGGTACGCGCCAATCAGGCTGCGTTTCGCCGACTTCATGTCTGATCCGCGGCATCCTAACTAAGCGCGTTTCGTGCCGGGGTTTGCAGGGCGTTTTGACGGCGATGGGAAAGGGGGAGCTGCGGTCGGAAATGCCGATCGATCCTGGTCCTGAGCCGCGCTAGTCGCTCCAATGCGGTCAGCGAATTTTCCGTGACGATGTTTCAAGTTTGACCTCGACCGACGCTTTTGGTAAATTTGTTTCTTTAGGTTAGAAATTAGAAGTTAGAAATGGGGTGGGGATTTGGATTTATGATTAGAACTTCGCGGGATGCGTAGTTGTGCTTGTGATTTGCTTGGGGTTTATCTGACGGTGATCTCGATAGATTTGATTTCGTAGGGCACTGGCTTCCCAGAATTTGATGAATCTACAGTTTTCATAGGAAACAAAACGATTTGCAAATTACAGTTCATTAGGCAACATACATGTGTAGTTTACATTACTGGGTGAGGCTGTAAGATGCTTTACAAACTGAGTGAGGGATTTTTATTTTTTTTCCCGTTGGCTACAAATGTAAGCTTATGCCCTGGTAAGTATTGAAAATCTCTGTTGAAATAACTTAAAATAATGTTCAACTATTCAGCACAGTTAGAATCAGAAGAACAAGATAGATTGGAGATAACTTGGCTAAAATATTAGTTCTTTGTGGTTTTATATTTAATGCTGGGTTTTTTATGTACTGTGTGCTAATCACGTTAATTAAAAAAATCAAATCAGCACCCAAGGATGATAGCGTTTCTTTTGTAATATAATTGTTCCTATTGATTGTTGCATTGATGAGCTATATAAATTTATTCACTGATTTTCTTTATTCTTTTGTATTTGAAGGAATTACATAAGTCTGCACTTGTCCTTTTGTCAGATAGCCCTGATCATTATCCTTTATCTTTTGTTGGCTGTTAAAACACTGCAGTGAAAGCTCTTTTCTTTGATGCTTGTATTCTTATATTAGGAGGACGACTTGCATGATTAGTGACATGCATACAATTATTTGATATATATTTTTTATATTCTATACATAGCCAAACGCAAAGAAGATATATACTATGTATGTTGATCAAAGAAAGTGCTATTGCAAAACAATATCATGGGACAAATGTTATGCTTTTTCTTTTTGTGCAAAATGCCGAGGCCTTCAGAATGAGTATGGATCCATGGTTGTCTTATGTTATCTCATGTGAGTTTCTCAATTGTGGTATACTTTATTGTCAGTATGTGGAGGATGGAGTGTCAGATGATGTTCAAGCACTGATGAAACCTTCTCATCTGTAGAAAGTGTGATGTCAAACACAGTGAAGACACAGTTGATCTTCTGGTTCAGGCAAAAAATTTAACTGCTCATGTTAAAGCTTAATTTGATGAATTATTGGATTAGCTGTTGAAGGTTGCTTGCATTTTCTTTATCTAGTTGGATGCTTTTTTCCTGTAGGGTTAGATGGGTTAGTACCTACATTAGCTCAAAACTACTGCAAATATTTCTGTTTGTGATTGTGTGTCTGTTTTTATGTGTTTATTAGTGATTTAATTGGTATATTGTTTTTCCTTCTTAAAGCGATTAATAAATACTAAATCACTTGGATTCTGAGTTTGAGAGTCTTGTTTGTGGTTGCTGATTTTTATAAGTATTAAAAATGCTATAACATGCTGCTTTTTTAAGTTATATTGTTTAGGTATTTGGTGATGTTTATAATTGTTATTGTTTTCTTTTTCAGGTCATTTGTACGTTTTACACTATCATATAAATATGGAGCTTTCTTCGGTGTGTGTGTGGGGGGGTTGAGAATTTGAACACATTGCTAACATGTCATTCTTGCATAAAATCTGATATATGGTTGGCTATCTGTTTGATTAATATAACGTGTATTGCAACTAAATTTAGAATTACTGGATAATTTTTTTCCTGTGTAGGTTCATATCTGCACTAGCATTTAAGGTTGAGTTGATTATCTATACACATATTCTCGTTTTTTACATGATAAGCAATAAGAATCAAGAAGAATTCTGAAATATAGCAACTTCATTGACTTGTGATGTTTGTAGCGTAGTTAACCAATATGTTGAGCTCCTTCATTCAGAACTACTTTATTACTCCGTATTACAAATTCATGAATAGTACACTCTAAAATTGTTGTAAGCCAGAGAGTAAGACACAACAATTTAGAATGGAGGGAGTAAGCTTTGGTAGCAAGGGTGCTGGCATCGTCTAGCGTGGCTGCAAGATTGCCCTACCACTACAACTGTAAGTCTGTAAGCATTGATAAGCACTGTTGCGTCTGAAAATTGTGCCATTCCCTTGTTATTAGCACTGACTATTCTGTTGTAGGCTGGCTCCATGTATACCGTGCTTCAAAGCAAACCATCGACAACAGGATAAATATTTCCGTAGCAACATCGGCTCTCAGACGGCTGAGTGGTTTTGTTTTAGGAAGACATTCACATATGCAGCGCTTTTGAACTCCAAGACGGTTTAAGTAAAGTTATATCCTCATATTTTGAATAGCGATTGCCACGACGGCAATGTAGGTTTGATATATAGTTTACAGGGGGCTGTATAACTCAACAATCGCTTGGCATCACTGGGCTGTTAGTTGGCGCAGTATACGTCCAACCATTAACAGGGTGTTGGTGGGCTAAGATAACCATTAATAGGCTCTATCGTTCAGCTTAAACAATCGCTCGGCGTGGCGTGGTTTATTCTGGGCAGTTGCTCGGCCAGAGCAATGGTTTATAATGGGCTGATTCGTGGCCCACCACGGTTCGTACTTGACCGGCTCGCTAGCCCTGCCTTGATTCTTATTGGGTCATGTTTGACATTGTACAAAAGTTAATGGCCCGTCTCTCGGCCTGCATTGACCTTTATTATGCTATCTGTTGGACTGTTAATGGACCGTCGTTCGGCCTGTGTAGATAGTTAATGGGCCATAAATGGTCCTATGTGGATAATAAATGGGCCGTTTGATATGAATCTTAATGGACCATAGTTCAGCCCAACTTGACCCTTAATGGGCCGTATGATACACTCTTAATGGGTTGTATTTCGGCCTGCTTTGTACATTAATGAGCCGTCGCTTCGTCGAAGTCGGCTTGCATTGACTTTTATTGGGCTGTCTTGTGGATTGTCAGTATGCTGTTACTAGGCTTGTGTTGATCCTTAATGGGCCGTTAACTGGCCTGTGTCGCTCCCACTCTTAATAGGCCATTTTTTTGGCCTGCTTTGGACATTAATGGGCCGTTGTTTCGTCAATATCGCCCTGCATTGATTGTTAATGGGCCGTCGCTCGGTCTTTATTGACCTTTATTGGATCGTTTTGTGAACCGATATTGGGCCGTTACTAAGACTGTTTATTTTTAATGGGCCGTTAACAAGTCTGTCGATCCATAATGGGCCGTCAATCGGCCTGCGTAGATCTTTAATGGGCCGTTAAGGTGCCAACTGGTATAACTATTAATGGGCCGCATCTCAACTAGCCCTGATTCTTGATGGACCGCCTGACACTTTTAGCGGGCAGTCTCTAGGCCAGCTTTGGGACTTATTGGGCTAACCGTATCTTTAATAGGCCTTCTTGTTGACATTTACAGGCCCGTGACTTAGTCCGTCTCGAACCTTAATGGGCCGTTGTTCGGCCTTTCTGGAGCTTTATTGGTCCGTCTTGTGAACTCGGAATGGGCTATCTACATAACAACACTCAATTCCTTCTTTTTTTGAGGTCAGATGCTCAATTACTTTGTTGTTTCGTATGATTGACCTGTACTGGACCTGCATTTGACATATCATATCGAGCTATACGCATTTTTGGCATACTATCTTTTTTTTTGGCGTTGTACTCTAGTCGGGGCACTCGATGTACTGCTGATTTCATTTACAGCCCAATTAGTATTTTTTTTTGCAGTAAAGGCGTAATAAAGATCAATAATTAGGTTGTTTATCGATTATCTCCAAGCATGGTCGGCAGAAAAACCCACCCCACCTAAGAATCGACGAGATTATCATCTGTTCACCACCGTCTGCAAAAGGAAATAAATGTCAGACAAAATGACAACTATCATTGTCAGATAATCAGCCATTTAACCCATCCAGTAAAAGCAATGTTAGACAAAATAAACACTCATCAATTATATATTATTTATATATATAATTCTCGTAAGCATCTGCTTCTATGATCCCGCGTGATGTACATGTGCAAAAAAGGGTAAAACAAAATAAAGTAGCTGTAAAATGTGCATCATTTGCGAAGAACTCAAGAACACAAATAGCAGTAAGAATGCAGGCAACAACACATGAAAATTTCAGTTATAGCACATGAAAACAAGAGGCAGGCTATGTGCTAACACCAACGATTTACAAAGGTACAACGTCAGGGTTGGCATAAAACTGCCAGAAGACTGAGAAGTCAACAATTCATAGATAGAATGTATTCGTGAAGATGTCCTCAGCAAGCTAAAAAGGTAGTCCGACTGCAAACATTAGGAAATCAGTTTCTTGACTAGCGGTAGATGGCTCCAGCGGAACGAAAAGTGTCAGTAATACTCCTTGAATTCAAAGTGTCAGTAATGTTGTCAAGGGGACAGAATTAGGCGTCAACTAGGATAAGACAAGTCTGTAGAGATGGTTCTTACCAATAAATCAGAGAAATTGTCAAGTTGGTTGTGCTCCGTGGCAAACTTGTAAGATGTCCTGACTACTCATGCAATTTGAAGCCACAAGACTGACATTTGAGTGCCAGCCCAACTTGTCGTATGCCTCCAGCACCACCATTCTCATGTCAGTCAGTAGATTGCCATCACCTTATTTATGATAATCATCATTGAGGTCTGAGGTGAAATCAAATATACTCAATAAGATATATCAATCTAAATGAGATGATGTGAGGGACCAGAACCTTCCATTCTAGCACATTGCTCATGCACAGGTCACATAATTAAACTGAAGAAAAAAAGAGAAGGTCACATAATCAAACTAACCAATAATAAAGCTTTTCAAGCCTCCATTCAGCAAACTAGACTACTACTGCACCTGAATGGATCAACTGGAGCCAAATTTTGAATTTAAGCACCCAAATGGAACTAGATCAACCAAGATGAAGTTAAAGGTTGAGTAATCAGAAAAACAGCACATAGAAATGATCTACAGTTTTGCCATTCTTTCAATCTAGCAAATGAATCATCTTGAACTCTTATATTTGAGATAAAACCAAATGAACCAACATGTCAGGTTGGGTTAATGAAAGAAAATACCAAACCTGAATGGAAGGGACACTGCTAGGGACCTATCCCATTCCCATTGCCACCATAACACGAGGAGCAGGCATGCTAAACAATCCCAATGGATTAACCCACCCCACCCCCCATACCACAGCGCCCAGTCAAAAGGATAAAATATTAGATGGCTTCCTAACATTTGGGTATCAGTTTACCTTTTCATGAAAAACTATCTAAAAACATGAAACCTGAAAGAATTACAAGCAGCAAGTTAGGAACCGAAAGGGAACTAAAGCCAAGTTTATGGGTACTAATGAATCCTTTTCCCTTAACTCTTCAAGTTGCAGTTTGATCAAGTCACATGTAATGTGTATTTTTCATATTTAAAAATAGTTTTGTGAAAAAAAAACATGACAAGATACCAGCAAAAAAAAAAGAATACATGCATGGTACCAGTAACAGAGTACTGATAGCATCTAGTAGAGCTAAAAAAAAAAGATGAAACTGCTGTATTGCTTAGCAAAACATAAACAACGGTCACGCGGGTGCCTCAGTGTCTTGAGCAGGCCGATCAACATTTCTAGGGTTTGAATTCAAACCCTAGAAACTAGACGACCACTTGCTTCACCACGATCGGCCGGAAATTTCAATCCTAACAAAACAAATTATCCGGAAAAAAAATTGTCCTTATTCGGAAAGCAATTCGGCAGTTTGGCTGACCACCGTTGAAACAGGCGACGCCGTCGATGGGCTAACCCGCCCGCGAAGGGCCACGATCGAGTAGGCGGCCACCTCCCCGTCTCCGTCCGCGCATCGTTCTCGTCCTCAAACAACCTGCAAATTCCAGGGCACAGAACGCGATTAGGGCACCGCGGACGGGAGGAGTCGGCCAAACGGAGCGGGTAGTCGCGCTTACCTGCAGCTCGACCACCCCTGGACGGCTGGACCTATCAAGCACCGCCTCGGCAGCGGCCACGAGCGGCCACCAAAACCCTCGCACGGCTGCACGGGAGCTGGCGGAGGCGGTTGCAGTTTGCTGCCGAGGAGATACGTCGGATCCGCGGCGAGACCGGGAGAGTACGCGTTTGGGGAAGGGAGCAAAATGGAGAGGATCTGGAATTCACGTGGCATACCTTACTGGGCCAAGCGCCTCTGGCCCGACCCTATATGCAATGCAATCCGATTGAAGTGACAACAGGCACATATAAGAGAGTACGTCCACAAATACAATCTTGGATACAGGTGCCCAGTGTTGATGAGGGAATTGTTGATTTTTCATGCGTGTATTTTGTGTTTGCGTGCTTTGATCTGCAGAAAACTTATTGTGGTAATTGTTGAAAATTATTATTAGGCCTCTTTGGAATTTCACATGTATCCCATAGGAATTTCATAGGGGAAAGTTCAATCTCATAGGGAAAAATATATAAAAAATGGAATATTTTCTCATGTTTCAAAGGGACTTTATTGTATTATTACTACTAACTAACGTGATGATAATTGTGATTCGTTCAAGAAACTAGTACAGTACATCTATTATCTGCTCCTACTTAGGGGTATTAAAAGGGCTCAAACTACGAATTCTTTCACAAATTATTTCGACTCTTACTAAATTTTAGTTTAAAATGAATAGAATTTCGATCCGATTCTCACAATTTTTAGTTTATTTTCTACGGCCCATTTTCACCCCTACTCCTACTAGTTCGTGTCGAATGGTTCGTGTTATCGTTCCAGCGCCGAAAACCGTGGCTCCCGGTTTGACCGATTTTCATGAAAATCGAAAAAACCACAGTAAACCGTGAAAACAGAAAAAAAACAAATTTTTGAGAGAAAACTGGTTGGTTTTTCTAATTTACCGATCGGTTTTCCGGTTTACTATTTTTAAATTTGAAATCAAATCGGTTCGAGCGGTTTTTCACTCTTTTTCCTGGTATACCTTTCGGTTTTCGGATTTTCAAATTTTTTGAATTTCCAATTTTTTAAATTTTTTAATTTTTTTGAATTTATTAAACCGAAAACCGGTCAATAGTATAAACCGGACCAGACCGATTTTACCGACAACCGTGAAAACCCGGCCGGTTTTGTAAACCTACCGTCGATTAGAAGCCTTGAAAGCGCAACTTGCAACCTTCTTTTCCGATTGTGTGCTTCTGCTGCACTGGCCTCTTGTTCCCTTGGACCACGAAACAATCCAAGGTCCGGGCTTCTCTATGACGTGCCGGGGCTCCTCTACGCACATCTTCCTTCGGGACGAGGTATGAACAAACGCCCCCGCGTCAGAGCTAACCAGCCGGAGACGAAGGCAGCATGGACGGCGAGACCAGCGACGGTCGACCGCCGTGCCATCGCTGCAGCCATGCTCGTCGCTGGAGCGGACGACATGCGGCGCAGGCGCGCAGCATGCGCTGGCGGCGCGGCGTCCATGTCCATCTGGTTCTGATTGCATCCGTCGCTGCAGAACGCGGCGTCCGTGCACCCTTGTCAGTGGAAACTTGGATGGGATATGCAAGTTTTTCCACAGTATTTGGGCCAGGCTGACTCGCCCGAATTGGCCTTGTGCGTTCATCCACGGCTGCTTTGTTGTGATACAGACTCATCAGAATGTTTCAGGCTTTCAGCACCTCCTGCATTTCTTTGTTTTGAACCACTGATATCGATGGTCAATGATCAAACTGATTGAAAATGAAACAGAAGAATATTCTCCGGTTACAAAATAAGCACAAATATCAATCTTGCAGAGTCTGGCTTAAAAAAGTGCTCTCTCCAGTTTTAGAATATTGAATAACGTTTACATTTAATATCGACATTTTTTCTTTGCTATCCCCTGTCTGTCTCTTCTATCGTTCGAAGGAGTACAAAATAAACTGCGACCGAGGCGCAACTCACGCAGGTCCGGTCCTGAGATTTTATGGGCCCTTGTCGCAGCGGTCAGGTTTGTGCTGAGGGTTGCTGCAGAGATGTTTCACGTTCGAAGTTAAAGATAGAGGCTGCCTGTGGCGTGGTTGAGGTGCTGGGTGGTGGTGGTGAAATGGCCGGCAATTGCTGTGGAGGCGGGCATGATGGTTGTGATGGTGCGGTTTGGAAAAGTTTTGACCCATCTTGGCGGCGAAGGCCATAAACTGCATGCGAAGATTTCGATTAGCAACAAGTAGAGCATTGGTGTGGTGGGGTATTCGGAATGCTAGGTGAAAATCTTGCTCGGCCTTTGCCGACGCTGGCAACGACGACACTTTTGGGTGTCGTTCCCCTTGGAGGCGTTGTCAACAGGATTTCCATTCCTATCATTAGTTTCTTCGGGTGTAAACTTAGGTTATGATTTCAGGACCAGGCAACGACGTCATTTAGATGTTGTTTTCTTCTTGGAGACGTTGTTTGGAGGGCTTACGTCATGCTTGTTGTCTGTCGACATGTTCTATATTGGCAGCGACGATGACAACTTACGGAAGTCGGAGTATCCGTCTAGATGGTGCTGTTACTTGTGGCGTGACCTTTTTTTTCTATTGGAGCTGTGTTCATGTGCGATCGAGCTTGGCAATGATCACACGTAAGAGGTTTATCTCAATGTGTTTTCATGGATGTAGTGTCTTTAGAGGAGAAGGCTCTGCCGCTTTTTAGAGTTGGAGTTGCTGCCAGTAGGTTAGGTTGGCAATATGACTCTGTTGTGGTATGGTTGTGACGGGACATTGTTGTAAGGGCCCAGCGACTTTTCGCAGGTGGTACAGTAGCTAGGTGGTTGTGGTTAGTCCTTTTTCTTTTAGAACAATGTATGGTTTGACTTTGTTTCTGTTAATATGAGCTAACCTTTTATAATATAGTCTCTTCGTTTTTAAATTGATATCGCCGTTGATTTTTAATTTTAACTTTGATTTTTCGTCTTATTAAAAAAATTAGTTTAAATATGTAAAATTTTAAGTTATGATTCAAATAATTCTAGTGATTAATCAAATTATAATAAATTATATAATTCTTTTAAAAAAAATTTGAATAAGATAAATAGTCAAAATTGATATTAAAAGTCAACGACGGCATCAATTTAAAAACAGAGCGAGTACGATGAAACACTGTTTCCGTGTCTTTCGAAAAATAGTGGAAAAGCGATCAACTTTTTAATACCCCTTTTTTTGGTTAACCCAGAAAGAAAACGGCGACCTGTAAGCGGCCTGTAAACGCTTCTTCGATGTAGCCAAACAATTAAGTTCTCTGACAAAGCAAGCGGCGACCCGAAAACCAAACTCATGTGGCTGCTACAGCCATTGCCATTTGATATGCACCAAACTGAATTTCTCATCAAACTGGCTATGGTGTTTGGTGGACAGAATGGGAACGTTGCCACACAAGTTACATGTTCACGTACTGTCAGTTGGACTTACTTGTACCAAAAGCACGATGTGTCCATTCACCATCTAAAATGGATTTTCTGCCAACGACCTCATGTGAGGACGCGACCGGATCTATTGGATCAGCTGAGCCAACGGCTGATAACTTGTTTTTTTTTTTCCAGAGAGAGGCCTTTGTGCAGTGGCTCAGTAAATGACAACATCAGATGAGGTCATTTTCACTCTCCTTTATCTCATTCACCATCGGCGCCTGCACCCTGCACTAGAATGGAAGGAAAGGCCCCGGTCTCAGAACAGAGGAGTAAAACTGGCAGATAAGCTGCAGCAGACATATGCACAAGTTACCCACATCCGCAGCCATCAGGTAAACGGCAACAACAAAGCGAACAGGTGTGAAGTGGCAAAGCTAGTTTTAAAGAAGGACAATCGTGTGATTAAAGCACCCCTCCTCAAAGGATGGAATTGGAAACAGTCTTGTTTCTTTGCTTCCTGTCCTTTGATAGATTCCCTGATGATCCCGTGTTCCTTTTTTATCAAGCTCTTTCTACAGGTAACAGGGCAAAGCTAAAAGGAGAAACAAATGGGCAAAGCTAAAAAGGGAAACAGAAAATGTGCAAGAGAAATCAAAGTAAAGATGAAAAAGGTAAATAAAAAAAAGGCACTGTAACTGTTTTGGCTTCCATTTAGGCGGGAGTTTATTTGGATCAAGCCACGCTGAAATGCAAATTCGCAGCATCGTCAGGGTGCTAGGCGCTAGCTCACTCCCACCAGCAAATTTATCTCGAGAGACAGACACAGAAAGAGACACCCACTGCTATTACGGGGGCACACTAATCCTCGGATCGTTCAACGTCAACGTTCAATGCGCCGGTCCTGGTCCACGTAACCGCGGGCTACATGAACATACATCGCTGCTCTTTATTCCGGCGCATCCTTCAAACACGGGCGAGTATCTACGACTCCGTTCCACGGTAGTCGCTGCACGCTGCGGCGGTAGACCAGAAGTTGGTCGTGGTGCGACAAGACGCGCGAGAGGCACACGGAAATTGAAGCGATTCCCCGTTCGGATAACGCACATACCCAACGGGTGCTTCTCGAAGTGACCCTCGGCAGGATTCAGGCACGCGGATGTCCCGGTTTGTATCAAAACCGAGACCAACTTCTTGGCGGAGATGGACGTCCGCCTCGGATCCAATCCGGCAGCCGGAACGCCGCAAGCAAAAACCTGTCAACATAATGTTACGTCATGAAACCATAACAGATCAAGGAGTTGTAATTATCTATCCTCCTAGCCTGCTCGACGGGCACCATAGAACACCACCTAATTTGCCGCCAAGAGATATCGGCGTGCCACCGTAGCTACCAAAGCGGCGCCGTATTGAAAATCTATCCGTTTCTGGAGAGTTTCTTTCTCGTCCATAAAGAAATACCGAATTAATTTTGTTATAATTATCTGAGTAATTGCTGAATCGCACACCGCGTAAGAGTAGTACTCCGTATTCGGTACACGTAACGGCGACGAAGACAAACCAGTCCACAAAATTCAACATTGCTGACCAAGCGCCCGTGAAGAACAATCATTTTTGGACCGGTTCATCTTATCTCATCGGCTAAAAAATCGTTAACTTACCAAAGGGGTAGAAGAGAACAAGGGCTGATAAGAACGAAAGACAAATCAAATTAAGAAATTTTCGATCAGAAAAAAATAGCTCTAGATGATCTAGTTAAGGCTAACTGCTCACTGGTCATATGTACACGACGAGAAATTTCCCTGCTCGTAAGGTTAAAGCTCACGGATGGACGGATGGTCACTGAGCTAGGGTGACCGCGCGCGACGGCGCCAGCGTCACATGACGGAGCAGGCGTTGGGGTTCTCGTCGCTGAAGAGCTGAGGCGGCGGCGCCATATCGAGCCGGTAAGGGTACGGCGGGTACGCCTGGTGCTGGCTGGCCACGGGGTGCGGGTACTGCTGCGGCTGCTGGTGGTAGGAGGTGGCGGCGCTGGCATTGGAGTGACCCATGCCGTTGTCGTTGCCGTAGTAGGACGGGTAGGAGTAGCTGGACGTGGCGGGGCCCTGCGGGTACGCGACGTGGCCGTACGGCGGCGGCGTCACGTGGTACGTGCTCGCCTCGACCGGCGGCGCCATGAACGCCGCGGTGGCGGCCGTCGAAGGACCCGCCTCGTCGATGCCTTTGGCCTTGTCCTTCTTGCCGCTCTCGCCGCCTGTGGCAGAGGCCGTGTCCTTGCTGCCGTCGACGCCTTTGTCCTTCTTGCCCTCGGCGCCGCCGTCTTTCGTTCCGGGAGCCACGGCGTCGACGGAGCGGTTGAGCTTCTCCCTGAGGTACGCTAGTAAGGCGGGGACGTCCATCGTCCCCGTCACCTTCACCTCGTCCTTGGCATTGCCGTCGAGCGCCACATCCTTCACACCTGTACAGTCAGTCAGTTGAAAGCGTCAATTCTCAGGCCGCGGCGCAGAATCAACAGAAATAGCTTGTTAAATGGTGGATGGGGAGAATTGTCTCACCTTTGAACTTGTAGATGCGTCGCCTGATGCGGTCGGCGCAGCCGTCGCAGTGGAGGCGGATCTTGAGCAGCATAGTCTCCTGTCGGCAACAAAAAACAGAGGCAGATTTTTTAGTGGCGGGTCAGACCGTCAGAGTAGTTGGGAGCAGAGGAGCAGATTGCGTGGGAGGCATTGTCTCCTGTGTACCGACCTCCTTGGGTTCCGTCTCCTCCGGCGGTTGCTTCTTCCTCTTCTCGTCCTTGACGCTCGCTTCCTTGTCGCCCTTCTTCTCGCCGGCGCCGCCGTCCTTGTCGACCTTCTTCTCCCCGGCGGCGGCAGAGACCTTCGTGGTGCCGCTGCCGACGGAGACGATCTCGACGGCCTTGCGGGTCTTCGCCTCGATCCGCGCCTTGAGCGCCGCCGCGTCGGCCGTCCCCGCCACGACGACCTGTTTCGCCGCGACGTCCGCCACGATGGACTCCACGCCTGCGAAGGAAATTCACCGCGAAATCAGGCAGAGAACCACGCAGAACGAAACGAATCCCCAAGCTGAAGAAAGAGACCTTGGAGAATCGATCACCGGGGAAAGAACCGAAACGAAACGTACCAGGCAGACGCTTGATGGCCTTCTTGACCTTGTCCGCGCAGCCGGCGCAATGCAGGTCCATCTTCAGCAAGACGGGCTGCGCCGCCGCGCCGCCGTTGTCGCCCTTCCCAGCTCCCATGGAGTGGAACCACTGGACTCTGGATTATTCGTTGGCTGTGTTGTTCTCAGTAGGTGAGTTTCGCCGCGTGCTTTGCGCTGGCTTGACGAAGCGAGGAAATGGACAAGGGCGGAAACAAATAGGCGGAGGCGCGGAGCGGCCCGAGCAGGGGCGGAGGATGGTGTGCGCTTGGGGCCAGGGTGTCAGGCACTGCTGAGCCGCGTCCGCGTCGGATAAAGTGGACCGCGCGCCTGCCGCGGTTGAAGCCGTGCTGCTGACGCTGGTAAGTTTCTGCCAAACAGCCTGCCTGCCTGCCTGCCTGATGGTGCTGGTGGACTGCTGCGGCGGCGGATGAGTGCCGGTTACGGTCACCTGTGGCGTCAGCACGCAGATTGGATCTTCCTCGGCCTGGTACTGTGTTGCACTAACTCCGTCGGTCTCAAATATAATTATTTTTGAGTTTGATCAAAATCAAATTCTATTAATTTTAACTAATAATATTTATAAATTTAAATAATTTTTAATATAAAAAATTACATATTATAAAAATATGTTTTATAAAAAATCTAATAACATAATCTTATATATGATAAAATATTATTAATTTTATATTATTAATACTTAAAGTTAAAAAAATTTAACTTTATTTAAATTTAAAAATACTTATATTTATATTTAGTAACAGTACTATCGCCTGTTCCAGTACGTTCCCGAGTGCTTGGACTGCGGCCGCACCACGGTACTCTCTCTCCCCCCTCTCTCTACGCGAGTAGTATTAAAAGATTTTTAGTACTACTCCGACTGCACTTCGCTTCTGTATCCGCTTCTGTGCATGTGCACGCTTGCCGATCGCGAAAGCAAATCGTCGCGCGGCTCAGGTCACCGACGTTCGGAATATATTTTTTTCCCGCATGTTCGTTAGATACGTGGTATATTTGTCATCCTTATCTTGTCGCCGTTGTTTTCTTTGTAATCACCATCGCTGCAAACAGGGGCGGAGCTAGGATGCAAGTTTGAAAGGTGCTAATTTTTTTTATAAGTATTTTATTGAGCTTTGTTATTATATAATTTACAGAATCTAATTTCTAATATAAAAAGAAATCTAAGCAGGGGGGGTGCTGCCAACCCCTCAAATTGACCGCACAAAGGTTAGTGCTCGTCGAATTACCGTTGCAAAATTTTCTACTCCTCCTACTCCTGCCCAACGCGTTCCTTCTCGAGGCAAAGGGAGAACCTCTACTACTGCATCTTCTGTTCTGCCGCTTTCAGTCGCATTTTCCCATGTCTCGTCCTGCGCGTAGACACGGTGATCTCTGTAGACGAAATGAGGTCGTCGGTGACGAACATTTGTCTGGCTGATAGAGACGTCTCATCTCGCCGTGGTGGAGTAGTAGGACACGGAGGAATCTCCACTTTCCATGGCTTCGCCTCCTTCCTGGAAATGGGTCGGAAATTGTCTGCTCAAGATTCCAAGCCCAGCAACGCCGATCTTATCACGGGACACGTTTTCAGCCAGAACGCGTTGCTATATGGTCGTGAGCCTAACGCGTTGATTGGGCTGGTCTGGTCTGGTCTGGTCTTTTATGGGCCGTGGAACATGCGCCTGGTTGGGCTGATAAGCCCGCCGTGTTTAGATCAACCTCGCTCGCACCCACGTCCACCGCCGTTGGACTCTTGGACGCGCCACCGTCGTCGTCACCCGAAACCGCCAAAAAGCGAGCAGCCGGCCAGCCGCTGGAAGTAAAAAAAAAAAAAAAAAACGCGAAGCAAAAACCAGAGACAAAATTTAGAAAAACTGTGGGTTCCCGTGCTTGCCCGCTCTCGCGACGATTTCTTCCGCTCCCTCCATTTTGCCCCTCTTTGTCTTTTTACTAGGGTTTCTTCTCTTCGGCTCTGCTTCTCCAGCTCCTCCCTTCCCTCCCCGATTCCGCGCGCCCGATTCGCGGCGATCTCTGTCGCCGTCCATGGTCTCCGGCTCCCCGTCCAGCCGCAGCGAACAGCACGCCCCCGATGGCGCGGGCA
>BCLF01000003.1:5355502-5426818 GCA_001602275.1 Zoysia japonica | reverse complement strand
AAAAAAAAAAAAAAACGCGAAGCAAAAACCAGAGACAAAATTTAGAAAAACTGTGGGTTCCCGTGCTTGCCCGCTCTCGCGACGATTTCTTCCGCTCCCTCCATTTTGCCCCTCTTTGTCTTTTTACTAGGGTTTCTTCTCTTCGGCTCTGCTTCTCCAGCTCCTCCCTTCCCTCCCCGATTCCGCGCGCCCGATTCGCGGCGATCTCTGTCGCCGTCCATGGTCTCCGGCTCCCCGTCCAGCCGCAGCGAACAGCACGCCCCCGATGGCGCGGGCAAGGGGCCGGCCGTGGCGGCGCCGGGGCCGTCGGCGTCGGCATCCACGCCGGTCAGCGAGAGCACCTTCCTCCGGCTTAACACCCTCGACATCAACGGCGACGACGCGCCTTCGTCGCAGGCTTCCACGAGGTTTGTTTGTCCGATTTGCTTCAGTAACAGCTTTTCACTGTTTCTTTGCTGCTGGGTTGTTTTGTAAAGGTGCTTTAGATTGGACTACATGTATCATGTAATGCTGTGAATGCTTATCCGTGGAGCTCGATTCCTCGTTTTTACTACGACTGGGAGGTTCAGTTTTTCTTTCAATTGAGCATTCTTGGTAAATTTTCGTCACACTTGCACTTTGATCAGCAAGCCTGAGTTACACGTGCGGATGCTCATAGATTCGTTGGTTTACATTCCTGATTGTGCCAGCCTCATGAGTTAGGTTCTAATTATTCATTGAATGATTCAATATAGTCCGTCTGAATTTTACACTGTACCTGTGCTGGTACTGAAAAAAATGTTCATATAGCTTCGTTATTCCAAAGTCCTATAATGCGAAACATGGATTTTAGCAGTTAGTGATGTACAATACAACGGTCATTTGTATCTGATTTTTTTTTAGAAATTCACAGGGAGAGCATCCCACCTTTGTGGAGAGTGTGTGTTGCAGTTCTCTTTCCCTCCCCTTGCTTTTACCCATGTAACCTACATGCGACTCTCCATGTATGTGCTGTCTCTGAATTTGATGCCCATTGGTTAGCTAAACACATTTCATTAGTGTATTCATATGTCACTATAGCAACTAATGGTCGGAAACTCGTAGCTGAACTTTCTAATTCTTAACAATCCTTTGTGCTCTTTCATTTTTCTCACTTATCGATTTGTTTGCATTCTAAAACTGTAGCAAGAAGAAAAAGAGAGGGTCAAGGGCAGCTGGTCCGGATAAAGGTAACCGGGGTTTGCGCCAGTTCAGTATGAAAGGTGAGTTGCATGTGTTCCTCCTTTGTTCATAGTTCATACTTCCAACTGAAGGTTATCTTTCAAAAGTGAACATAGGTAGCATACTAGCATAGTGCAAATGCAATTACTTGCGCACAACTAGCATATTTTATCTGATTCCCCCATAATTAGGCATTCATTTGCTGTTCGCTCAAATGGTCTCGTTTAGTAAATGGTTTTGATATAGGTGTTCTCATGTGTCCTTTCCCCTTTGCAGTTTGTGAGAAAGTTGAAAGTAAAGGGAGAACAACATATAATGAGGTAAGCACTTTGTTACTCCTGTCATTTCATTTTTTTTATTTGATGACTGATACATGTGGCATATTTATTGGTGACATGGGTTCACTTTCCTAAACTTAAAGCAGAAACAGTTACTTATTTGAGTTGCTGATTTCTTTGCAGTTTTATATTTCTTGATCTGGGAATATCATGTCCATCATTAAAAAGGCAATAATTATTCTTTCTTTAGAACTTATTAGCATGAGTTGGCCATCAGTCATTGAGCTTGCTTCTTCACACGGATCTCATGTATATGAACGAACTATGCTGATTCTCTGCTGTCTGTAATTTGAAATGGACAATTTGTCATCTACCAGCTGCTTCTCTGCTTCACCCCATTGCAATCCTGTATGCCCGAAGTAGTTTGGGTCTTTGGGAACTTTGAAGATTATAGTATTAATATTGTATATTTTTATTATTTTTGTTTATTCTAATTTCTGCTACTGTTACATTGCGATACTATATATATTGTTATTCTTACATTCCATCGTTCTTTGGCAGGTGGCAGACGAACTTGTAGCAGAGTTTTCAGACCCCAATAACAATATTGAGGCACCCGATCCTGATAACCCCAATGCAGTTAAGAAATATGACCTCTCATTGGCACCAGTTATTTGTCTAATTTAATATGTGTTCAATCCTCACTGTTTGTTAAAATGCAGCAACAATATGATGAGAAAAATATACGTAGAAGAGTTTACGATGCATTGAATGTCCTGATGGCTATGGACATTATATCTAAAGATAAAAAAGAAATCCAGTGGAAGGGCTTACCTCGGACTAGTATAAGTGATGTTGAAGAATTGAAGGTTTTGCTCTCTTTCTTTTTCTTTCTTTAATCTGTTATCATATATTTACATCCAATGTATTCATCACATTACCCCTTTTTAATAGACGGAGCTTGTGGGACTGAAAGGTAAGATTAATAAGAAATGTGCATATTTGCAGGAGCTACAAGACCAAGTAAGGACCTTAGTCCACTCTTCTACTTATGCACTTTACAGTTAATTACCTCTAACATTTCTCAGCAATATGGGACCTGCATAATTATATATTTTTTTCTGTCACGTCAAGTATGTAGGACTTCAAAACTTGATTCAACGGAATGAACAGTTTTATGGTTCAGGAAACACGCCTTCAGGTGGAGTAGCATTGCCATTTATCCTGGTCCAGGTGAATAAGTTTTCAACACTGCTTAGCTACTGCTTTCTGCACAAAGTCAGTACTAAACTTCAGGGATCTATTTTTCTTTTGCTTGCAGACACGACCTCATGCAACTGTAGAAGTTGAGATATCAGAAGATATGCAACTAGTGCATTTTGACTTCAATAGGTAAGACACGACTTCATGCAACTGCTTATATGTGTTCTGCTTACAAATGCGCTCTATCATGATTCTTTTCTAACATGCGTGTTTCTGAGAATGCAGCACTCCATTTGAATTGCATGATGACTCATACGTACTAAAAGAAATGGGGTTCTGTGGACGAGAGGGACATAATGATATTCAAGAACCAAGCACAAACGGAGGTGAGAGCTCAAGCATGCCAAATATTTATCGGCATCAGTTTCAGCATCCTGGAAGGCCGAATAATGGTACAGTTAGATTACCAAGCTCCCGTCCTGTCCCTGGAATTCTGAAAGGACGTGTGAAGCATGAGCATTAGCGCTAGGATGTTTGTTTATTGGTCTTGTCTAAGTTGTTTGTTTCATTACATTCCTTTTCTTGTAAAGGGCCTGTAAATTATTGGGCAAAGGGGGAGTAGCTTGATCTGATTTAGCGCTGCACCAAATTGTTAAATAGCTGGGTGCCCTGAGTAACTCTAACCGTCGATAGATCTGTTCCTTTCTTATGTTTAAAAGCTTTGACGGATATGCAACCGTATAGAGCAGTGTAAAACATTTAACGCTTGATTTGGATAAATGTTCAGAATGCTGCGTGCTTCATTAAAGGCACATGGATATTGTCTGTTTCAAAGTGTAGTTTCAAAAAAAAAAAAAAATCATACCTCTGCTGGCTTCCAAACACATTCTCTTTCAGTAACACGTTCAGTAGCTCTTGCAATACCTGAGCTATCTTTCGTTTTAGAAACTTGATAATCTAACAATATTTTTCATCGCACGTTACTGAAGAACTGAAAAGGCTGAACCGTCTGCTGATGCACCTGAAAGCTGG
This sequence comes from Zoysia japonica, assembly GCA_001602275.1. Taxonomy (NCBI): domain Eukaryota; kingdom Viridiplantae; phylum Streptophyta; class Magnoliopsida; order Poales; family Poaceae; genus Zoysia; species Zoysia japonica. The sequence continues at coordinate 5,423,105 of BCLF01000003.1, read as the reverse complement.
AGGAGCACAACGAGCACCGGTATTATGCCGCGAAGGGCTCGCGAGACGGTGCAAAACGAAGGCTTCCTATTATTGGACAGCACCTCGAAAGAGAGAACCTCTCGTCGCGTCGACCGCTCCGCTCCGCTCGGGGTCTTCCCCGTTGACCGCCTCTGCATGCTAGCGGTATAAACGTGGCATGGACGAGTCCTGGCATCGCCCGGACATTCTCTGCACCATGAACGCCCGCACGGCCTTCTCTCTCCTCCTTGTGGTCGCCGCCACCGTCGCGGTGCCGTTGGCCTCCGGGCAGCTCCTCGATGGGTTCTACAAGCAGACGTGTCCGGATGCCGAGAAGATCATCTTTGGCATCGTCGAGAAGAGGTTCAAGGAGGACCCCGGCACCGCCGCCGGCCTCCTCCGTCTCGTCTTCCACGACTGCTTCGCGAACGTAACACGCCGACTCATCATCACTGATGCATTAGCTAGTCTCCTTTGTTAAATGGACCGCCCTGACCGTTAGCGTTCCCTGTTCCTGCTCTTGATGTATCCCTCCATTGGTGGTCTCCAGGGCTGCGACGCGTCGATCTTGATCGACCCGTTGTCGAACATGGCCTCGGAGAAGGAGGCGGGCCCCAACATCTCCGTGAAAGGGTACGACGTCATCGATGATATCAAGACGGAGCTGGAGAAGCAGTGCCCGAACGTGGTGTCGTGCGCGGACATCGTCGCCGTCAGCGCCCGCGACGCCGTGCGTCTGACCGGCGGCCCCGCCTACAATGTCCCCACGGGCCGGCGCGACTCGACCGTGTCCAACCGCGAGGACGCCGACAGCCTGCCGGGCCCCGACATCCCGGTGCCCAAGATGGTTAAGGACTTCGCCAAAAAGGGCTTCCGCGTCGAGGAGGCGGTCGCGCTCCTCGCCGGCGGCCACACCATCGGCAGCTGCAAGTGTTTCTTCATCGAGGCCGACGCCGCGCCCATCGACCCGGAGTACAAGAAGAACATCAGCGCGACTTGCGACGGCGCGAACCGGGACAGAGGCTCCGTGCCCATGGACATGATCACCCCGAACATCTTCGACGGCAACTACTTCACCCTTTCGCTGGCCAAGAAGATGCCCCTCACCGTCGACCGCCTGATGGGGATGGACCCCGAGACGGAGCCCATCCTCAAGGAGATGTTGGCCAAGCCCGAAAGCTTCGTCCCCGTTTTCGCCAAGGCCATGGAGAAGATCAGCGCCCTCCAAGTTCTCACGGGGAAGGACGGCGAGATCAGAAGATCGTGCGGCGAGTTCAACAACCCGCAGCCCAACGACGGCCCATCGGTGATACGGGTCAGCTCCATAAACCCCGACCAGATGGGGTTGTCGGAACCAGGGGCTGGGAAGGTGTCTGGCCGAGCGGACAGGAAGAAGGTACACAGCGGCGAGGAGGCAAGCATCGCGACACCCGGCCTCGAGGAGATAAAACCATCGGCCGTCGGTACCGAAGCAGCCAAGGCGGGCGTCGCGGAGGCTGCTCTGAAGCTCCCCGGCGAGGAGGGTGCCAAGAAGGCACGTGACGAGTTCAGGAAGAGGAACCTAGCGAAACTCCGCAAGCATCAGGAGGCAGCAGCCGGCGCCGGTGGAGAAGCTGCCACCACAGTGGCCCCCAACGTGGAGGTCAAGAAGAAACTCCGTGGCGGTCAGCAGTAGACGAAGCGCAGCCCGCTCGACGGCACGCAGCGCCTATTGCAGCTGACCCCGGCCTAGGTCTAATTACGCAACTGTCGCGTCAATTTTTTGACAGCGACCAGAATCCTTGATTATATTTTATTTTCTTGTTCCCGAGAGACAAGCTGTACGTACGTTCCTTTGGCAGATGTACTACAAGTTTCCGCTCTGCGAAGAGTGATTGATATACGATGTAACTTCCGCGTAGAACAAAGCGCTGAAAATGCGATGTAAACCATGCGGCGATGTGTCACGAGCAGTAATGCTACTGCTACCTTTGTTCTTCTCTATTTTTGGAAGGGATGCCTTTGTTCTTCTCAGATTGATGCCTTGGAAAAACGTTTATCAAACACTGCAAGTTTTAATAGTATTTCAGGATTATTATGAACTTGACATTGACATTGATTAAAAATGCTAAATTTAAATGGAGAGCGCAATTGTTTCGTCGCAAGTGCCCCGCAGCCATGCTTCAGTGGGCAGGACGCGCATATCAGTAAACCAGATCCAATCGAGGCCGCAACTGGCTGGCTGGAACACCGAACACCCCTGCCGCACATGACACATGCCGGCGATCCCCCGGATTCGAAGCAAGGTTGCAAGTGATCGATCGACCCAAGTGACCAACCGCTCGGTGCACGAGTAGCAAGGAAACAGCGGCCGCAGCGGCAAACGGCCCCTCACGCGCCGCGAGATCGTCCCAGCGTGCACCGTGGTTTGCTCGCTTCCAGCGTAACGAGCAGAGCAACCACTCGTTCGCACCCGGCACGACGCGGACAGGGTGGCGACGGGCTCCTCTCTGGGCTTAAGGAGGGGTTCGCCCGGGCCGATTCCTCGTCGTCAACAGTTGACTCAGCACGTGGCGCCACCTGCCATGCCAGCCATCGAGTAGTAGCAGCTCTAATTTTAAAATATTAACACTGTTGATTTTTAATATTAATTTTAATTATTTATTTTATTTAAAAAATTTGTTCAAATACATAAAGCCCTGCTACTTCTTCCGTTCGGTAGCTAGCCAAATCTTTAGAATCACTCCGAATGCCAAATTTCCATTGACACGAGTGGGTGTCAATTTTTGGCAAAGCTGCATTGGCATCAATCCAAGCAGCCCCAAATCCGACACAGATCACCTCGATGCTTCACCTATTGCGAGTAGTTGTCCATGCCTAGCTGGCAGTCTGGCACGGTAGGTTGATTCAACTACTCCTTGATATACTACTCATAGTGTTTCCAATAAGAATACCAAGTATAAAAACACATACATTTGTAATTATATCTAATCTTAGACAAACCGACGACAGGAAACATGTATTTGTGTTGTATCACATGTATGATAGTATCATGCAAGGTTATATGCACAGCTAGGCTGAATGTTGTGATTGATAAGCTAATTTGTTGCATTCATCAATATGCAAACCTTAAGGAAAACATTCCTCTGAGAATAAGAACAGATTTTCTATAATTTGGACGATCTAACTTTTGCGATGAGCTCTCTCCTCAATATCTTTCCTGAAGGAGATTTTGGTATACTCTCTACAAAAGTGACCCTCTTCAATTTTTTGTAGTACGCAACCTGTAAAATCATAAACCAACAAAGAAGAAAAGAAAGTCGCATGATTACTTCCACAAACAAAAAGGCATGACTCGGTCGATCAAATGTAAGTACAACATAACAATAATTCGTTCAGGAATCACCTGCTTTTCAATAAATTTCTTGACATCAACTTCAGTCAAAGAGCTTTGAGCTGATCGTACCACGTAGGCAATAGGAACTTCCCCGGCTTCAGCATCGGGAAACCTTGAATAAGTAGAGTCCCCATCAACATATAGCAAACAAAAAAAATTGGAGACTTCATATCCACAACCAGCTTATAAACACCTAATATTACGCTGTTCAACTTACGGGATCACAACAGCATCAAGAATTTCAGGATGAGCTAGAAGTAGGCCTTCCAGTTCAGCAGGTGCAATCTGCCAAAAAAAATGTGACATTTTCCCTTAAAATGCTGATATATTATATGCTCAATAAAGACAAGTCCATAAGGTTAAGTGTTTTCCTATTATGAAAGCTACGTTGGATACTAAAGAAAAAAAAATAAAGTCTCAATCTGTTCCAAAGAGATGGTGCTTATGACGTTGGCACTGCATCCAATATACATCTTTGATCATTGCCTTTTTTCAGTCATATATCATATGATTATAAGCAAACTCCTGCGAAAAAAGGTACTATTTGTGCAAAAAAATCTAAAAACTTTACCTGAAAACCTTTGTACTTAATCAACTCTTTAAGTCTATCTACAACAAAGAGTTGGCCTGCTTCATCAAAGTATCCAAGATCACCAGTATGCAACCACCCTTCCCTGAGTGTGAATCCAGTTGCTTGCACATTGTTGAGATACCCTACAACATTCGAACAAGAGGTTTTGCAGAAAAAAACGTAAGGGAAATTTTGCCCCAACTATACATTCAGGACACAGTACATTGGTGAAATTCTGGACCTATTGTCAGTAAATATGAATACAGATACACATGGTTCCATGAAGGGGCTTTTATCATCTTGATAAAAGTACCGGTAGCATTGGTTGATAGAAATCGTGTCTATTCCATGATCCTAGCATACTAAGCATCAAAGGTCAACAAGCAAGTACAAACCAGGAAAACTAATACCAATTAATTCAGTCCCATTACAATGTCATTTGATTGATCTAGGTAATGTATAGATGGTCAAGAAAGTGATGGGTGATCCCCCATGGATTAAAATATATGAATGTGATCATATCTCAATACCTTGCATTGTGTTTGGACCTCGAACACAAATTTCTCCTAGTTGATTCGGTGGCAGATATTTCATTGTCTCCACATCAACAACCTTGGCTTCAACTCCTGTGACCAAAGTACCAGTTGATCCGTATTGACGAGCTTGTCCTTTTTCTGGGTACTCTAATGATATGATCCCACAAGTCTCAGTCATACCATAACCCTGCAACATACGCCACAAAACTTGAAGCATGTAAAGGATATGGAGTTACAACTATGTCATGAACCATGACACAGAGGAATTCCTGGAAAAAACATAATCACTTTGCAGCCTAGGCCTCTTTCCACAATCCTATATGTTCAAATAACTACGTAAGGAGTGGAGTGCAGCTATAGCATTGAAGATAAAACTCTTTAAGATGGTTATGACTACAGAGCTTGCTTAGCTAGGCTTATTATAGATATATCATGAAAATGACCTAAGCTGTCAAATTCACATCACAACTGAAAACTAAAGCTTTGCCTGCAGCCTATGTAATCTTTACAGAAGGGCACATTATTCTATTTGAAGATGATACTTTCTTGTCGGTAAGTGAACTAGAGACATCCAACAACAGATGGACAATAGCTAAGATACACTATCAAATCGATCCTTTCTATAAAGAAAAAAAAAGGACTAGATCTTACGTAAGTATACTATTGCAGCCTTACCAGGGCGACTCACATGGGAAGCAGCCACTTGGTTGATCAAGGTCGTATAGATAACATTCTTCCATGTAGTTGGAAATTTAGAACAGTGCAGGCTAATTAAAGTCTGGTCTCCATTGAGTTTAAGTCCAAATTAAGAACTGATCTACACCTAAGCCTGCTACAAGATTTAGGCAAATGTGCAAGATAGAAAGATTGATATCCCACATCAAAATTTTACTTCCCCGTTTTCAAAAAGCAAATTCAGGACCGCGAGCAACTTATTTGACAGATCTTCATCACTACTAATACGTCCCTGTGGGAGTTGTATCAACAAAGATTCGAATTATGGCGACAAGTCTATTTCCCTCAAGGCCAAGGATTCATCAGAGCGTATCACGATTAGAATTTGGAAGTCGGGAATGACTAGTGCTGGCTCACCTGGACAATTGCGGCGTCCGGGAAGTTCTTGGCCACGACCTCCATCACGTCCTTACCGAGCGGCGCGGCACCAGAGCCGATAAACTTGAGCGAGCTGAGGTCGTATTTCCCGGCCCTCCCGTGCTTTGCGAGCGCGATCATGACCGGCGGCACGCAGAAGAGGTGCGTGACACGGTGCTGCTGCACGGCTGCCATCACAGAGTTCATGTCGAACCCCGACATGACGACGATGGCGTTGCCGCGCTGCAGTTGCCCGTACGTGATGACGGCCAGGCCAAAGATGTGGAACATGGGCAGGAAGCAGAGGAACACGTTTGGACCCTCCCCTTGCTGGTCCTGGTCCGACGTAACCATCGTCCCCGCCGCGATGAAGTTGCGGTGGGTCAACACGACGCCCTTACTCGCCCCAGTCGTGCCCGACGAGTACAGCAGTGCGGCAGTGTCGCTCTGCTTGGTTGGCGGGCGGCGGTACTCCGTTTCCTTCACACCGGCGACGAGGCTGGAGTAACGTGTGACGGTGACGCCTGGAGTCGTGGAGACGTTCCCACCGGTCGCGTCGCCATCGAGGAGGATGGTCGGGAGACGGAGCTCGGCGATTTGGGGCAGGAGGGCGGACATGGTGATAGCGAACTTCGCGCGGGAGTCTTCGACCTGCTTGGCGATCTCCCTGGGCGTGTAGAGAGGGTTCGCCGTGGTGGCGATGGCGCCGAGGGCGGTGACGGCGAAGAAGCAGATAGGGTAGAGCACGCAGTTGGGCGCGAAGATGAGGACGACGTCGCCGCGGCGCACGCCCGCGCGCGAGGACAGCGCGACGGCCGTGGTGAGCACAGCGGAGCGGAATTCAGCGAAGGTGAGGGTGTGGCCGGTGGCGGCGTCGACCAGTGCGGGCGCGGCAGGGCACGCGTCGGCGCGGCGGAGGAGGAGGTCGTTGAGGGAGAGGCCCGGGTCGGAGGCGATGCGCGCGGGCCGGCGCAGCGAGCGGTACACGCCGTCCGCGCCGTAGCCCGCGGCCGGCACCGCCGTTCTCGCCATCCTCTCCTGCTCCCTCGTTTCGTGTCTCGCGGAAACCGCCGTGGTGTGGCCGTGTGGGTAGCGGCAGGTGCGGTCCTCGAGAGATGCGACGAGCTCCGCATTTGGCCCCTTTCGTCCAATGATAGTAGCCGGAACGGTGAGAGGGATCGACTTGGAATTTGTATTTGCGACGCCACCGGGAAATCCAATGATAGTAGCCGGAACGGTGAGAGGGATCGACTTGGAATTTGTATTTGCGACGCCACCGTATATCACTGTATGTACAAGTATTTTTTCAGGTGATTGTATATGACAACTAGATGACCGAGAATTCCTTCTAAAAAATACGGTATTTCTCAAGAAAGGAAAAGATACGGTACTGTATGTTTAACTTTTAGCTCCATCTGACATTTGGAACACTTGCAGATACCGTGTCCACTGAGTAAATATTTTATTTTTGGATGAAAGATCAGAAGACACTTGGAACACTTGCACTGCATTTAACGTCCATCCTCTAGGCTCTATCGTTCTTTTTTATATAAAAAAAAATCTCCTCTGTCTGCCGTTGTTGGTACCGTCTCTGTTCACAAAATATAATTATTTTTAAATTTAATTACAATTATTTTTTAAAATTTTGACTAATAATATCACAACAAATAGTTATTACGATCAAGAGTTACTTAATATGCTACTGAGTAATTGATTTTATGATGAATAATTTATACTTGATTAAGTATTATATATTTTTTCCTTTATTGATGATAATAGCTAAAACAGTATAACTATAACTAAATTTTTTAATATATATATAGACAGAGGGAGTACTGAGTAAATGACTCTCGTAAAACCTTTTTTTCTTAGGTACGGCATTATGAGATCTATTCATGACGTTCTGAGGGAGTGGCGGATACGCCCCGCTCGTGTGTTGACAAAGAGTCACGGAAGCAGCGGTGTCCACGTTTAGGGTAAAAACGGTCGGAAACGAAAAACCCTTCAACCATTTTTATTTTCATATTTACAACATCGAATAAAAACAAAAACTAAAAAGCAGAAAACAAAAACAAACGGATAAATACAGAATTCAGAAACTAAACAAATCGATCAGTAACCGAAAAAAATATCAAAAATATAAATAAAATAAATATTAAACATTCACTGTATGATCAAAGTCCTACTATAATGTAAGTTGTAATTAAATTCACAACATATACTCTAACAATATATGCTAATAAAAGATTGTTTGATTTATAAATTTTAATTTTTATTTTTTATAAAATATGTTCAAATGAAGTTTTATTATCATATTAGAAGAAAACAGTAAAAAAAAATTCCGCTAAAAACAGAATTTCGCTGAAATGATGAAAAAAAATCATACTGTTTTTGTTATCATTTTTATTTTTCTTCATCTATTCGAAAACGATATAGAAAAACCATAAATGAAAACGATCCGAATGAGAAATTTTCGTACCCCATATCTACGCGGCCACGTCCGTTTAAACCTCGAGACGGGGCCCGGCTCCCAGCGTTTTCGATCGTACTACGCGTGACCACAATGTGTGACGAAAAGAAAATCCAAGAAAATTTGTCATTCACCTGGTGTCTTACGTTATCGCCGTTTTGTCCTGCCGCCTACAGCCAACGGGCGTTGTTTTTAGGAAATTCGAAGTTCACTTAATTCAGCTTTTATAAGCGAAAGAAAACAAAACCATTCCTTTACAAAAACAAAAGAAAAAAGAAAAATTCCAGCCAGGGTCGGACGCGATGTGCACCAACGAGCGCAGCGACCTGTACACGCCTTCCTCACCGTAGCCTCGCCGCTCGGCCGCTGGCACCTGTCACGCCTCTGGCTGTACCAATGGCAGCTGACAGCATGGGAGATCCAGCTATTGCGGAGGAGGAGCCAGTTGAAAATGACAGGAAGCCGCGTCGTTCTGAAAGGCGGGCTCGTGCGAATGTGAGGCTGGCTGGGCCGGAGTGAGCTATTAAGTAAATAGGCATCTGTGTGGGCTATAAAAGTCGTTGTAATCTGTTATCAGACAACAATTAAAAAATAACAGACATTATTCTCTTCTGTTCATTCTTCTCTTCTGTTCGTCATCTTCCTCAGATTCTTTCTCTCAGTTCCCAGTGAATCTCTAACATTTAGTATCAGAGACACCGATTCTATAAAGCCGAATCCCTTCCACTACTCTCGTCGCCCTAATACCGATGCGTCGACGGATCCAAATTTTCAACGTACGCTGGAGGAGTTGCAGCGGATGGAGGCGCGCCTCGGTGAGCGGATTGATGGGCATTGTTCGAGTCTCAAGCAGCGATTCGTGGAGTCGGAGAAGCGTTCCGAGGGAACGCTTATCTCGCTAGAGATGGCCCATTCTGAGGAGGAGCACGGGCGAGCTGAGCTGTTCCAGCGCGTCGACGACCTCAAGGGCGAGGTGAAGAGCATCAACCTCTTCCTTTGTGCGGGGCCTTCTCGACCAACCGCACGTGCAACCACCGATAGGTACGATGCCGAGTTCTTCTGCTCGTGTTCTGGGGAGTCCTGCGGTGGATGAGACACAGGGGCCGCGATTTGACGCTGATCCGCATGAGCATGATTCTGGTACGGGTCCGCAGATTGTTCTTCCATTGGGTGAGGAGTCGGGTGGCATGTCTGGCCACAAATTGGGTTCTCAGTCGGATTCCCAGACTGGGTTCAATATGACGTGATAGGGTCATCTACCGAAAATCCAATTCCCTCATTTTTCTGGTGAAAATTCTCAGCTATAGAAGTCTCGTTGTGAGAGTTATTTTGATATGTACGAGGTGAAGCGTTCTCTGTGGATCCGAGTAGCATCAATGCATTTTGAGGGTGTTGTGGCTCGTTGGCTTCAGTTCGCGGAACGTCGTGTGCGAGATGCTAGTTGGGAGTCCTTTTGCAGCATGCTTCATGACCGTTTTGGGAGGGAACAACATGAGGCTTTAATTCGGTAATTGTTCCATATCAAGCAGACTGGGTCAGTTGCTGAATATGTTGAGAATTTCTATGCACTTGTTGATCGTCTCTCTGCTTATGAAGCGCTGGCTTATCCTCTCTATTATATCATGAGGTTTGTTGATGGTCTTAGAGATGATATTAAATCAGTTGTGATGGTTCAGCGTCTAGTGGATTTGGATGCAGCTTGTTCTGTAGCATTGGTGCAGGAAGAAGCCTTGGTGCCAACTCAGAAGCGAGTGAGGGGACAGTTGTTCTTCTTCAATACAATTGCATGTGTTGCAGGAGATGTGAGATTTATTCCAGTTGGACGATGAGGTGCAGGATTCAGAAGAATCACAAGTTGGCTCTGATCCTGTTTGTATGATGGTGTCGTTGGCAGCTGTTACTGGTCTTGAGTCCTCCAAGTCGATGAAGCTGTCAGGCATGTTACAAAGTCGTCCAATTTCGGTGCTATTGGATTCTGGAAGTTCTCACTCCTTTTTGAGATCTTCTCTGGCTTTAGAATTGGGAGTTGCTAATGGCCATGTATTGTGTTGTGATTCTGAATTATCTGAAGTTGTCTGGTCTCTAGAAGGATATGATTTCTGTTTTTCTTTGAAGTTGCTACCTATTGCCTGTTATGATCTTATACTTGGCATGGACTGGTTGGTGCTGCACAGTCTAATGACAGTTCACTAGGGTTTAAAGTATATTGAGATTCTTTATAATAGAGGTAGAGTTACTTTACAAGGACATATTCCTACTTGCTGTGGAGGATTTGCCTGTGGATGAACAGAGTTTGTTGTAGTCTTTGCCTCAGGATATTTAGTCACTGCTCTATTCATACAGTGATGTGTTCAGGGTTCCACAGCATCTGCCTCCTGTTCGTGCTTCTGACCACAGGATTCCTTTACTTCATGGTTCCTCCCAGGTGTCAATCAGGCCTTATAGGTATCCTCCTCATCTTAAAACAGAAATTGAGAATCAGGTTGTTGATATGCTTTCTTCTGGCACCATCAGACCCAGTTTAAGCCCATTCTCTTCTCCTGTGATTTTGGTTAAGAAGGATGGGTTCTATAGGTTCTGTGTGGATTACAGACATTTGAATGCTGTCACACAAAAGACCAAATATCATGTGCCCATTATTGATGAACTTTTAGATGAGTTGTCTCAAGCCTGTTGGTTCACTAGTTTGGATCTTCGATCTGGTTATCATCAAATCAAAATAGCTAAATAGCTAAGGGAGATGAGTTTAAAACTGCTTTCAGACTCATAATGGGCATTTTGAGTTCCTAGTTATGGCTTTTGGGTTAAGTGGTGCTTCAGGAATTTTTCAAGGGGCTATGAATGTAACATTAGCTCCTCTGTTAAGGAAGTGTATTCTTGTCTTTTTTGATGACATCTTGATCTATAGCACTTCTTGGGAGTTGCATCTTCAGCACATTGACCAAGTGTTACAGTTGCTGAGAGCTGACAATTGGCAGGTTAAATTGTCCAAATGTTCTTTTGGGAAGCAACAAATTGCTTATCTTGGTCATGTGATCAGCAATTCTGGAGTGGTTACTGATCCTGCGAAAGTGGAGGTGGTTAAGTCATGGCCACTGCCTGCCAATATGAAAGAATTAAGAAGCTTTCTGGGTTTAGCCGGCTACTATAGGAAGTTTGTCAAAAAATTTGGCATTATCAGTAAGCCTTTGACTGAACTACTGAAGAAGCATGCTACTTTTATTTGGACCTCTGCTCATGATGAGGCTTTCAAGGCTTTGAAAGATGCTCTGTGTTCTGCTCCTGTTCTAGCTTTGTCCAACTTTGCTAAGACTTTTGGCATAGAAACTGATGCCTGTGAATTTGGAGTTGGTGCAGTTTTATTGCAGGAGGGTCACCCCTTAGCTTTTGTGAGTAAGGTTTTGGGACCTAAGTTTCGTGGGCTTTCTACTTATGAAAAGGAGTACATGGCTATTATTATTGCAGTTGATCAATGGCGTGCTTATTTGCGGCATAGTGAGTTTCTTATCTTCACTGATCAACGCAGCTTGATTCATTTGAATGAGCAAAGACTGAATACACCTTGGCAACAGAAGGTGTTTACCAAGTTATTGGGACTTTGGTATAAAATTGTGTATAAAAAAGGGGTGGACAATAGTGCTGCAGATGCCTTGTCTCAAAGACCAGTCTCAGAAGCTGAATTGACAGCTTTATCTGCTGTAACCCCTCAATAGATACAGGAGGTACTCCAGAGTTATGAGCAGGATCCTGTGTCCAAATCTTTGCTTCTTAAGCTGTCTATTCTGTCCCTTGATGGTCATTATACATTGTCCAGTGGTCTTATCGGATATAAAAACAGGATCTACATTGGGAATTCTCTTCCCACAAGATTGTGTGGTCCCTTCATGATAGCCCTGTTGGTGCCTATTCAGAATTTCCTGTTACTTATGCTCGGCTCAAGCAACTGTTTTACTGGCCTAGGATGAAAGCTGCTGTGAAGGTCTTGTTAGCTGGTTGTCAAGTTTGTCAAAAAGCTAAACCTGATAGTAGTAAATATCCTGGATTACTTGAACCTTTACCAGTTCCTGAACAGGCTTGGCATACTGTATCATTGGACTTTATTGAAGGGTTACTTCGCTCTGGGTCAGTGAATTGTTTGTTGGTAGTGGTTGATAAATTCTCGAAATATGCTCATTTCATTCCTCTCCTGCACCCTTTCACTGCTGCTAAGGTGGCCCAACTGTTTCTGGACTCAGTCTATAAGACTCTTGGTATGCCATTGTCTCTGACCGTGATAGAATCTTCACCAGTCAATTTTGGCAAGTGTTGTTTAAACTCAGTGGGACTCAGCTTCGAATGAGCACTTCATACCATCCCCAAACGGATGGGCAAACAGAGCGAGTCAATAAATGTGTTGAAACTTATTTGAGGTGCTTTGTCAGTTCTTGCCCTCATAAGTGGTCTTCCTGAATTTCTCTAGCTGAGTATTGGTACAATACTTCCATGCACACTGCATTGGGACGCTCCCCATTTGAGGTCTTATATGGATGCGCTCCTCGGCATTTTGGTCTCACTCATCTGGATTCTTGCCCAGTTTCAGATGTGCAAAAATGGTTGTCTGACAGAGAGCTGATGCAACGCACTATTAAATTACATCTTCAGCGAGCCTAACAGCGCATGAAGTTTCAGACTGATAAGAGTCGGTCTGATCGTCATTTTGCTGTTGGCGATATGGTGTTTTTGAAGTTGCAACCGTATGTCCAAACATCTGTGGCTACCAGGGCAAGTCATAAGCTGTCTTTTCAGTACTTTGGTCCATACCGTGTCATTCAGAAAGTTGGTAGAGTGGCCTATAAGTTGGAATTGCCGGCTTCTGCAAATGTCTATCCAATCTTTCATGAGTGAGTCCCATGCATCCTGTTTCTTCCCAGCTTTCTGTATCTCACTCCCTGCAAGTGCCCTTAAGAGTGTTGCAGCGGCGCACTGTCTCCCGTGACAATGGCTTGGTGGAACAAGACTTAATTGTGTGGTCTAATATGGATGAAAATCTTGCTTCTTGGGAAGATCTCGCACCATTGAAGGATCGTTTTCCTTCGGCACCTGCTTGGGGTCAAGTAGCGCAGCAAGAAGTGGGGATGTCACGCCTCTGGCTGTACCAATGGTAGCTGGCGCCATGGGAGATCCAGCGGAGGAGGAGCCAGTTGGAAATGGCAAGAAGCCGCGTCGTTTTGAAAGGCGGGCTCGTGCGAATGTGAGGCTGGCTGGGCCGGAGTGGGCTCTTGAGTAAATGGGCCTTGGGTTGGTGTGTGGCTATAAAAGCCATTGTAACCTGTTATCAGGCAACAATTAAGAAATAACAAACATCATTCCCCCTTTGTTCGTTCTTCTCTCCTGTTCATCGTCAACCTCCGATTCTTCCTCCCAATTCCCAGTGAATCCCTAACAGCACCGCCGTGCATGTGCTTGCCATGGCCTGATACCTCGGCGGGGTGTCGTTGCGTTTGAATCACTCGTCACAGAAAATTGTTGGGTGCGTCAGTGAAGTACTACATGTGCAGAAATGGATGGAAATTTTCTATACTTGCACTACGCACTAAATGGTGTTTGAATATATGGAAATAGAAAGTGGGATAGGGATTTGGAATTGAACGGATAGCTGAGATTTAGTGAGATAGATGAATGAAAAGTCAAAATTTTCTATATTCATTTTTGTTTCCTAATCCTCTCCACGTTTCCGGATTCCAAACGCCACATAATTTCGTACTGCCAAACAACTTCACGTGCTACGAAAGATAACATGTGGATGAGCATGCAAAGCTGTGGGGGTTTGGCGTTGTGCTTTTGCCGTTTGGGGTTTCCTACTACCGTGGATAAAGCGTCGCCGTCGACCACTTGGTTGACCGATTCGTAGATGTAAAGTTACTGGTGACGCTGCCGCTGATGCCCACAAGTTGCTGGACACGTGGATGTGAGGTGCATTGGCTCTGAAAAAATCCGCTTACGTGGAGCGCTCTACGGGGTCGTGAAAGCCTGCCCGGCGATTGGAGCCTGTGCGGCGGTGGGGGTTTCCGGCTCCGCCATGATAAGATGAAACGCTTTTGACTGGGCTGTGACGGCCTCCAACTGTAGCGGAAGAGCACTTTTCTTCTCCTTTCTCGCCTCAACTTTTGCTTTTGTCAATCGCCGGATACGTCTATGACATTTCCCAACTGAACTTCCACAAGGAGTAGAAATTCAGTGTCCCAAACACGTCTTTTCTTTCGTCTCTGATGTATATATGTCCACTATAGCCTCTTCGATGAATAATCATGAAAAATACTGAAATGGGCAAACGGAAAATAAGAAGTGGTACAAGAGTTCTTTTATAATGCAGATAAGTAATCGAGTCTGTACAGATACAGAAGACGCTGCTTTTGCACAAATTCACAATGGATGGCACAATGCGTGCTGCGGCAAATTAGAGTGGACTATATACAACGTGGAATGGATCTGTTAATGTTTTCAGCTCTGGACTATTAAAATAAGTCCCATTGCCAGTAGATCTTCTCAACAATGCCTCCACCGCTCCGCACAGCGACATGGAGGGTCTCTGAGGCTGGAGGAACACCCCACAACAATGGTACTGCAACAGACATGGTTAGCTTCTCCTGAAGGCCATCATTGCTCGCCCTCTCTGCCGTGACAATCTGCAAAAGTGATGCCCTTTACAAACTGCTAATCTATTAAACCTGAGTCCATCTAACTGCTCATGGAAATTAAGGTATGTTGTGGAACAGTGCCTTGGATAGGAGTTTGTGAAGTCTGCGAAGAGAGATTTAACTTGAGAAGAGTCTGTAAAGAGAGATCTGAAGGATTGGGATATCACCAATTAATTAGCCTTGGATAGTAGTTTGTGCAGTCTAGCAATTTACGTGCCTGAATCTTGATTGTCAGTTGTTACTTCTTTTTAGTTGTCCTCTCGGGGTCTCATCTCTAGCCTACCCCAACTTGCTTGGGACAAAAAGCTTTGTTATTGTTGTTGTTGTGGAACGGTGCCGGACCTGATCTAATAAACTAATGACCCGATCTTATCTTACTAACAAATCCTAACAAACTAACTGATAACTGCAGCTACTGCTGCTATAACAACGTATGATTAAGATGAATGAACATAAAACCATCAAATATCCAACATAACGTCAAAAGTGAAAAATTGTCAATTTACTGTTAAACCTTTCAGACATATTTTTCTTTGCTTGTTGTAACAATCACACTATGAAAGCTAAGAACACTCAACTAAAGAAGAAGCTTTTGGTATCATTTTGCTGGATTACTGTTACCCTTGCAATATCTGCCTGTTTAGCACCTATATTCTATCCACCTTCAATTTTCACTGATAACTCTGTTTTTTTGTTCTGCAACTAATTAACCCCATGGTGTGGCTGCCTAATTTTTGGGTACTGTTTTATTTTTTCTTTCCTGAAGCTACATAGGTTCAGGAACCACAGTTTATTTGTGGCTGTTTAGTCCATTTGTCTCACAGTAAAGATATATCCTTGTACTCTGGCACATGCATAGTTCACTGAATGGCTTAACATACCTCACCGCCATGCTCCAAAACTGTATCTTCCACTACATCACTTAGCATTTCAACAGAACGACAAAAGCCAAAGATACATAATCTTCTGCCCATGTCTTGGCCCTGAGATTTCAAATGGTTATATAACATTACTACTAAAAGAAATGAAACATATTAAGAAGACAACAAGCAATAAGTATTTACATTAGTTGCTGCAATGTTAAACAGTGCCCCAAGGCAAAGGCTTTGATTGGGATCCATGTAAGAACTCTCCTGACGGCGAAGCTTCTGTGCGCCTTTCACTTTTCGTTGCCTCTTCTGCGAAAAAAGTCTCATGAGAACCTACTGGAGATAATATGAAATGATGATGAGTAAAGGGAGCAGCCTTGACCATGAATGGGTTACATAATATATCAAAAAAATGAAGAAAAAAAATGATCTACCAAAGAACCAATGATGCAGCATGTTCGCTATTTAGATGTCTGCTTCGCTCAAGAAGCAGATAGAGTTGCATGTTGTTAATTTCCTTGAAGAAAATAACTTCAATTGACTCTGCTTACAATTCACTTATCTGATTCGATGTTAACTGTGCCAAAAAGCAGAAGCAGACCAGCAAGGCAACCTGAAGATTCATGATCACACCATCTTTGACTGGTTTTCCATGATATATGGTGGTGGTTAATATCTAATGCAGTATGTGTATTGTATTACTTTTCAATTTTTATTTTCCTTTACTATGTTCCTTTTAGCAAATAAAACACCCACATTTGTATTGAAAATCTGTAAGCTCGCAATTTTATTAAATTTTCTGAGATCGCGTAAACTGCACAAAAAGGCTGGGGTTGCCAGCTTGACAAGTTACAAGACTAAGACCATTTGATGCGCACATTGCAAATATTATATTAAAAGAGGGAAGCAAAATAGCAAAACCAAATATCATTCCACTGCCATTTAATCTTATGCACTTTACAATTCCTACTCAAATGACAAGGATTCATACATTTCAACAAATGGTACCGCTCTAGTGCTCTGCTTTTTACTAATTATTTCAGTACCTCAGAAGCCCGAACTCGACGAGGGACCAGGGAACCCCCAATTTGGATTAACCCATCGGAAGTGAACAGTGTGATCCTGTCTTCTGGCACCCACTGGATATCTGCTAGGGGACCCAAACGCTTCAGATCATGATGACAAAATGGCATTACCAATTTAACATTTCACACACAAACTAGCAATTGGGATAAAAGCCATAGTACTATCCAGCACAAATCCAGCTAGAGCATGATAAATGAACCGATTGCTCGGCACAGCGGCTTTTGGAAACTATCGATGGGTCGCTGGGGAATTTACCCAAGTCCGCGGTGAGATCCACGGGCTGTTCCCAGGGGTAGGGCCCGTAAATGTCCTCCGGATCATCCTTCCGCGCCCGTGCTCGCAACCTGTGGAGCGACCGCGACCCGAACCGGCAGCGGCGCGTGTGCGGGGCCCCGGCGTGGAGAGGGGAGGGCCTCCTGGACGTCAGCGTGCGGGGGAGGGAGGAGGAGGCGGTGGAGAGCGCGGCAGAATCGGCCATGACGGGAAACGAACGCGCGTGCGACGAGCCTGACGTCTGAAGAAGAATATGCAGCGTAGGCGATCAGTGGATAGAAACGAGACGATTTTATGGAAGGCGCTCGGCGCGCTCGTAGTTTCCTGTGGTGGTCGTCGATTCCCGAGAGGTGGACTTTGCTTCGGCCGGTGCGAGCTTCGCTTGCTGGTGTATGCTTCTTTTCTTCTTTCGGTTGCGTTTGTGGCCACAAGGCCCACAACTGCTGGATGTTGACGAATATCTGAAAATTGGATTTGTTCAGATTCAGCTACCAAGAATCTTGGATGACAACAAATCAATGATGAATAAATGGGTTAGACTTCTACAGTAAATTTCAGTAGACGGGTTGGAGACTGGTTCCAGGGAACAGATTGTTTATCGTGTCAGGCAGAGGAATGGCAACCGTGATGCCCGGTGGCCAGTGCAGTGGCATCGATTCAATCCCAATGGTAGTTCCTGTGTATCTGTTCGAGTCTTTTATATGCTCCGCGTCCCCAATTCAACATTCCCTAGCTAAAGAAGAACAATCTTTAGGTTTGACATTCATAGAATTGTAGAGACGAATAAACAGTTCCTTTGTAGGGTAATATTAATTTTTTAGCATATGACTAAGCATCGAGAAAAGCTGTAAATAAGTTTTATAAAGTGTGTATGGACGAAAGAAATTTTTTTAATCATACTATTACGCCTAATCTGAGCTGCACGTAATAAAAAATCTGATGTCCGAACCAATACATAAACAAATGGCACAGACCGCTTGATGGCATAATTTACAGGAGAGATCCATTAAACAATCTTTATCCATTAATAACTCCATGCATACTCAAGTGTTGAAAAGAAATCTGCCAGTACATGAGACCAAAGCAATTTTCTCCAGCTAATTAACCAAGCATATCTGCCCATTAACTTGGGAACTTCATTTCGTACTGCTGAGGAGACTGCCAAAACAAATAGGTACGTCAGTATAGGCTCATGAAGTCCGATATGTGGAAAAAGGAAACATAAGAGGACTTTGGGGAAGCATCTCATATACCATATAAGTTGCTGTGATCATCTTTCCTGCAAACCATCTTCCATGAAGCGCTTTCTGTGCGCTCATAGCTGCCGTTACACTGTCAAACCGCAGGTACACAAAGCCTGCAGTATTTCTACACCACCATTACAACAAGATAGGTCAGAGAATGAGAAAACTCGTAATATATGGGGATCAGTTTAAAGATCTGCAAACAAGGCAGAATATGCCAGCTATTGTGCTGAGATAGGATATGATGATGGTACGGAAAAGTAGAGATGTTTGAAAGCAACTATTCAAACTTACGAACCAAATGTTGCATTTTGCATCATATAAATTGAAAGTGATAGAACATTTTCGGGTCATCCATTATTTTGTTTTAAATAAAAATATAAGCTGGACAAATTTTCAGAATTATGTGATGACTGATGAATAGCAATGATATGCAAAAAAAATTTAGGGCCAAGGCATGATAGATCTATTTGACAATGAAACTTACTTATCAACAAAAATGTGTTTTAACTTGCCAAACTTGGAACATTCATCTTGGACATCATCTCTAATATCCAAATCGAAATCAGGATCTGTCTGTAAAAGTAATAACGTAAATTTATTTGTGAGCTTTGCTCAAACCAAAAGAAACAACCTCGTTAGACTTTTGCTCAAACAAAGAGAAACAAGCTCCTTACACTATAAAGAATTAATGACTTGTAATAAATATCCAAATTGAGGAGGGGGAGGGGGGGACTAACCTCCACAGCTGGGTCAAACATATTCTTCAGCAATAGGCATTCACTAGGAAGAGCAACCTCAGAGGATAGGGCAGCAACTGGAAGAGCTGCTCCAGGAATTGACCCAAGGCCAGGCACTGTAGGGTGCAGAACAGGAGCTCCAGTTGGAGGAGCACCAAGGACTGATACAGCTGATCCTGTCACAGGAGTGCTCAAACCAGTAGTGCCCATCACACCAGTCAAACTGTGGAAACACAAACATATGAAAGGAGATGCACTAAGTAGAGATACAGAGGATATTGTTATAACTAACTTATACTGTATTTAATTCTTTGGACTTGAGAGAAGAACATAACGATTAGAGCTCTGGCTTCTTATGGTGCCAATTCCCTCAAAGTTGCAACATACTCATACATATAAAATATTATGGTACTAAGGTACCATACACAAATTTGCCTAATTTCTTGAATTTCAATTTTCAATCATCAATTGCCCACGTGACATTCACAAACAATGCAATTGGCACTAAATGCTAGAACAGCAGTAAATAGATTGTCCAGCCAAACCACTTTACACCAAAAAAAAATGGAGGAGGTCCATGGAGGATGACCTTGAAAAGCTAGATATACATGGAAACAGCGTTGCTGTAGTAGTGGATGAATCCTGACGATAATATAGTAGAGGTCAATAATGAAAGATGTGGGTACAAATGATGGCACTGTAATAATCAAGATAATAGACAGTCTACAATGAATTGAAGTGTCTGCATTGTCGTTGACATAAAATTAAGAAGACGGTGGAGAACCAGAATAGTCCATCATGCACACCAATAAGCACCTCCTCCCTCTTCCTTTCCACTGCGGGAGGGGGAGCACTTCCCAAAAAAAGCACAATCCAGATAATTTTCTAGGTTTTGCTTGCCCATAGAACATAGATAGACAGTACAAGCCTAATGCTACCATAATCAATTCATTAATAGTTTATGATATATTTTTACATAACCAAAAATATATATATTTTAGATGCATGCCTAATTAATTGAAAACCAAGAGCAGAAAGGTAGGATCAAGGGCAATAACGATGCAACTGAAAATGCAACTGCTTCCGAATAATCCAGAATACAAAAAATAGAATCATTTTAAGAATGAAAAAGACCCCAAAGATAAAAAAGAGGTTCAGCTGGCTGGAAGAAATGTAAAACAGCAACAAGAGGGAAATATGAAAGGATATTAATCAAGATTCATGGAGCATGTCAAGAAATTATGCAATCAATGGCAGAAAGATGTACCTGGTTGTTGTACCACTACGGTCCAATTTTTGCATTAGAAGAGCTCTGGAGCTAGCATTCAGTGCCTGCATAAAGCAGAGAATAAAAATATAAAAAATGATTAATAGTAAGAGAGCATGTGTGTGAAAACTCTCATCAATCAACATATCTTTCATAGAAATGACACCCACCAAGCCTCCACCCTCGTCATCATCCAAATCTCCAGTAGTGGCCCCACTAACTTGCACGCCAGCTTGGTCTGTCACAGCTGAAACCTGATCATGTGGTTAATGTACAGTGAGATAGATGCACACTAGTGTTTGACCAGAGTAATATCAAAGAGGAATTCTGGTAACTTTCAGCAGAGTGATATACCTTAATTACTCTTCCGGCAATATCAAGCTGCCCGTTTAAGCTCTGAGCTGCTTTTGCATCTTCAAGGCGTGCAAACTAAATGTTCAGAAAAAGTGGTTAGAATTAAGCGCCAGAAGGGGGAAAAGGTTTTGAGTCTCAAAGAGATACTTGCCTGCACAAAACCAAAACCTTTACATAACCCGGTCAGTGGATCTAGCGGCAGCTGGACAAGCTCTACTTGCCCAAATGGTTCAAATACCTAGCAAAGATATCTCATTACAAGATGCAAGAAAGCAGAAACTCAAAGCAAGAGTGAAATTCTGGCCTTGTATAGAGAAATCAACAGTGCTATTAACCAATATTCTTTCACTATGATCAATCAATCAATAGATGATTCACTCAGAGCATCGGATCAACAGAATAAACACTAACCAGTCTCAACTGCTCCTCATTAATATTGGCGTGAAGATTTCCAACATATAGCTTCCTTGCTCCACCTGAAGCAGCTGCACTTGAAGCAGTTGACTGAACTAAATTCTTTTCAGCCTCTGATGGTTTAACCATCACAGGTTGTCCAAGGAGCAGCTGGCCGGAAAGAGCTATCGCCATGGGGACAGACAGAGCATCATAGAACTCAATGTACCTGCCAATGTGAATAGTATGATGCATATCAGGCTATCTAGCTTAGCATTTTTTTAGTTAGTATTTGCTTATTGCTTACAATTTTGGACCATTTTAACTAAAATTGGCAGTCTGGCAACTTTTTTAAATTGAGGTTAGTTAATTTAATTTTGCATAGAATTCTACAATAATGTGGAAGACTGACGTTCCACACAGCTTACTGTCATCAATATGATCTTGTATTCCATCTTACTCATAAGATGCTGACTATCCCAGCAGGTACACCAAATTATAAATATTCCTGCCGAGTATGAAACACCGATGAATATATTCCCCCATGAAAATTGAAGATGTAACTACAGGTGTAACTATTAAACCATAACTAAAGCACGCACAGTACAGTATTGACAGCAATATATAGAATTCAAAATATCAACCGCTTAGTTCAACAAGACTAAAAAATTGATTTTGTATGGTCATTTTAATGGACATCCAGCGATAGCTGCTCTAGCTACAGTTTCAGATACTACGCTCATTTCACAAATAATTCAACCCAATGCTGACAGTTCATCACAGAAGAAAGAACTCATTGAGCCGGAATAGCCAACTTTGATCATGTCAAGACTTTGATCATGTCAAGCACACAAAAACAGAAAGTATAGACACCAGAATTGTATTAATTGCACATCGATAAACCTTAACTTATCTACAGGCTGTGTTGATCAATTTAACAAATATGAATCAATGGTCAATAATGAAGTGCCAAGATCCTTTGAATCTATCAGAACTCAGTAAGCCTACATGCTAAGACAATCCTAATAATCTGCATGCTGCATGAAAAAATACTATATGCCACCTGTAATGACAGGGTGCTCAGTCATTGCAGTTATCTATGTCTTAGCAAGCACATAGCCAGTTTGGTGCATCAAGGAAGTAAGGAACAAAGGAAAGAGAAGGAATATTGCGTCTTCTATCTCCACGCAAAAGACTGAAATGTGACTATGCACAGCCAATATGTAGTACATAATGGAATTATAATCCATAGGTACTCACCCAACTCCTTTAGAACGTCGTGAATTTCGATCCATAATAAGGCGAACATCACGGACCTAAAAAAGGAAAATAAACATTTAAAGAACACAAACTGATTTGATTTGACATAATAAAGAACCAAAAAACCTTAAAACAAGGCATATTTTATCATCAGAAGCACAAGCACCATCTTTCAATTAGATATTTGGGCCTATTTACTAAGAAAATGATATTATTTCCAATGTAACAATCTTAATGATTATTTAACTTACGGTAAAGTCTAGCAAACAAATAGTGTATGCTGCATAAATGTTAATATGTATATGCATGCAACAGATAGATTGTTATAAACAAAACAAAAGAGAATTGCAATCGAGTGATTATCACCTTTCCAGCTCTTGAAAAGAACTCATACACATCTCTTTCATCCGCCTTCAAAGCTAACTGTAATTGTTACTAAAGAGTTAGCTTCAGATGAAAGGTTGTACAGGCAATATTGAGATTTTTTTTTGGTTGAAAATGCAACCTGGTAAGCAAACACGGTCCTTTGATCTCTTTCAGGATCAACTTCAGGTTCTGCAGCTTCCTCTTTCCTCCTCCTGTGCAAAGAGAAACTTTCATCAGAGCCGATGCATCAAAGATATATTACAAAGTCAGATAATAGCATACATTTAAGAATGCATATGTTCAGTCTCAGCACAGGGCAAGCCATCAAAGCACACAGGTTGAGCTATAAAAGACAATGCCTCCATACCAAAGGAGAATTAAAAAAAAACAAACTAAAAGCGCGCAGGAGAGGCATTGAAAAAATGTAATAGAAGTACTGTTTACTGCATGTGTGACCATATTTTCACAGAGAAGTTGCTCCAACGAAATAAGAATTATTTAGCATATTAGCAAGATAGAATAAACAGAACCCAAAAATAAAATAAAGTGTTTAAAGTGGATAAACTTATCATGAACAGATGAGATTCACATACAGGTAGCCAAGAGCTTTGATCGATGCAGATTTACAACACTTCATAACGCAATATTTATTGCCCTATAACAGTTCCCTCATAATAGGGCAAGAGATTATGTTCAACAGCCACTAAATTAACAAAAAAAAATTGAAATCACAGAACTTATGTCAATAACAATGATACAAGAAACATATCAAAGCAAAGTGGCAAACTAGCACAGCAATGCGCTAGAACTAATCTGTTCGTGATAAATGCTAGTGTAAAGCTAAGTGTGCACAAATGTCCAACAAAGGATCGAGCCATGGAAATATGCATATAGTTTCTTTGCATCATAAAAATGTAAGGCTAATATGCTTTATCCCAGTAGTTTCAACTCAATCCAAAAGACAATCATAATGTCCTTTGAAGCAATAGGCCAAAACCAAAAACATTAAGTACATAGTTCAGCAGTTCCAATAAAGTACAGAATAGGGAAGGTCATGAATAGGCACCTGACATCACGGTCCCGGTAATCGCGGTCACGGTAGCGATCGCGCTCTTCGTCATCACGGCGTCGCTCCGACCGGCTCCGGCTCCTCCGCTCTCTATCCTTCTCCCTATCCCGGTCCTTCTCCCTCTCCCTCTCCCTCTCCCTCTCCTCTTTCTCCCGCTCCCGGTCGCGGTCGCGGCTCCTCCTCTCCTTATCTCTCTCCCTCTCCCGCTCCTTCACCTTGTCGTGGTCGCGGTCGCGACGCTCCCGGCTGCTTCGGTGACGGTCGCGGTCGCTGCGGTGCCCCTCCTTGTCCCGGTCGCGGTGGCGGCCTTCCTCCGAGCGAGACCGTTTGGATCTGCGCTCTCCGTCGTCGCGCTCCTCGTCGACGCGACTGCCGGAGGAGCGGCGGCGTGAGCTGCGCTCCTTCTCCTTCTCCTCCGACCCGGAGGCCGCGGCACCGTTGGAGGGCGCTGCAGACGCTTCCACCGTCTTCTCCAAGTATTCGTACTCGTCGAAGTCCATGGCGTCCGGCTGAGGCGAGGCGGAGATCCGGGAACCCTAGAGATGAGGAGAGAGACAGAGAAGTGGCCCGCAGCGCCAGCGACTCGCTAAACCCACCACGCTTTCCTTCGCTTTTCGACTGGAGAAGAAGAATTAGCGCAAACTGCGTGTCGGACCCGCGGTGCCGGTGGAACAGATGACCTTACGGGCTGGGCTGATCCGGTCCAATCACACGGCCCACTTAGTTATATGCATTAGGCCCATGGACTATAGACCAGGCCTATAGAGTACTCTCGCTGTTCTTTAATTGATGTCGACGTTGACTTTTAAATTTAATTTTTTATCATTCATCTTATTTAAAATAAATTGATAAATTTTATATATTTTAATATAATTTAATTTATCATTAGAGTTATTTGAATCGTAACTTAAAATTTTACACACTTTAGTAATTTTTTTTAATAAGATGAATGGTCAAAGTTGAATTTAAAAGTCAACGGTGGTATTAATTAAATAAAGAAAATTCTATGATACACCCAAATGAATATGAGCCGTTTATTTACACGGATTTAAAGGTAGAAATAATTCTTTTATCTCTTAGGAGGTAAAAAAATAAAATGTTAATAATTAATAAATATTTAAATTAGAAGAAAATCATTAAATTATGGAAAAGGTGCATGCGACAGTTAAGGAAACAAAATCCGTCAGTTTTGGAAATAAATTTATTTGATATATTTGGAAAGTTGCAAGTGTGTTAAATAGGCAAGTGAATAGCTCATTTTTACTTTTTTTTTCTTGCAATGTGACAGCCTTTGGAAAGTTGAATGCGTTTTTACATTTGATACGTCCGTTGTCGGCTGCGATTAATATTTGGATTTTTTTTCTTTTTAAAAATTAACGGCTCAGATTGCTTCGGTCTTTCACAGGAGATGAAAGAAGAGTGATTGTCTACTTTAGCAGAGCTCTTAAAGAATGGAGGGAGTATATAATTCTGCAATCCGCTGGCTGAATTGGGATTTTCTGTTTGCTCTTATTTGCTCATGCCACATGCTTCTTCTGATCTTCTCCTTGCGAAAACGATGGGGAATGGCAAATAAAGAGAGCAAGCCCAATTTCACTTGGGCACCAGGAAACAGTCCCAACCCTACGGTACAGTCTACACACTACCCGCCGCCGTCGCTTCATCATCAGCAGTGACTTTAGTGGCCACGCTTACCGCTTGCGTCCCTCTACTCACTTGCAGGGCTACTCGCAACCTCTATGTGCAGTCTGATCAGACTGCTCATATCGTTCACCGATTGCAACCTCATCTCTAGCACCATCGCTGTTTGGACGGAAATTGAAACTGGCCGTTGCAAGCATGGAGCCGGAGCAGGCCGCCGAGGACATCGTCATCGTGGGCGCCGGGATCGCCGGCCTCGCCACGGCGCTCGGACTGCATAGGAAAGGGGTGAGGAGCGTGGTGCTGGAGTCGTCTCCGGCGCTGCGGGCGTCCGGGTTCGCGTTCACGGCGTGGAAGAACGCCTTCCGGGCGCTTGACGCCCTTGGTGTGGGCGACAAGATCAGGAAACGCCATCTCCTGGCGCAGGCGTGCGTTGCCACCTATCTTATCCCCAATTATCTAGAACTTTTTCCTTTCGGTTGTCTACTCGGTTTAGTGGGTTCTGTTCTACTGTTTCCCTGCATGGGTCCATCGACTGCAACGCTGATTTGAGTCTTGTCCTGATTGTTTATAGGTTGCGCATCATGTCTCCGGCCACGGGAGAAATGGCAGCAGAAGTGGACCTAACAGTGCAGGGGAACGGGTGAGATCACTTTTCTCCACTTCACACTAGAAATTGCTCCGGCAGAACATGCATTTTATATCCTGAACTGACATGGGCATCGCTGTCCGACACAGTGAACCCAACGAAATCCGCTGCGTAAGGCGAGACTCGCTGCTGCAGGCGTTGGAGGAGGAGCTACCGAGAGGCACCATCCGCTACTGTTCCAAGATCGTGTCCGTCGAGGAGGACGGCGAAGCCACGATCCTGCAACTAGCTGATGGGTCAGTTCTGAGAGCCAAGGTAAAGAAGACGTTGCGTTCCCTTCCCAGCTACGCACAGATAGCATTCGCCATGGAAATGTTGATCAATAGACGTGCTCTGCATCCGCAGGCACTGATCGGATGCGACGGGATCAACTCCATCGTGGCGAAATGGCTGGGCCTCTCGAAGCCGTCCGACTCCGGGCGCGTCGCGGCGAGGGGCCTCGCGCATTTCCCGGACGGCCACGGCTTCGAGCCCAATTTCCTGCAGTTCATCGGCCGCGGCTTCCGCTCCGGCATGCGACCCTGCAACGAGACAGACATCTACTGGTTCTTCACGTGGACACCTTCCGAAAACGGTTCATCACTCATCCATGGATTCCATGCTCACGTTCTATGAAATCCCTACGTTCTGCACTTTGTACAAAACTACAAATACTAAAGATTGTACTGTGTGCTTTCAGATAAAGGCGTCCCAAGCAGTGCTGCCAAGATGAAGCAATTCATACTGACCAACCTAAGAAGCTTAAAAGTGCCTGCGGAGGCGTTGTCCGTGATCGAGAGGAGCGAGATGAACAACGACGTCCTCGCCGTACCCTTGCGTTTCCGATCGCCGCTTTCCTTGGTAACCGCGCGCATCTGCAAGGGCAGTGTCTGTGTGGCCGGCGACGCGCTGCATCCGCTGACGCCGGACCTAGCGCAGGGCGGCTGCTCGGCGCTGGAGGACGCTATCGTCTTGAGTCGGTGCCTCGGCAATGCCGTCCACGAGGAGAGTGGGAGAGGAGGCGACGCGGAGAAGAAGAGGATCGAGGTGGGGCTGCGCGAGTACGCTCAGCTCCGGCGGTGGAGAAGCATCGAGCTCATTACGACTGCCTACACGGTCGGCTTCATTCAGCAGAGCAGTAATCTGGTTATAAGTTTTCTGCGAGAGAAGTTTCTGTCGGGAATTCTTGCAAGGAGACTTTTGAAAATGTCAGAATACGATTGTGGCTCGCTCTGGAGTTAGCCGTTGGCTAGTGTACTGCTTAATACAGTACGTCCTACATATTTAACCTAATTGCCACTAGTGAGTGAGGTTAAAAGTTCAACAAGCAGGGTTCGAGTGACCCCTGTAATCCTTGAATAAAGTGATCGATTGAAATATCGCTTCCTGAGACATGACTGATTGATCGGCGTCTTCGTCACCGGTGTTCCATCAGGTTTTGATAGTCAGTTAGGCTGGAAGTCCATTCTTGAAGGGTACCTGTAACTTTGAGAATGCTCGTAATTAAAAAAAGTACATTAAGTTGGTTCTCCCCAAGAACCTTAAAGACAATAGAGCCGGCACTGCCTGGGCGCAAGAAATTAGCAGCCCTGCCATGGCCTGCAAGACACTACCAGCCATTCATCACCTCGCATCAGCAGTGACGTTGGTTGCACGCTAGTAATTAGAAAAGTACATTAAGTTGGTTCTCTCCAGGAACCTTAAAGACAATAGAGCCGGCACTGCCTGGGCGCAAGAAATTAGCAGCCCTGCCATGGCCCGCAAGACACTACCAGCCCTTCATCACCTCGCATCAGCAGTGACGTTGGTTGCAGGCTTTAGCTTCTCTTAATGTCGCTTATTTGTTGGTGCAATATTTTCTTTGTTACTCCCTAAGTCCCATCAAAAAAATTATTTTTTTATTTTTAGATTTTAAATTTGACCACTCCTCTTATTCAAAAAATTTATAAAAATATAATTTATTTTATTATGAATTGTTTTATTATTAAAAATACTATAAACATGACTTATTTGTTTTTATATTTGCAAAAAAAATTAAATAAAACGAGCGAACAAATGTGATTTATAAAAATAAAATTTTTTTTTATGAGCCAAAGGTAGTAGCTTCTGGCTTACTAATCCGAAAAAGCATACAAGAAGATAGCAGCCCTGCCCTGGCCTACACATACTACCAGCCATTCATCACGTCATCAGCACTGACGTCGGTCGTCAAGCTTAAGGTTGTCTTCTCTTGCGCTGCCACTATATATGGAATCATAAGGTGACTCCATCTTTGTGCCAAGAAAGTCTTCTTCATCTTCTGTACTTGCTCAGCCACACCACCAGTTCTAGCTGACTAAATAGCACAGCTGCATACTTGGAGCGAACTTGAAGCTGTGCCACATCCACTATGCAGCCGAAGGAGCAGAGCGCCGGCGCCGAGGAGATCGTCATCGTTGGCGCCGGGCTCACCGGACTGGCTACAGCTCTCGGACTGCACAGGTTGGTAGCTGCCCATACGTCCCCCCACTTTGCTGCGCGACCAAAATTTCGTCACCTGCTTTGGGATCTCTACACCGCAGGAAAGGTGTGAGGAGCCTGGTGCTGGAGTCGTCGCCGGTGCTGCGCGCGTCGGGGTTCGCGTTCTCGACGTGGACGAACGCCTTCCGGGCTCTCGACGCCCTCGGGGTGGGCGACAAGATAAGGATGCAACATCTGCAGCTTCAGGCGTACGTTACAGACCACCCTACGCTTAATTTCACGTGTCGCTGTCTCTGATACTAAAAAGGATGGACTAATTATTGACAACTTTTCAGCTAAATGTATGTAGTACTAGTCTAGTATGAATTAATCAATGAAACCTAATTTGCACTAAAAAAGGGTACTCTACAAGAAAGCCAAAAATACCCAATGAATCTAATAGACAAAGTATCAGAACACGATCCAAACAGAACCCAGCTAATTTTAGCCAGGAGATAAAAAGAAGTTTTTAGCATGCAGTTTAAATTAGTACTATTTGTTCAGGCTCCGAGCGACCCAGCTAATTATTAGTCAGGGCAAACAGTTACTAGTTCTAGTCGATCGAGCCCTGGGTCCTGCAAATCTAGCACCTCCTCGATAATGTAATGCTTGCAAAGCAGAGCTGAAGGTGATATTCTGCTGTACTTCTGTAGGCTGCGTGTCTTCTCATCGTCCACTTGGGAAACTACTACGGAGCTGGACCTCAGGGTGCAGGGGAAGCGGTGAGATGACGAATTATCTCTGCTAAGTACTCAGTTGGGATCACGTTGATCTGTCTGATCCGTTCGTCTCGGCGCTAATATGAACATTACTTTCTGAGCAGGGGACCAAATGAAATCCGCTGCGTCAGGCGTGACTTGCTCCTGCAGGTCTTGGCAGCGGAGCTTCCAGAAGACACCATCCGGTATTCCTCCAAGATTGTCTCGATCGAGGAAGACGGCAGTGTCAAGGTCCTGCAGCTAGCTGATGGCTCAGTTCTTAGAGCAAAGGTAAAGGGATAACAGTAGGGACGAAAGTTGTTTGACCCGTGGTTTCTCGCCACTACAACTCGGAATTCTGACCAAGACATACACTGCATCTGCAGGTACTGATCGGATGCGACGGGATCAACTCCGTGGTGGCGAAATGGCTGGGCCTCGCGAAGCCGTCCTCCTCAGGGCGCAAAGCGGCGCGGGGCTTCGCGCATTATCCCGACGGCCACGGCTTCGAGCCCAAATTCCTGCAATTCATTGGGCACGGCTTCCGCTCTGGCATGCTACCTTGCAACGAAACCGACATCTACTGGTTCTTCACGTGGACTCCTTCCGAAAATGGTTAGTAATTCACATGACTGACAAAATGCGGAGTTGAATCCATGAGTTCCTATATATTGAGCCGTGTTCTTGCACGTGCAGACAAGGGTGTGGACGAAAGTGCCGCCACAATGAAGCAATTCGTTCTGTCCATGTTCAAGGATGCAAAGGTGCCAGCAGAGGCCTTGGCAGTGATCGACAGGAGCGAGATGAGCGACGTCCTTGCCGCGCCGCTACGGTTCCGGTCGCCGTTCTCGCTGATCACCGCGAGCATCAGCAAGGGCAACGTGTGCGTGGCCGGCGACGCGCTGCACCCGATGACGCCGGACCTGGGCCAGGGCGGCTGCTCGGCGCTGGAGGACAGCGTCACCCTGGCCAGGTGCCTCGGCGAGGCCATCCTCGGGGGAGGCGGCAATGGAGGCGCGGAGAAGGAGAGGATCGAGGCCGGGTTGCGGGAGTACGCCGGCATCCGGCGGTGGAGGAGCGTCGAGCTCGTTGCGACGTCTTACGCCGTCGGCTTCGTGCAGCAGAGTCACCACGCACTCGTGAGCTTCCTGCGTGACCGATATTTGTCTGGAGTGCTCGCACGGCGGCTTCTGAAAATGGCGGACTATGACTGTGGCACGCTCTCATGTTAGCTCATGCGTGTACTCCTATGTGGTCATTGCACGTGCATTACCAGAATGAGAGACACGAGTAAATGGTATTTTATAAAAAAATAAAAATATAGGAGTATGTATTAATATTTCAGAACTAAATAATAACTGTTGATTGTATTACTCCATTTATAAATGTTAGTAATTCTATGTTTGGTAAGTGAAACGGTTTTAGTAGCTTTGTGCATTAATAGATAAAAAATTATGAGAATTCGATAAAGTATAAAGTAATTAATTTGTTGAGTTATTACTAATCAAAGTTGAAAAAGTTTAACTTTGATAAAATCAGAAATGCTGACGTTAGTGAGCATAGGGAATCTCACGATAAAATATCCTCAAACAGAGATGGATTAGACTACGTGCACACTGAAAATACAATCAAAGTTATATTTTTTATAAATCTGACGAATGAAATCTGTTCATAGATACCTCTTACACATCTAACAGACGAGGTTTTTCGGATCTCCCAACTCTTGGGCCCACATCGACTATTGTTATCTGAAACAAATATATAAGATTCAAAGAAAATTGTTAGAAAACAAAACAAATTCATTTTAATATTAATATATTTGTTAACAGATTCCTTATGAATGCTACTAATCTGCCAGAATTGGTTAACCGAGAGGCTTCTCTTCCCAATTCCCAACATGTTTCATTTAGGAAAAAAAAACAAAAAAGTCATTAGATAAGTCAAAAATAAGAAAAGCAAATTATATAATTGGGTCTCCAAATACTCCCACCTAGAATTTTTTTATAATCTAGATTATATAATCTACCTTCAGCAGGGCTTGTTTGGTAGAGATTATAATTATTAAAAAAAGTTTATATTTTGAACTATTCATGAATTTTTTTTACCCAACTTATGCGTATAATTGTTTTCTATGTCAAAATTGTTTGGTAAAATAGATTACTCAATGTGCATTATAAGCTGTGGAAAGGGAGATGTGGTAAAAAGTAACTATTTTATAGCTTATGACTTCAAATTTTAATATTAATATATTATTTTTTAAGTTAATATTTTTATTTGGACCGTAGCTCGAGCATTCAGGCTGTAATGCAATGGACCCGCTACCCAGACGGCCCAAACACCAGCCCAATTTAGAGCGGCCGACGTTTTCCCTGGCCTTTTAGGCAGCCCATTGTTTCAGAGAATAGGACTATCGATAGACTAATCAAATCGTTGACTTGTCCTCCTTTCTACAGGCTGGTGACGTGCTCTGCATCCACAGGAGAGGCTGCCGCCAAGTTGAGCCGGCCTGAACTGAAGATGCAAGGAGAAATGACAGGAAACATTGAAATTACATTTTAATGTTAAATCACGCTCCCATCCCTGTGTGCGAAATCAGACAAACAAATATCTGATCTCACGGTCTTTTTGTGAAAACTCACTCATGTCACGAGTGCTGGCCATGGTGCTGGTCGCCATGGCCGATTACGACTGCGAAAACTATGATTCTGCTCCTGGACACGATAAAATGTTGCCGAAAAAATCACATGGCTGCCCATGAGAGTACGGAACAAGCACTGTCTTGTCAACCGTGATGTTATTGTACTAACAAAACTATAAGGAGTTTAATCAATAATAATAATAATAATAATCCCACCGTACAATGCACTGCTAGTCTGCTACGAACGCAAACCGTGCATGCTTTGTGCAGCGATGCACATGCCTGACAAAGTCCACAATTTCTTTTCGAGCAGAAACTAACTTGATGTCAAAGTTGACTTGTGGCCGAAAGGACTTTTGATCGATCACGCTTGGAGTTGAGTTTTCGTGGCGCAGACGGATCGACCAGCTGAAACTGCCATAACCACATGCTCTGCTGATTAGTAGTATTTGATTAGTGAAACGAGCATACAGTGCATGTTAGTTGTGGCGAACTATAACAGCCCGGCTTTTGAGTTTTGACCAAGTGGCTTCATCGGCACCCCGGGATCGATCTGACGGACCGCGATTCGGAGCAGCGTGCCGTGCAAAGTGTGTGAGGAATCTCTAGCCCTTTTATCGTTAACCGACAGAGAGCAGGCAGGTTCAGTTCAGTTCAGTAAGCATCGATCTCTACTACGTGACGAGAGAATAGGATATCATTCGCATAGTGCAAAGATGGTTACTGCGTAGATAGGTTATACATTTAGTCAGACTTAACGTAGCTTAATTTGCACATGATCAGCTAATCAGCTAGTAGGTATAAGTACAACACTTCACTTGACTGACCACAAAACGTCTCCTTGACTTGCAAACTCAGGATTATTAAGATGATTTTTTTTTTGTTGCATGATGCTTAAAAAGTTCCAGATTTCTAAACGACCACTAATAAAGTAACAATAATAACATTAAGTTTCATGACATGATTGTCGTTGAAGATTTTCTACTATGAAGAAGCAACGCTATCGTTGTTAATAAAATGCCATTACAAACCAGTCCCGATAAAATGTCTCAGAAAAGGAGTCCTGATTTTCAGTTTTCAGTACTCCAAATGTAAAACTACACATGAGTGATCAACAAGAGCCAATAGCTAGCGCGCAGTAGTGCAGTGTCATGAGTCCACTTGTTAACACCAACTTATATACTCCTATGTCCGTGTCAGACCAATTTAACTTGAAACCAAAATATATATATATGTGCAGAACGAAATTAACTAGAGAGTTTGTCAGCTCCACTTCCCCCTCTCTGCATCGTTCAAATCTAGAGGTTTGATCGTATAATCTATCAGGGTCACCAATAGATAAATGCAGTATTTCAAGTTGGTGGATTCAAATACTAGTATGAATCAGTCCTGTACCCCGAGAAACAGTTGCCCTAATAATCCAATTGCGGCCTTAGCTCTGTGGTGACGGTTGACTTGGAAGTAACCAAACAGAGCATCAAACTTCTAGAGAAATCTATTCTGAAGACGATGACTTCCCTGATAGGAGTATTGCCCGAACTACCTACCTAAACTACCGCACAGCTAAATTCCTTAGGCCTCTAGCTAGCTAATTGTTACTGTTAGGACTAAATTACTTGTAACTGCCAATTAGAGTATCGTTTTCCTCTCTAGTTTTGTCAGGTTAGATTGAGCGCGTCAACCGCCACCATCCAAGGGCTAGACGCACCACGATTACCGGCGTGGGTTAGTGCGGCTTTTCGATCCGAGGACCCTCGGTAATGACGCGACCTCCTCGCCGGAAATCCCATGTGCTCCAGGCACTGGAGTCTCGTGAGCTCACGTGACGCTCCCGCTTGCCCTCCGTCCCCGGCGCCGGCTAACCCATCCATCTTCTTCTCTCTCACACCGTAATGATTGGTTGTATAGTCGTACAATTGGCCAGATTGCTTGCCCCTGAAAATGATCTCTGCTCCTTCTGGTGGCAGAGAGAGGAGCCGGCATAGAAAAATGGCGGAGCATGGGCAGCTGCAGAGCAGAAGAATCTTTCTTCGAGCTGCCGTGCCAGTGGAACAGGAAGACGAGAGACTTTTTGGGCGGGGACAGAATGAGGAATCGTGGCATTTAAGGCGTCTGGATGTGGCGTGTATCGGCATGTGCGTCTGCGTCGGGGTCAGCGCGCGCGAGCTCCGCATCGCTCGTCGCCGGCTTCCTATTTAACCACCGCCGTGATCACTGTTTCCTCCTCACCTCACTCATCTCTGCTCCATCAGCATTGCCACGAGTTTGCCCCCACAACGCACTGTGGTGTCCTCTAGCTGCCTGCTGTGATAGACTGTGAGGAGCTAGCTAGCCTTAACGACTGGCATGGCGCGCGGAGTCTTCTTCCACTTGCTGCTGCTGGTCGCGGCGTGCCTCGCCGTGACGGCGCGAGCGCAGTGGAAGAATGCAGCGGCGACCTTCTACGGCGGGAGCGACGCCTCCGGTACAATGGGTAAGCATACTTCTGTGACGCAGGGTTGCATTGTGTTTGCATTGTCGTGTTTCTTGAGTTGTACTATATCGCTGATACTGACCGAGACTGAAACATATTATTGTCACTAACAGGCGGCGCGTGCGGGTACGGCAACCTGTACTCGACGGGGTACGGGACGAACACGGCGGCGCTGAGCTCGTCGCTATTCAACGACGGCGCGGCGTGCGGGGAGTGCTACCAAATCCAGTGCGACTACAAGAGCAACAGGCAGTGGTGCAAGCAGGGCGTGACGGTGACGATCACGGCGACCAACCTGTGCCCGCCGGACTACTCCAAGCCCTCCAACAACGGCGGCTGGTGCAACCCGCCGCAGCAGCACTTCGACATGGCGCAGCCAGCCTGGGAGAAGATCGGCATCTACCGCGGCGGCATCGTCCCCGTCCTGTACAAGCGGGTGTCGTGCTCCAGGAGCGGCGGCGTGCGGTTCACCATCAACGGGCACAACTACTTCGAGCTGGTGCTCATCACCAACGTGGCCGGGCCGGGGTCCATCAAGACGGTGCAGATCAAGGGGACGCGGACGGCGTGGGTCGCCATGTCCCGGAACTGGGGCGCGAACTGGCAGTCGAACAACTACCTCAACGGCCAGAGAATCTCCTTCAAGCTCACCGCCACCGACGGCCAGAAGCTCG
Source organism: Zoysia japonica (assembly GCA_001602275.1). Taxonomy (NCBI): domain Eukaryota; kingdom Viridiplantae; phylum Streptophyta; class Magnoliopsida; order Poales; family Poaceae; genus Zoysia; species Zoysia japonica. The sequence goes on along the minus strand of BCLF01000003.1, from coordinate 5,388,211 downwards.
AGTTCACAAACGTCGCGCCGAGCAACTGGCGGTTCGGACAGACGTTCACCGATCGCGCCAACTTCAACTAGCGTTCGCTGGCGGCGCCCGTCCGGCGCAGCTAGCTAGCCGTCCGCGCCGTGCCCGAGAAATGCCGGCCGGCTCCTAGTCGCTAGATTGTTCCCTTCAATTTTGCATCCGGAAAACTTGTCAAAAAAAAGTACCTTGTGAATTAGCGTCATTGTGATGGAACTGCCCAGTGATTAGCGGCTCGCTCGCCGTAGTAGAGATAGAAACCCGGCCGCCGGCGAGCTGGCGCATCCATGGGTGATGCGGTTTTTCATGGAAGAGGTGAGTTCTTGGGTCCAGCCCTCTCGAACGAGTACCCGCCATGCCTACCGCTTTACGATGATTTGCTACTGGAGAAAAAAAAATTGGTCAACTCACTAGGTCGTGAGACGTGAGTTACTGTGAGTGCCTTTGCTTGAACAGGATCATGGCGTAGACTGATCGATCGATGTGGCGCTTAACGGAAGAAGCAAACCGCATGTGATCACTGTTGACAGATTCTTGTGCTATTTTTAACTGAATGGGAATGAATTATTATAACTGCTTATCGTTAGACCTTTTTTTAGTTACCTTCCTACTTCTTGCATCTGGACTTTGACTGCAGCAATCTCTATCTACAGTAAATCCAGTGGGGGTTTTGGCCCGTGTTTGAAACAGACAGTAAAACAAAGTATACTAACTCTTAGTATATTCTGTGTGCTTTGTTCTCAAAAAGAAATAATCGCACCTAAACCTTAGATGGGCTTTTTATTACGAAACCTATAACGCGAGATCTTAAAAAAAAAGGATTGGCTAGGCGCCTAGGCTTGGGCTAAGTTGCATGGGCGGGTTAGGATAGTCGATTCTGGGCCCAAGCAAACAAACTTCCGTTGTGCGCAACTTGGGCCATCTGTAGTAATCTGTCGTAGAGTCAAGGCAAATCCAGACCAACCCACTCAAAATTCGAAGCTAGTCAGTTCTTTACTTACAAAATATCTCTATGAACAGTAAATCTAGCATATGCAAGCTCGTTTTTTTGTGTGAGGAGTGCGTAAGTTATGCATGGCCTTAGATAGCCAGTTGTGGTGTGAGTCACCACTCACCAACGTCTAACCGCAACGGCTAGCAAGAGAAAAAACTTGAACGGGTAATCCGCAGCAGTCAGCAACCCAGAGAAATCTAGTCCTCACGATGGCAAAGTTAACTAGATACACACAATCTGACAGTTCAATCGGCTGTATAGCTCGCAATTGAACAGTTGATGCTACTTGTGACGTCAAATCTCAGCAAAATTGATTTGTATTGATCATGGTTTACTTCAGGGGAACACAGCATGTTCATTTGAAAATAAAATTTGTTTCAGAAAAAAAAAGGAAGAACAAGTAAACGTCGGTGTCCGTCACCGTCAAGAAAACACGACGGATCAGAGAAAGATGTACGGCCGGTCGATGGACATGTGACCCTTCTAGGCGAGTTCCCAATTGATCAGGCATCTACGTCGGCGGCGACTTCATGCATTAGTCTCCCATTGTTTCGCCACCAGCCAGCCATAATCCATGTGCTGACACCGCTGGCCCTCATGGCAAAATTCCACCCCAAGAATCTTCTAATTCCACGTACTACGAGAGGAGAACACCACGCAGTTCATTCCAAATCATACTTTACGAGTCAGCTCATTCCAAAAATCATGTTTACGTCGTAAACTAATGTCGGAGTTAGGCTACCGACTCAGCACGAGCCGGCAAGTACGGATAACGGAACATGCATGCAGGGTGGCAACATGAATTCGAATATCTCTTCTTCCTCGCGCCGCTCTTGTAGTACTATCAGGCAGGGCAAGCTAATCGATGAAATGCTTAGCCGGCCGCGAGTCAACTAATAGCGCGCAATTTACTTGCACGCATGTGAGCTTAGCTAGCACTGGGATCGCAATCCCGGCATGTTCTCTGCAATTCCCCTGCTGTCTCCGCCTCCCGACCATAATAATAATCTCAAGTTCACTGAGTTCTTATATAAACATCGCCACGTTCACGGCAACATCGTCAGAACTTGCTTGTTACACATTCAGCAGCTCACTTGAAGTTTAGTAGTAGCGCTCTCTCTGCGATCCCACCTCGTCGGAGATGGACAGAGTCCTCGCAGTGCTGGTCGTCCTCCTGGCCGCGGCATTCATCGCGCCGGCGAACGCTGGCTGGAGCTGGGCGACGGCGACGTTCTACGGCGGCTCCAACGCGGCCGGCACGATGGGTAAATGACACATCGACGTCAGTTTTTGATTTGATCAGTAGTATGTCGCCGCATCGGCAAATTCAGCGCGTGGTAGATGACACAGAATGGCTGGGCGGGGCTACTGTTTTTTAGGTGGCGCGTGCGGGTACGGGAACCTGTTCCAGGCGGGGTACGGGACGGAGACGACGGCGCTGAGCCCGGCGCTGTTCAACAACGGCGCGGCGTGCGGGCAGTGCTACCAGATCAGGTGCAACCACGAGGCGTCCCAGTGGTGCAAGAAGGGCGCCACGGTGACGGTCACGGCGACCAACCTCTGCCCGCCCAACTGGGCGCGCCCCAGCAACAACGGCGGCTGGTGCAACCCGCCGCGGGTCCACTTCGACCTCGCGCAGCCGGCGTACGAGCGCATCGGCACCTACAAGGCCGGCATCATCCCCGTGCTCTTCCAGCAGTAAGTTGCTTACGAATGATGATTAGCAGGAAGCCACGATTGCTGGCAGTGTGTCACCTACGAATGACGATGCGTGCAGGGTGAAGTGCTGGAGGCAGGGAGGTCTCCGGTTCACCATCGGCGGGTTCAACAACTTCGAGCTGATCATGGTCACCAACGTGGGCGGGAGCGGGTCGCTGCGGTCGGTGTCGGTGAAGGGCACCAAGACGGGGTGGATCGCGCTGAACCGCAACTGGGGCGCGCACTGGCAGTGCACCTCCCCGCTCGTCGGGCAGGGCCTCTCCTTCGCCGTCACGTCCACCGGCGGCCAGACGCTCTACATCCACAACGTCGTGCCGTCCTGGTGGAGGTTCGGGATGGTCTTCACCAGCAACTACCAGTTCCAGTACTGATCTCGCCTAGCTAATTAACTTGATCGAGCATTCGAGCGTCGCCGTCGTCCGGAGCTTGCTCGATCGGGACGCAGTAAGATCTTTTTATTTTGGGTTGGGGGGCTAATAACCACATGGTAAGTTTGGGTGGAATTGGTCCGTATCCTGATATATCAGATTGGGAAATTTGTTCCTTCTTTCTTGTACATGTACATCCTGTTGAACATTATGAGACACTATACGATAAGTTAGACACGGCTCGTCTATGACTTTTAATTTGGCTTTCTACAAAAGCCGAGATATGATTCTCCGTTTCAAAAAAAAAAAAACAGCTATCAGCATCGTTGATGGGCTGACACTGGCAGTGCGTACGTGCTATGAACACGGAAAAACTGTTATGAAAACGCGGAATTTCCAATCAAGGAGATGACTCGTAGGTAGTGGAAAGTGATTGATTAAACCGGTTGAGCCTTTCAATTATCCGGTCTACCCTGCACTAATAAGTCTGAGATGGTGGAAACGCCCATGGTTGACTAGGTCGCGCGCCCGCGCCCAGTCCCGCAGCAGCAACCGGCCGCCGTGGCTCGGTGGCTGACGCCCCCGCACATGCCGCGGCCAAATGCGCTCCCGCAGCCGCGCTGTGGGAGCGATAATTTTGCCGTCATCTCATTGCCGGGCCGCCAGGATCCACGTCGTCGTCTTCCGTTCGCCGGCCAAATCCCCTCGAAAAAAATTAACAAAGCATTACCAGTCAGGAAACTACCTTTCTCATCCTCTTGATCTAGGCAGGCGTGATGGCAGTGGAAGGCCATGCTCTCCGTCGCCCTCAAGTGCCGGCACTGATCTTCTGCAAGAAGGATGTATCAGGAGGGATCGACCAAGGAGTAACGTATAGAGGCTACTAGCCTACTACATATAGGTCACTAAATTAGCTTCAACTCCTATGTGTTCTTACATACTCCTTGACGAGCAGATCTTTAGTTTAGTGACCTGCAGGTTCTAACACTATCTTGTTGCTTCCTTTCTTGTTGTGGGGCACTCACTGCAAGGTGATTCAACATATTGAAGATCTTCCGATTAGAAAAGGAAATAACAGATCTTATTAGACGTATAGTGAGAATCTGGAAGATTTTGTTCTCGACAGCACTTTACGTCCTTAAGGTTGCTCATCAAATGCTGTCGTCATATTATGTTCACCATCATTATCTCGCTTTATCTCTTTCCTATTCTTGACCAAATGAAAGGTTTCGATTCGATGCATACGTTAGTGCGTGGTGACATTTGTAGTTGACACAAATGTTTCTCTACTCTAGTAAAAATTTTTTGATTCAATGTTTGAATGTATCTTTTCTATAAATCTTTGTATATATAGATAAAAAATATACTTTTAAAGTGTGTGATGACAAATTTGTTGTTATTATTTACTTAACTAAGTATTTTAAAGTTATTATTAGTTAAATTTTAAATAGGCGCAAAAAAGTTACAGTAAAGTTTGAATAGTAAAACTAAAAAATGTCAATTATTCGAAAGAACTGATGGTAAAATATGGATTCACCATACATATCCACTCGTGCGGAAACAGGGAGGCAGACCTTGACTCAACGGACAGATAAGAAGGCCGGTGGAAATCCGAATCTAGAAAAAGGAGAGGGCGATCATTCAAAAAGTGCTGCGGCGGTTTGCCGGTGCGTCCCAAGCGCCTCCGTGGCCGCATGTTTAATTGCGGAAACACCCAAAACATCGCGATTTCGCGGGACGCAGACCCGCTATGCACTGACAGCCGTCCATCACCCAGCGAACGTCTCTCCGTGGCCCTAAGCGTTGTAACACCTCAACAACTTTCAGCGCCGCTACTGGGTGGGTCCCGCGCGGCAGCCGGTAGCCAAGCGGACGCCAGCGCGACCCGGTTTAGAGCAGCGCGGGCCCAGGACGCATCTCACCCGTGCATTATAAATCAGACGGATCGGAGCTGCAGCTGCGGACCCCACAGGTTGCTCCGGGCTTCCCTTTTGAGGCCCACCACGGAGGGGGACGGATCCATCCATCCATCCAGCGCCGCCCCCCGTGGGAAGGGAAGGGAAGAGCAGCGAGCGACGCCGGTACCACCTCGGCGCAACCCGCCGCCGCACGGCCCCCCCCCGCTCCTCGATCCGATCGTCGATCGCCTACCGCTTCCTAGCCCCACCCTGCGGTGCGGCAATTTTTGGAATCCTCTCCGCCGATCATCTCATTCAGTACCACTGACCGATTACGCCGCCGCCGTTTTCGCCGCTCGCTTATCGCTGCCTTCTCTCTTCGGCCAGCCGGAGCGCAACTGCCCGATCGGATTGTGGTGCGGGCGATGGCTTCCAGCGCCGATTCGCATGCGCTCCCATCCGATAGCTCGCGCGCCGCGAAGAAGGCGGGGGAAGCGGCCGCCTGGAATCTCTCCGCGAGCGCGGCGGTGCCTGTGGTAGTGGAGGTCGGCAACCCCATCATCGACGCGGACTCCTGGCCGGCCCTGTCCAGGTTGGCATCTCCCCTACCGCCACCGGCTGCTGCTGCCCAGGCCTCGCCTAAGATCGCTCGTCCCCCGTCCACTGTAAGTTTTTGTATCAGTGTATTATCCAGTGAGCAATATTGGGCCTTGAAATCCCGTAACAATTTATGAGATTGAAATTTTCTGGTTTTGGATTGGTATCAGGGGGTGGTAATGTCGCCGATCTCATTGGGCAATCCTGACGCTCTGGGTGCTAATTCTGATAATGAGGCTTGTATGCGCAATCCTGCGGCCAGGCGTGCCTTGATGATGCCTGCAGGGGATCCGCTGAAGAAGAGTACCCCTTCTCCAGAGCTGTCCCCAGTGAACGTGCCTAATGCTCGAAACAACGGGGGAGATCATCATCAGAATGGGCGTTTCAATTCCCATCCCCATGGCCGAGGTGGAAACTATGGTGGTGGGAACAGGAGGAGCAATGGTGGAAGTGGGGGGCGGCGATGGAATGAGCACAATGGGGTTTTTGATGGACAACGGCGAGGCGGAGTCCGTAGAGATGGGCACGGACCTGCACGCCTGCAGCGTGGCCACCAGCCAACCTACATTAGGACTCCGCCTCCCCTGTCTGTTGTCGCAGGAGTTCCACCTCTACCACCACCCTTCATTAGCCCTGCTATTCCACAGACACCATCGTATGGTGCTCCTATGGGCTTCCATGGTATTTTACGCATGTGTTTTGTGAGCTCACAGTTGTGCTATTGTTATGTTTTATTAATTTGCTTTATTGTAAATGGCAGATATGACACAGCATGTTTACTATTTCATGGTGCACCCTTCGGAAGGCATGCCTTTTGTGCCTTATCCGGCAAGTCCCCAGGCTATTTTCATTGATCCTGTTCAAAAGGAGCTTATGGAGCAGATAGACTACTACTTTAGGTAGTTATTTGTCTACGGTTGTGGGAGTCACTTGTTTTGTGCAATACTACAATGAATTATGAAATATCAAATTATTGATTCACTTGTTGAACTTTTTTGTAGTGACGACAATTTGTGCAAGGATACATACTTGCGAGGACATATGGATGACCAAGGCTGGGTGCCATTATCCTTGATTGCTGGTTTTCGCAAGGTAAATTTTGAAGCCTTATGAGATGGTTTTCACTAACTGTCCACCCTGCATTCTTTTTTGGTTTCCTTTATAATGATCAATGTCCTAATAGTCTTTTATAGTAACTTGTCCTCACAAAATCAGAGATGGCTTGGGTTCATTCCACTGAATTGCAAAATGAGTAGCCATTTTGCTTTATAAGAAATTAGATGTATAGTGCTGGTTTTCTGCATTCAAGCATGAATTCATCTGAGAACTGCATTGTGTCATGCAATTGGGGGGGGGGGGGGGTTGGGGTTGAACTCTAGTTCTTCAGATTGCTGAAATCAGGATGTTACATATAAGTGTAGTATTAGTCAAAACTGGATTTTTGTATTCTACAATACTAGTTGATGATCAGTTACACTCAAGTAGCATGAAATGATTAGTGATTGGTCCATTACTAACTCACAGATAATTTGGTACTTCCACATTTGATCCTCGATAGTTATGTTGGCAACTGCATTAAAATGAGCCCTTATTCTTTTAGTTTTGATTCAGTGGAATTACAGCAGACATTATCTTCTAACAATATGAAAGCGCACTAGATTAGATAGTGTGCAGAGTATGCTGGGATAGGATCAATAGGTGTATTTAGAAATTAGAAATTTATCGGCGGCAACATTGTTTTGCTGTACTTCTTGGATAAAAATCATGATTTTTATTATTGTGGTACAGTAATAATTATTTGTCTTTAGGACACGACCTGTCCTTTCACTTTGTAAGTAGTTGAACGCACCCAATTAGCTATGATTACCATAAAATACCATGACAAAGGCAAGTTGTATATATGGCAAGAAAGCTAATTTAGACATGATTTAGAGTTTACAACACTTTTAGGATTTGATCCTGTGCTTTCCACGATTATCATCTCCATCCTGATGATGTTACGGCAACTGAGCTATACTTCCAAGATCGCTTTGCAATTTTTTTGTGTCATTTTCATTAAGCAACGCATACATCCATCTGGACTGTCTGTCGGGAAATGTTACGACAAATGTAGTAATGAAATTTCCTAGAACACAGACATCCTGTAAATGGAGAACTTATATATTTCCTGTATCTGTTACCTTTTTTCTGTCATGGAGTCCTTGAAGGTGTGGGCGATGTGTAGTTATGATTTACCTTTGATGTAACTAGGAATTTCATGTAATGGAATTAATCTGGACTATTCAAACATATATTTCATTCTTTAAAGAAGGAATATCGCTTATCTATATTTTTTACAGGTAAAAAAATTGACGAATAACATCCAGTTTATCATGGAAACAGTTATGCTATCCGCGATCGTGGAAGTACAGGTAATTTCATGGTGTAATTATGTTGATTCGTTTTCAAATATTTTTACTTTGTCTAACAAATATATGATTGACCACAGAAACTTATTAATAACACATTCATAGTGTATTGCATTACTGTTGGAAAACAGTTGTATGATCCTAATTGTTTGTATGATTAGCAAACAGCTGATATTGTTAGAGTTTCTTTGCACTTACTAAGCTTAGCCAGAATCCAAAAGGCAGAGTGACAACTTAATCCTAGACTACTTCCTCCGTTCTTAAATTGTTACGTTAGGCAACAATTTTACTTTGAACTGGATTTATTTTCCTAATATAGTAGACTATATATCTTGAGATTCACTGCTCATTTAACTAGTTTGATCCACATGTTTACCAAGCAAACATAGTATGTATACTGGACCTGTTATATTCACTGTGCGTTATCATCTAAAGGTTTGCGTCTTAACAGGGTGACAAAATACGACGACGTGGAACATGGGAGCATTGGCTACTTCCTAAAACGAGTTATTTTACTGAAAGTTCTTCTGGTTCGATGTCCCCAGTGGCATCTAATATTGATTCACTGACGTCTCAGTTTCAAACCATTGGACTTGAGGGGGCAACTTACTACAATAGCATGCAAAGAACATCTCATGCTCCTCTGACCAGATCATCAACTTCAGTTAGCCTAGAAGGGCCTCATGCTAGTGGGTTACAAAGTAACGGGAGTGGATCGCTTTTTGGTCCAGATGTAGCCAAAAAGTTAATGAGGAGCGACACCTTCTAAGGTCGTACCTAAAAAAATATGAGCTGATTTTGATGTTAACAGCATATATACAATATATCTATATGTAAAGAACTATATGATCCAAGAAAAAAAAGGGAAAAAAGAAAAAAGAAAAGAAAAATATAGAGGTATATAAATATAAAAGCAAAAAAAGGTGAAACTATTGAAGTCTTTTTTAAGGATTTTTTTAATGGTTAGTGCGCTGCCTTCTTCCACTGTTCTGTGTGCTTTGTGGATGCTACTTCCCCTTTGTACATCATTGTGAGAACAATTGTTAGATTTGCGATCCTTAGTTTTCATGTGCCTATAAAAACCTTCAGTTATTTTAGCAGTTCAGATTGAGTCATCATCTTCTATGTTATTAGCTTTCATGCGATCCGTAGCATTCTCTCCTGTTATTAGCTAGAAAATCCTAAAGTCCTCTGCTATTTCCTATGTTGAACAAAACATGTGGACATGCGAAAATTGGTGACGTTGCCACACTAACTGGAGTATCGAGCAAACGACTGTACAGAGACAGTGTTACAGACTACAGAGTAGAGGAACTAATCTATGCTATCCTGCCAGCAACGAGCTGGCGCGGGCCGATCACATAACGGCGCAGGCGTTGGGGTTCTCGTCGCTGAAGGCAGACGTGTACTTCTCCTCGGTGGGGCTTGCCCGCGCGAACGGCCCGACGTCGGGGTCGTCGAGGACGTTGCGCACGTACCCGGGCGGCGCCTTCTTGTCGTAGGCTCCGGCCACGTAGGGGTGCGGCACCACGTCGTACGGCACGTAAGGCCACGGCTCCGCCTTCTTCCCCGCCCGGTGGCGCAGCCGCTCGATCACCTCCGCCTCCTCCACGTACCCCGACACCGTCACCTTGTTCTGCTTCGGGTCCACCTCCACGCTGCTGACGCCTTTCATGTCTTCCAGTGCCTTCCTGACCTTGCGCTCGCACCCTTCGCAGTCCATCCGGACTTTCAGTTCCACCTCCTGAACATGATCAAGTTTATCAGTGACCATTACGTATATCAGGAGCAAGCATGTTCGACATCCTGTAGAATCCGGGCGTACGCCAGGAAACAAAGCGGCGGATACTGGCTTCTTGTCGCGATTACGGATTTGAGGTCAGGTCAACAGCCGGTGCTCACCTGGAACTGCTTGCGCTTCTTCCTGCCGATGATCTTGGCCGGCGCCGTGCAGAGCTCGGCGATGAGGTCCGCGCCAAGCATTCTGGCCGTGCGGAGTACCTGCTCTTATCCAAGGAGCTGCCGGGCGGTCGAGAAGAGAAGCGTGTGGTTGTCGCTGTGCTCTTTCCTCTCCGAGGGGGGGTGGGGGTTAGTGTTTGATGTATGATGCGGCCTGCTTTCCCCGTGTATTTATACCGGAGATGACCTCACCTCACGGCGGATGACGACGACGACGACTTAAGACACCTCCCTTGTGTTCCATTAAAGTCGGCCAAGTAAATGATTAAGCAGCTTGAACAGAAAGAATGCGGCGCGTCTGGATTCTTCTACGGCCCTGGAAAATGGGGACCCTCCAGCTCTAATTGCTTTGGGTGATCAGCGGCGTGAGTCGTCAGCGTCTCCCGATCCTTCTACACTTGTGCTTCCTGTTTCGGTCGGCCCATCTTTGGCTTGGATTTCCGTTCTACTTTGCTTTGTCGGCACGGTAGTACACGTCAGGTATGCGGCCAACCCTGTTATGTTTACGTAGAGTACGTCATTCTGCATGCTGGACGACCGGCCATCACCATCGTTGCTCATATGCAGGTTTTTCAATCGCCGCATTCGCATTAACGTCGCACCAAGTCTACATACAGCCACTGCTGAAAAAGATGACAGTACAACCAATTATTGGGAAAAATTTACAGCCATCAAAGCAAAACAGTGGGGAAAAAAACTAAATGCACGACGAGCTGTACAGGACAAATACTCGTAGTGTGTAACGGAGAGAGATAGAACAAACGGCCGGGGTGACCACGGTCATCAGGCGGACCATCGTGATCACATGACGGCGCAGGCGTTGGGGTTCTCGTCGCTGAAGACAGTTGCGTACTTCTCCTCGATGGCGCTTGCCCGCGCGAGCGGCCCGGCGTCGGGGTCCTCGAGCACGTTGCGCACGTACCCGGGCGGCGCCTTGTGGTCGTACGCGCCGGGCGCGTATGGGCGCGGCACCAGCTCGTGCGGCACGAACGGCCACGGCTCCGCCTTCTTCCCCGCCCGCCGCCGCAGCCGCCGCGCCACCTCCGGCGCCTCCACGTGCCCCGACACCGTCACGCGGCATTCTTTCGGGTCCACCTCCACGCTGCGCACGCCTGCCACGTACCGAGAGATTACAGGTTAATTAATACTCGGTTAACCCAGCCACAACTCGGAGTCGGTGGCCATGGCTGCTCGTGATCGACGGCGTGTGCGCGACACGTCGGCGCGTCGGTCAGGCACGTGTACCTTTCATGGTTTCCAGCGCCTTCTTGACCCGGCGCTCGCACCCCTCGCAGTCCATCCGAACCAGCAACGTCACCTTCTGAAAACGGCCGCCGACGCGGCGCCGACAACGTGCAAAGTTGAGTCACCCGGTGACAGCAGCAGGAACCTGTGACAGTTGAAGCACGGGAGATCGATCGGTGCGGCAGAGCGAGGACGTACGCACCTGCTCTTCCTTGCGCTTCCGGCTGCCGAGGAATCTGGCAAGCAGCTTGCGGAGCTCGACGACGAGGCCGCCCAGGCTAAGCATCGTGCCGTTCCGCTGGCCAGTTACGGTGCTAGTATTGCTCTTCCGACAAAGGGCTCTCTGAATTTTGATGTATACTAGCTGTTATTATGCATTTTGCCGGGTACTTATATGTTTCAAAAAGATAGCTTAAGGTTGGGACTTGAGAAGCTTCCCGCGGTTCATAAAGAAAATGAAGGACATACTAGAGGCCATAGGAGAGGACGCGAACGAATCTCGATCCCAACAGCGCTTGACGCGAAAAATATTCGAATCTGTACACCGACAAATCGTGTTTGCATACGAAAGTTACTTGTAGGAGAGTAACACGATCTGCTCTGGAGCATTTTCATTCCCTTTCCTTGCAGCGGAAATCGCCTGCCGATGAACGCCATGGTTGGCTGCGGGAGGGTCATCTTTTTCCACGCAGGAAACTTCCGCAGAGATACGAACCAGGCATTTCCAGAACTCTTCCAAACATACACCGGATTGGACCGGACGGCGTCCCTGTCCGGTGCTTGCCCTGCTTCCGTCGGCCCTGCTTTTGCTACACCATCCGTTCCACTGCGCAGCGTACTAAACATGCAACCGTTGCGATACCTGGACACCATGCGAATCTGGTATTTTCATTGGCAAGATGTGGCCATCACGGTGTCTCCATCTGATCGGAGAATCAGCAAAGATACAGCAGAAAAGAAAAGGTGGTGTAATAAAATCCGTGAATTCCGCAAGAGCAAGGTAAAGCAGTATACATTTGTAGTCCCAAAAAGCTCTATGGTGACCAATCAGATTGGCAGCAATATTCCCAAAATTAAACAATTTCTCCGAGTGACCACAATAATCAACATCGTCAATATAGACTGAAGCCAAACAACTGCCCAACCAGAAGAGCTAGTCCCATACCTATCGCTACAAGCGAAGCAGCCCAGGTCAGTTTCTCTGTTATCCTGGGAACCTTCTCTTTTAGAGCCTCGCTGCAAGACCCTACAAAGGCTGTGTAACTACCCATCGAGAATACAGTCCCGACCAAAAACATGCCGAGGAAGGCCGCGCCAGCCAAGCGCGATGGGAGAGCCAACGCTGGCAGGACAATCAACAGCGCGTCTGGTTGGAGACCATGGATGATCCCAGTGGCAAATGTTGCAATGCCGACTTTCTTCTTTCTGGGAGCTGAAGGAGCCTGCAAAGGCTCACCCACAGTAATGCTGCTGTTGATACCCTCCAAAACTAGTGATTCTTGAACCTCTGAGGCTTCTAGGATGCCCATCGCTCCAATGATCAGAAGGGTCAGTCCTACGACTCTTGTTCCCCATGCACGGAAAACCTCAATATGCAATCTGTCCTTGAGTATTAAGAAAAGCAGGCCGAAAATAACTTGTCCTGCATCATGACCACAGCCCCAAAGGGCGCCAACCAGTCCACTTTCGAGTGCTGATCTACCAATTGCCAACGGCGCCAATGCGACCAGATGGTCGGGCCCAGACAAGGTATGCAAGCACCCAGCAAAGAAGCCAGCCCAACCACTGCTTAGTAACTCTGTGGTGAGAAGTCTTCCACCAGATTTGGCTAATTGTTCCACTGATGCGTAGGCAGGGCGCGAGATGCTAGTGTGCAGGGTGCCAGAAATAAGCATCATCAATAGGAAAAGAGCAGCACTGGAAGCCTATGATACACAAAATGTTTACTATATCAGAATAGAACTGCAGAAAAAATGGCAAGAGAATTAAATAAGCAAGCATATATTAAAATCGCACAGGCATGACAAAGTAAAAGAGAAAAAAAGGGGGGGAAATATCAAGCTAACAGATAACCCAGAAAACAAATAAGCACTCTGAATGGTGCAACTAATCACCAACAGAACATTGGAAAATGAAAATGTTAAATGTGAATGATCATCAATTACTGAAGCATCCTGACACACCTGAACACTCAAATCATCCTAATAAAATGTGTAACAATATTGTTTCCAAGATAATATTGTGGCCAGTGCAACAGTTAAATACGTTAGTTCTGAAACTATCAAACACTTTGTGTGAAGAGCAGTCACTTCAAAGATACTAGTGACCCTGCATATCAATCAGAAAGGACCATGGGCACTTCTTCCAAATAAACGGGTAAATAGTGTCAATCATTGAAAGCAATTACAATTGTGCAAACAAAATGGTAGGATTCACTCAACAGTGATGAAAGTAAGGCCAGAAGAGACATAGAGTGCATCGATGTCAATATGCTGCACATGATTTACCGTCTTAGCCCAATTACATGGCCTAAGGGCTAAAAGTTTCAAGATTCTTTCTCTCAACAATTTTTTTTTCAAATCCTATTCCCATGTCAAGATAATTCGAAACTGCCAGTTACCATACAAAATCGATAGCTTTTTTTTGTGCACATTAGCTATCTGCAACCCAAACACTTTCTGAAAGTTTTTTGGAAACTTGAATTAGCGCTGCTATATTTCACGAGGTAGTGCAGACCCATCATCAGCACGAACAAATATTACGACGCTATATGTTTTCGGAACCAAACATCGCAATCTTAGATGTGGGACAAAGAAAAGTCATCACCTTCGGGAGCAAACTCCAGAGGAACTTCCACGGTGGTCCAACAGCCGCCGGCTCCTTCGCCGCCGCCGCCGCCTCCAGCGCGGGCGGGAGACCCTCATGTCGCAGCGGCGAAGCCAGCGGGACCGCACCGGAACGCGGCGGCTGCCAACGCAGCCCGGGCCATGCCGCTACGCCGCCACGCGCGGCGGGAAGGCGCCGGGCAGGGAGGAAAGGAGGTCTGCCGCCGGGCAGGCGGATCCTCCTGGTGTGCGAAGGGGACGGGGCGGAGGCGGCGGGCGTGGAGACGAGCCGCTCCATGGGTGTGGGAAGAGAAGACTGGATGACGGACAGGCTGAGTCCTGCGGGGACCAGGATGGCGCGGGGATGTTGGGACTTGGGAGTTGGAAGTTGAGATTCGCCGACGCTGTGGGGTGGGGGCGGGCTCGGGGTGACGGATCCGGGGACCAGCATCGCACGACTCGGCACGGCACGGCGCCTGCTGCGCCGAGGAGCGCGGTGGCTTCTGAATTTTCTGATGATTCGCGTGGAGTCGATCAGAGAGGAGAGGGTGGTGGTGGCACTGCCGCGCGCACGTTGTTTTTCGTAATCGTCGTGGTGTGTACGCATTTTAAGTGAAAGCCATATGGTACAGAGGTGGCTTTTGGATATAGGACTATGACAATGGGATAGGGATTGGGAAGTTGAAAAAAAATCTGAATCCTTCATTTCTCGATCTTATTAAATCTAATCTTGACCATTCATTCATTTTTCAATTTCAATCTCTTTTTCTATTTCTCGCTAGCCAAACACTACCAGAATTTTATAAAATTTTAAGAAAAGTTCCATTTCATCTGTACCTGATTGATGCGCAATTAGCATGGAGTATCTTTTTGTTAACTGAGCGGAAGAATCCATTCTTTGGTGAAAAAAAAACCTTGCCGGTATCTTGAAAAAGAAAAGTGCTCAGAAAACATGTGCTAGCTGCGCTAGTTTTTCAGCCCACGCCAAGAATTGTAACCAGATCCTCATTGGGTTGGGCCACAATCTCATATGCGGCTTCGGGTGCTCCCTGAGTCCTGACCGGCTCGCCCGGGGAACCTCGCACGACTGGGCCTCCATCGACCAAATCCAGCCCGCTGGAGATTGGTGGGCTTTGCAGTTCCAGCAGTTGCGCGCGACGTGGTGGCGGCCATTTTGCCTTGCGAATGACCGTGACTCCGTGCACCGGCGGCGAGCGGGCGACACACGGCGAAGGAACAAAGCCTCGGAATCCCAGCATGCACGCGTCAAGCTTGGTGCGCCGTGAGATATCCAGACGCACGGAAACACAGGACCCAACTGACGCACCGCGCATGCCGCATCCTCTGTGTTTTGTAGCGAGAGCAGTGCGCACGAACGAAAACTGAGACACCGCGCACCGAGCGTGAAGCGGGTAAAGCGATTTTTTTTTTTTTTTTTTGTAAGGGGGCTGTGAACAGCGGAGGGCACGGAGGCCGGGGGAGCTCCGGGCCTCCGCATTTTGCCTTAATCCGTGAAGCGGGCCACTTGTGCGAATCCATGACGCGCGCGGTCCGGCACCTGGCGCCACCGGAGTCGACGGCCGAGGAGGCGGCCGACGGCATGTCCACCATGAGCCATTATCAGCGGCTCAAATTTACTTTGATTTGTACCAAAAATTTTCATTGCAAAGAAATTTATTTATTATAAATTTAATTTTTATTATCTGACTGTAGGTGATGTTAACTTTTTCTTTTCTCCATGTCCACCGCCTTCGGCTTCTGCAAGCGAATGCGCGCTCCACTCGTCGCTGCCTTGGTGGTGGTGGTGGTGGTGCACGGACGTGCACCTCCGTTCCGGTTGCGGACAAACCAGCCAGTGGAGCGGCAGGTGCCTTTCTCGTAAACAAAATAAAGCCATCGTTGTACCACCACCGTCGAACAATTATTCCAACTACCAGCTCAGTCACGGGCGCTCGCAGTCGCAGACTCGCAGCCTCAACTCAAACCCAGGTCCTGATTAATTCCGGTGCTGAACGCAACTACAGTACGCACACGAGCAGGAGTACTGTAGTTAGCTCTGGAACGGCTTCTAAGAGTTTGGCCCATCTGTCAGTGACAGATTAACGAGATGTCGAGAGTGAAGTAAACTCCTCCAAGTAAACTACACACAGTCTCCCAGGGATAAAACAATTTCGGTGTCTGTTGCGACTGACACCAGAGCAGTCAGACTGCTCGTAGTCCTACGCACCCTGCGCGGAACTGCGGAAGCCACGCACCCGCGCGCGCACAGCGCAAGCGCCGAAAACTGAGCGCGGAACACGGGCTCGGCGACACGCGGAACATGGCGACGGGCGAGCGAGCAGTTGGCCAGCGGAGCGAACCGAACCGGCGATGGATATGCCGAGCGAGTCCAACATCAACTCCAAAGCGGGCAGTGCCTGCCAGTGGTAGCAGTAACTGAAGCTACCCGAGCGGCGTAAGACTGACCAGCGACCGCTCTCAGTGAGTCGAGCCGCGCAGGAGGCGGAGGGGCGACCGCTCATCCAACCCGCGGCGTCCGAGCTCGGTAGTTGCCAGCTTTTCTCCCCGGTTCTCCCAGTTGCAGTTGCAGGCATTGCTAGCTCTCCAGTCCTCGGCTGCGCCGCCGCCCCATCCCGTCTCCGCGGCCAGCGGGACAGGTACCGTGATTTTTAGCAGCGTTTTGCCGTTTCCGGCGGGAATTGGCTGGCGGAACCAAGAATCGCGCTTTGATTATAGTAGTTCCCTCTAGTAGGCGAGAACTGTCATCTTGCTTTCTTCGTTGCAGGCAAGAAAAAGGGGGAGAAAAGGGCGAGAGGATTTTGCCACACAGTTCGGGGAGAGCAGGAGCAGCGAGTGCTGCTGGTTTCTGAATCCTGCAGATCTGCTCTGTCGCACTGTGTTTCGCTGAAATCAGGGGTGGAGAAAGAATTTCTTTGGCAGTGGGGGAGGAACACCGTGATGGGTGGGTAGGTAGAAATAGAATTAGCGAGCTGCCTCACTCTCTGATCTTCGCCCTGCGCGCGATTCTTCTTGGCGAGACAAGACACACCAAGATCGCAATGTCGGCGTGGGACAACGTGGGCGATGCGGCCAACATCGTGCAGCTGACGGGGCTGGACGCCACCAGGCTCATCGCGCTGATCGTCAAGGCGGCGTCCACGGCGCGGATGCACAAGCGCAACTGCCGCCGGTTCGCGCAGCACCTCAAGCTCATCGGCGGCCTGCTGGAGCAGCTCCGGGTGTCCGAGCTCAAGAAGTACCCGGAGACGCGCGAGCCGCTGGAGCAGCTCGAGGACGCGCTCCGACGGGGGTACCTGCTCGTCAACTCGTGCCAGGACCGCTCCTACCTCTACCTCCTCGCCATGGGCTGGAACATCGTCTACCAGTTCCGCAAGGCGCAGAGTGAGATCGACAACTACCTACGACTCGTGCCACTCATCACGCTCGTCGACAATGCCCGTATACGGGTCGGTAATCAGCTCCATCTCGTTGCTACGCTGCAATCAATAATACCTCTCCATGTTGATCTGTTTAATTTTTTTATAAGAGTGTTAAATACATAGGCCAGAGACTTCTCAGAAATGTTGATTGTGTACTTTTTTTATTGGGATATTTTGGATTAGACTCTAGTGGAAAGGTGATCTGTATCATTCTCTGGTTGTGATGTTTAGTGCATGGAATCTCTACTTTTTTGAGGTTCTAAAGAATCATCCTCTGATTGACTCGGGTGGTTTTCTTGCATGGGCTAATCGCTTTCTTGGTTTCTGTTGGTTTGCCATGAGGTTGGTATGACCTAGGATTCTTATGTTTTGGAAGTTAAGCTGAGTTCTATCCAGAGAAGCAGTTGCATGTGTTTCAGCTTCAATCAGATACATTCTTTTATTGTTCTTCTCCATATCCTTCTGCCTTATTATTATTTTCTGCTCCAGGATCGGCTCGACTCCATTGAGAGGGACCAGTGTGAATATTCTTTTGATGATGAAGACAAGAAAGTGCAAGATGCTCTGTTAAATCCTGACCCTTGCACGAATCCTACAATAGTGCTCAAGAAGACTCTGTCATGCTCTTATCCCAACTTGCCGTTCAATGAGGCCCTTCGAAAGGAAAGTGAGAAGCTCCAAGTGGAACTTCAAAGATCACAAAGCACCATGGATATGGGGTCATGTGAGGTTATTCAACACCTGCTTGGAGTAACCAAAACTATAGCAAGTACCATTCCAGAGGAAGATACAGAAGCTGAAGTTTCTGGAAAAAAGGATTCGAATTACACAGAGAATGCAAAGTCATGTGCTGATGATGACTATCCTAAGAAGCAAAAGGATACCTACAGTGCACCACGGTTAGTACATACTAGAAAATCTGTGCGGCAATTGCCGCGCTTTTCGTGTATGTTTTTGTTGTGCACCTTTAGTTGAAACATTACATTTTAAATTTATTATTTAACAAATAGAAGTATAGTTGCCTTAACATAGATGACAAAGTTTTATAAACATATAATTCGGTCTAAAAAGAAGTTGTCGACATGGTCTTCAAAGCATAAGTGTGACCTTTATTATCTATAAAATATTTAATAAAAAGTAGTATCGGTACACTTTTAAAAAAGTATTTTTAAAACAAATATTTCTAATTTTGTAACTTAATAAATTTAAAATTATTTATAATTTATATTGGCAATGTTTGATTAAAACATTGTGTCCAAAGCTACTAATTTTTTTAGACTGAAGTTGTAAACGGGAAAAAGATTGAATCTTAGTTCTCATTGTAATCAAGGAGCATTTTTAGGAGATAAAACAATTTAAGGTATCTAAATATACATTTTCATAACATATAAAGGTCTTTAATTGTAGCATATACTTGCAAGATATAGAAGTAGAATAAACTTATAAGAACTTCTTTTATATCGGCACGACCGTTCATGTCTGCTCCCGCTGAGTAGAAACACACTCTTACTTTGACCGGAGAAAGGATTTTTTCTCCTTCCTAATATCTATATTTTTTTTCTTTCTAATATTTACCGTTATATTTTAATCCGACGGTTAATATTTTTTAGGGTGACGTGGCGCAACAAGCTATCAGAGAATGCTTGCGATTTAATATATTGCGATGGCACGGCCGTTTATGTCTGCTCCCGTCGAGTAGAAGCACGCTCCTACGTTGACCGGGGAAAGGATTTTTTCTCCTTCTTAATATCTATTTTTTCTCTTTTTTTATATCTACCATTAGATTTTAATCCGACAGTTAATATTTTTTAGAGTGACGTGGCGTAACGAGGGTTGAGAGAGCGCACGACGTTTAATATATAAAAATAAGCAGTAACTGTATATGTTGTAGCGGGTACATTAAAAATGTGTGATCCAAAATATAACCGGTCCCCTGTAAAAATGTTGCTCTTTCAGAGTGAGAAGGCAAATTTATTTTCGTAAAAAGGATGCACTCTGATATAAAAACTCCTGGTGCTTCTGATGGTTTACATCCTATGCAGATGTTCTTCCCCAGTGTCATATCACAGAGGATCTCACAGGGACGAATGGCATGCTGATTTACTTGGCTGCTGTTCAGAGCCAGCTTTGTGTATGTGTGTTGACCTTATCTTTGAACACTGAAGTTTGATTGTATGCTTTTATTTACTTGTGCAATTGAAGTATTCGTGCTATTTCCTAATATTTACATGCTATTGTGAGCACAGTTATTTAGCCCTTGTTTGTTTCTGCTTATCGTTTCAGTCACTTAGTTTCTGCTAAGTAAATCCTGGCATGGAGATGTTTTTTTACATGATTTTCCTTACCCTGTACTTCCTCATTGTAATAACATAGGTCTGAAGACCTTGTTTTTCCCCTGCGGAACCTTTGCGAGGGTTGCTTCAGTTGCCAAGAACAGACCAATGTGTAAGAATTTTCTCTGAAAACTGAAAGTAGTTGTAACCTTGCCTTATCAACCATGCCTAGTTAATCTTCTCTAGCAATCCCATATTATCAACCATACATGTTCTATGTCTTCTTGTTTTACTACATCTCTGTTTGATATGCATATGATTTGATCCTTAGCATATTCCAGTAATCAGCTTGCCTCAGTAATAAGCTTGACTGTAACTACCTCCAAAATTCTTCGAAAAATATAACAAGCATATTTGCTTTGAAATTGAATGCTTTCAGACCTTTTGTAGTTTTGTGAGCTTTTAACTGTTCTATACTGCTATGGCCTCCTATACATTGCAATTCTGTATTGTTGTCAGCTTCTTCAGAAGCCTGCAATGATATTATGGCATACTCCCTGATACTATCCTGCTGCTGTTACACTTGCTGTGTGAGGAGGAAGCTTCGTCAAAAGCTCAACATCACGGTAAATCCGAAAATGTTGTTCATATGTTACTGGTAGCTTGCCCCCACCCCCCCCCTAGTTTAGAAATGCTCATTCTCATCCCTAGTCCGTACTCTATAACTAGACATATTTTTTTTAGTGATTACTGGAAGATAGCTTTCTTATGTAGTAGCTGAACTGCAGAGTGCTTTGCAGTAACTGAAGTTCTGATGCTCTCATTCTTCTGATAGGGAGGGTGTTTGGATGACTTCCTTTCGCATTTGTTGTGTTGTTGCTGTGCTCTTGTTCAAGAATGGCGGGAAGTCGAGATTCGTGCCGCTTATGGTGAGTTTTCAACTGTAATGTTTAACGTGAATCATGTACTTACTGAATTAGACAGGTATAGAATAGTGCAAGTTGCCTGATTGCCTCCTTGAATAATTTCTGTAAATGGGGAGACTATTAAAATAACATAACAGTGCTCAATGTATGCCTCATTTCTCGCAGCCGAAAAGACAATGGTACACCCGCCGCCAGGCCAATACATGGAGCACTAAGCAGCACAGCGAGGAGACTCCGACTTGTATAAAGATATTGACAAGAAGATAATCTGATCGTAGATCATATATTCATGCTGTGCTTCTGACCTCCCCTCCATCACAATGTCAAACAATCCCACAGGCTATGAATGATGTCCTAGGGTTATGGGTGATCTCAGAGTCATACAATGCTCATACTATGCTAGCGATCTGAATAACTGTTAAACAATTTTCGAAGCGTTTCCATATTTATCATCTGTGAAGAAAAATTACACCGCGGTTTGTGTCTAATTCTTGCTTAGTGTTCACACTTGCTCTTCAGAGCAACTACTAGCAACATTCAGTGTCGCGCTCCAAACATAGCAGAAAGACAGAAATGTAAAAGAATTCCATCTTCTCAAGCGCAATACAATAGTACTAAAGACTTTTCCTACACCCAAACAGAGAGTCAGAGAGTGCTACCCTCGCGGCCTTCCAGGTCCCCAGTCAGGGCACTCAGGGACGCGATTCGCTAGCTGCTTGAGCCTTTCACCACCTCAGCGACAGGTACGCCAGCACTCGGTATCCGATGATCATCGCGACAAGAGCAGCGACTTCAGTCGCGCCGTTGTCGATATGTGCAGTGGTGGTCAGAATGTCCGGCACAGGATCGTACTGCACATTCAGCAGGAGCCTGTACGTGTGGTAGTTGAAGGATAGGTAGCGGAGCCAGGAGATGAACGGTGGAACACTCTGCAGATCATCAAAGTGGAATAAGGACAGTGCAGATGATAGAGTTGGGCAGTGATCCAATCCCCTATTTACAAGATTAAATTTCTGTATGTGTACTGTATTAGAGAAAAAAAAATCTGTATGTGTACCGTGCAGTAGTTAGCGCTGCATTACAAACAAAGAATGGTGCTTGCCCTCACCTTTACAAAGAACCCTCCTGCTAGCATGAACGTCATGACTGTAACTGAAGCTAGGGTCGTCGCCTTCTTGATATCCAACAGAGAAGCTCCAATTGCCAATCCTAGTCCCTGCATATCACTTAATTTGTGAGTGAGAATCTAGCAGTTCTAGAAAGAATCACTGTTAATACGAGTCTAACATTAAACAAGGTTCGCAGGTTATGAATAATGAACACGATCTTCAACTAGTGCCTATGTTCCTTCCAGTTAGATTTATGCCTCTTATTCATCTTTTGTTCTGTCCAAACCTACTAATAGAGGACCCAAATTATTTATGTTACGATCTTTCACAATCTGATACGTGGAAATGAAGGATGCACATTTCATTACAGATCAGAGACCTCAGGAAGGGTGAAACAAGATATGGAAAAGTGTTGCATGGTAGGACTAGCTGAGTTTATACCTGAGCAGCAATTATGCTGAGAAATACAGTCAACATGCTAAGAAAGAAATGTGTTGCTGTTGCCTTGAGGCCTGCCATGAAGTAAACAATCACCAGAAATATGACCGGGAGGAAAAGGTCAAGTGGCAGATCACTCGTTGTCCTGGCCAAAAAGTATGCACTGAGCTTGTACATGTCAACTGCACGCTCCTTGTTCAGCATTGCCCTTTCTTGAGGGAATGTGAAAATAGCAGTGAATACTGGAAAGAAACCCCAAAACACAGCAATGAAAAACAGCAAACCAGCCTGCATAGACAAATATTAATTGTATGGGTTTAGCTTAACCAATTGAATTTAGTTACATGAATCAAACAGCAAGTTGAGTGCGTATACCTGATCTTCGAGGCCTTTTAGTGTGCTGGCATCAGAGTGCCACCACAGTAAACCCAATATAATTGACGTTGCTATGACCTGAGTGATTCTCATCGAGCTCAAATAGTCATGCCGTCTTTCCTTGAGCCCTCTACGGAAGAGGATGGAATATTGCTGCCACCAACTTGTGCCCCACTCTCGCTTCGATGATGTTATTGTTGCCTTCAAATCGTCACTAATTGGAAGTGGTGCTAGAAGCATTTTCTTCTCCTTATATGCCACTCGAGTCTCATAAGCATCAACCAGATACTGCATACATCGCATACAAATTATTCAATACAAAACAAAATTAAGTCATGAACACCAGCACAGTTTTCATGCTCACCTCATGAACATCCTGTGCTGATGGCTTGCAGTCATTCTTGGAACCATTATTCTCCGAATTCTGATGTTCCATATGCACCTTGTCATCTAACTCAGAAGGGATTGAAACATCGGTAGTGTTGCCATTGGCGAGATCTAGTAGAAACTCTGCTGGGTTCATCGCAATAAGTGGTGTACATCCAATGGACTGGAAGTAGGGCATGGCTTCAGATGCCTTCCCAAAGTAAAGCAAACTTCCTTTCCCCAGAAGGATAAGCTTGTCAAAATTATGAAACAATCTGCTAGATGGCTGGTGGATTGTGGTGATTACTGTCTTCCCATCCTGCAGAAACTAACTGAATTAAAGAGGAACTGAAATGATGTGAGCGACAGATAATGTGGAATTGCTTCCACAGCACCTCAGCTATGTCATGTAGAAGTTGAACAATCCGTAAAGCTGTAGTTGAATCCAGTCCAGATGTTGGTTCATCAAGAAACAGTAAGGATGGATTGATCAAAATCTCATTTCCGATGCAAACTCTTTTCCGTTCACCCCCCGAAACCCCACGCACAAAAGACCCTCCAATCATTGTGTCCTGGCACCTTTGAATACAAACGAATAAGCTACTTTCTAACAACAGCTGGTAAGTTGAGCAGGAGTGTAAGAAATGTGAGAATACTAGTTCTACCTCTCAAGTCCAAGCTCATATATGACGTCCATTGCCCGTTCCTCCTTTTGTTGTCTTGTCATTGTTTTTGGGAGACGAAGAAGTGCAGCATAAGTCAATGTCTCCTTCACAGTAAGATGAGTAAAGAGAACGTCATCTTGAGTCACAAATCCTATCCTGCAAGCCACACGAAAATCCAAGTTTATGTCAAAACGCGGTGCTCTCATACAAACTAGAAATTAACAGGTTGTTGCACATATTACGCCGCAAGTCCACTGTTGGAACACATACTACAGTACTTGTTTGCCAGCTCACGAAATGCGTGGAAAACTGTCACCACATTTGGCTCAGAAAATTGATCGAACAGGATTCAGGCATAACGCGCGAGATTAGCGTCTTGCGCCCTGCAAAAGACAAATGAAAGATTGCCATTTACTCGTACTCAACTCGTTGGAATAGTGAGCCGTGGATCCGAATCGGTAGTCTTCTCAGAGGTCGCGCTCGCGGCGATGTGGTAGTGGCGAGTCGCAACGAAGCAAGAGGCTGCAGAAGTGCAGAACAGGCCGCAGCATGATGGCGACGTGTGAGCCACAAGGGGTGGGCGAGTTGGAGGAGGAGACGAGCCGCCGGGGAGTGTGAGAGGCGTCCGCCATCGTTGACACGGGAGGCGGCTGGATTGAGGTTGGCCCGCAATAGGCCAGGCCATGCCTTATTGGGCCCAAATATTTCACACAAAGCCCGGTTAGTCACTAAATATTGGGCCAGGCCGTTTGCTGAGAAAGGCCAGAAGTCCCAACAAGGTTCGTCGTACACTCGTACATGCAGTTACATAGCGATTTACAGTAGTACTCTTTTTTTTTGCAATAAAAAAGGCTCCAGTGTTAACATCAGCTAATGCAAGCAAAGGGACAAAAGAGGAACCATGGACAGTTACCCGATTAGCAGGATAACCGTGATCCATGGATAGGCAGCTAGGTAAGCTGTCCTTTATTAGCTAGACAGGCACAGCTACGCGTGCATGGGCTACACGTACCTGTGGCTATAAGCAACACCTCATCGGTCGACTTAACTCATCGAAAGCTACGATTCCCACAAAAAAAACCTCATCAAAAACTACTGACCACCCAATTAATTAATTAAGCTCCACTATAGTTAGAAGTATAGTGATAATGAAAAACTATGCCCCAGGCTCCCAAAGAGGTGTCTCAGCAGTTACTGAATAAGCCAAACCAAACCATCTAATCAACTCGGCCGTGTAGCTGAGGCCACGGTGCATGCCCTCGCACGTACGGCACGCAGCTACTAGTGGCTAGTAGCTAGATTACCTGCGCTTGAGAGACTTGCAGTACGGCTGGTCGTTGTAGGAGATGGTGCCCTCGACGGCGTCGGCGCTGGCGGCCCTGCCGCCGAGGATGCTGAGCAGCGTCGTCTTGCCGCTGCCGGACGGGCCCATCAGCGCCAGCACCTCGCCGGGGGAGACCGACCCGGAGATGCCGCTGAGGATCTCCCTCGGGGTCCCCTTCACCACCACCTTGCACTTCACCTCCGTGAACTGCATGCACGTTCGCCGGCCGCGTATTATTAGTTTAATTTAATGCAAATATAGTGAGTAAAGCCCTTCTGAATGAGGTTTGCATGGTGTTTCGTCGCTTTGGTTGCAATGATACCTTGAGATATATCGGCAAGGTCGGCTCGGTGATGAGTCTCTTACGCCGCGTGCCGGCCTCGAGGTCCATCACTGCACGATCGATGCAAACAAACGTGTATCAGATTAGATTATCGTCGGAGCATGCACACACGCGCAGCAGGTTTAGCAGTCGATGGTCCGAGAGAGATGACAAACTCTATGCGTCGTGAGAGAGAGAGAGAGAGAGAGAGAGAGAGAGGTGGTCTAGTGCGTACTCTCGTCGTCGCTGAAGCGCGGAGCGGTGGCGGGGGAGGAGACGTCCCGGGGCGGCGGCGTGAACCCGGTGAAGGTGAACGAGAAGCCGAGGCTGGCGCTGGACGCGCGACTAAGCGCGGCGCTGCTGCTGACGAGCTCCTCCACGTCCAGCTTCAGCTGCTCGCTCCGCGACTTGCGGATGTGGCTGCTGTGGTTCCCACCGCCACCACCGACCAACGCCGAGCGCTGCCGCTGCCTCCTCCCCGCGGCGCCGAAGCTGGACTTGCGCGGCTGCTGGCTGTTCGTGCTCAGCACCGTCTCCGCGGACCCCGTCCGGCTCAGCGTCGACTGCGACGTCGGCGCCAGCTGCTCCGATCTGGTCCGCGCGATCCCTCCGCCGCCTCCCCTCGCGGCGTCCATCATCGGCCGCTCCATTATCGACTCCATCGCCTTGCTGTGGGCAGCATGCACGGTTACTGTTTCCAACTGCAACTGTAGCTGTTGCACGGGCCGTGCGGCGCCCGTGCCGCTGATATATAAACCCGCCCGGAAAGCGAGCTAGCCACAGGGCCGGACAGACAGGCTAGTTAGCTTACGCTTAAGGCAGAGTGAAACGGTGCGAGCCTGCGAGGCGAGGCGCGCGGGCCGGTGGCGGGAGAGCGACGGCGGAGGCAACGGAGGGGCGCGGGGGCGCCAGCGCGGCGCGATGTGTGACCCGCGCATTGATGGCTCGGGAAAGTGGGGGGCTCGGCGAGGCCCGGGCTGCCGTCTTCCACACATGCCTGCCTCACGACGACGTATCGCCCAGGGCACCACGGCGCGCCAGCTGCCAGCCATCTGGCATTGCCTTACGGGCATGTGCTCCGTTGCATACTGGCATTGCCTTACGGGCCGGCCATCTGGCCGCTTCTCGGCTTCAATTCAATCTCCTCCGATCCCCGGCGGTCGAGGGTGATCAGTTTCAGGATTTTTCAGGGTTCCTTGCAACGTTTGCACGGCTCGATTAATACGCTAGCTGCTGCTCCTACTGGCCATGATAGGCTGCAGGTCCGATCGAGATCGGCGTCCTCAACGATTTAACCTGAATAATTCCCCTTTTGTTA
Organism: Zoysia japonica; assembly: GCA_001602275.1. Lineage (NCBI taxonomy): Eukaryota > Viridiplantae > Streptophyta > Magnoliopsida > Poales > Poaceae > Zoysia > Zoysia japonica. Next base: position 5,361,627 of record BCLF01000003.1, on the reverse strand, counting down.
TCTCGTCCTGTTTGGAGCCCATGAATTTAGCAAAGGATTTGACATGGGTACGGATGTTTGGGGCTCATCAGGCAACTGACGCCTGACTGATAAAGCCCTTTCAGCTTTCCATATTCACGCAATCACGGACAGGTTTTTTAAAAACCAGGCTGGACTGGTTTCGGTTTGACAAAACATCAACTGACTTAGCCAGTAAAACCGATCGAACTGCCGAATTTGCTACAGTTTTAGAGGTCCGATTTTCGACTGTGAAACGGATCCAACCCTGTACCGAATCAAACCGGATTAATTGAAAACTACAAAAACCGATCGGTTTTTATCGGTTTCTAAAACCTGGTCACCGACGCCGCCATCTACCCATAGACCAATGCAGCTATGAACTGACGCTGAATGTTCGTTAACAGCTCGTCACGCACAGAGACTGCAGTGCCTCGTACGTCGTCGACAGCTCTGAAAGAACTGAACACTGTTACAGTGCCCCGTTGTTGACAAGGTGCTTGCTCTGGACAACTGATTGACCCCGGCGGCGCAGATCGGGTCTCTCCTGTGAATGTCTGGTGGATATAATCTGACAGGGAAGTGCTTGTCCAAAGAGGGAAACGGTCTCTTGATGGGTAAGCGCCGACCAATGGGAAGATGGCATTGGCTTAATGCCGACCTGTTGGAATCCTGATAACGTGTCCCTGTTGATTGCGAGTGGCCAATCGTGCAGGGAAGTGAACGGGCTAGTTGGGACTTGGGAGTAATAGACAAAAGAATGCTTTTTTTAGCAGCTGTGATTAATGCCAGCTAGCTTGTCTATAGAGCCGGCCGCAGATATGAGGCTTTTTTAGCAGCAATGATTTAAGGGCAGCTTGTCTATATTATCAAAGACCATTACATATTATATTTAGGGCATGTTTATTTGCCCTAGAGATCGTGAAAATTTATTGAATTGTGAAAATCTATTAAAAAACTAAATTGTGAAAAAGTTGTTATATAAAAACTGAAACAAATAAGTAGATTGTGAGATTGTGGAGTAGAAATTATGTATGATGTGAGATAAAGTTTGGCAAAAGCTATAAGAGAGTAGATTTTATGAGATTGTAGATTTTAAAGGGTGCAGCTAGTGGAATCTAAAACAAAATCTAAGCTGTTTATTTCTACTAGCACTGTTAGAAGCATAATCTCAAAATCTCTTGTGGTCACTGGTAGACCGAGAGAACCAGCAAACAAAAACGATCCGGCTGCCCTTTGGAAACGAAGAAACTGTCCAACAAACACAAATTCACTTCTACAAAACAGGGCTTATTTGGATTATATAATTTTCATAGGAGTTTCGATTTCGATCGATCCTTATAAAAATTTCCTACAATAGCCCTTCACACCATAGGATGGTACATGCAAAATTATATAAAATGAATTGTTCAATACGACTAGATTTGCCCTTCAGACCAAAGGGCAAACGGAAAAATGAAATATGAGACCAGGAGTAGAAAATAAATGAAGGACCGAGATGCAATGACGTGGATGACTAAATAGCATAGGTCTTCCACTCTATTTTTCCAATCACGTTCCCAACTTATACTCCTCCTGTTTTAAATTATTAACACAGTTGATTTTTAACATTAACTTTGACCATTCGTCTTATTAAAAAAATTTAGTCAAATGTGTAAAATTATTAGTTGTAATTTAAATTTCACTAATGATAAATCAAATAATAATAAAATTTTAAAAATTTGAACAAATTTTTTAAATAAAACGAATGATAAAAGTTGATGTTAAGAGTCAATGGTGTCGATATTTTAAAACCAGATAAAGTATTTATTTCTAACATGAGATCCAATATATTGGAAAACTTTCTTTGTGTCTATCTCTCTCATCCAATTCTTACTTTTTTTTCTTGTGTACCATCCAAATGATCAATCTTGCAACTTTATGTATTTTGATTTCATATAATTCACAGTGTAAGTACCATTCCAATTCTATATTTTTTCCTTACCCTGTGTGTTTGAGAATCCTGCAATGTAGAGAAGACATCAACCTCTATGTACTTTGCAACTATTTGAAGAAATCAAACGTAGGAGGAAGATAAAGTATGCTATTGTATAATCCAGAGATCAGATAGGAATAATTGATTTCAGAACTCAGAAGGGCGCGTTCGGAACCTAGCACTGCAGTGGTAGCTGCAGCTGCGGCGGCAGACGCATATATATTTTTACTGTAGCAGCTGTATATTGACTACAGGAAACAACGCAGCGGCAGCACCGCATTTCGAACATGACCGAAATGAGATTGTAAAAAATCAAGTGATTATTAAATGAATAATGGTTTTTAAGATTTTATCCAGTCAATTTATATTTTATTAAATGCTAGATACATAAAAAAATATAATATCCTGGTAGTAATAAATAAATAATAAAAAAGTAAAGTGAGAAAATGGAGAAAAGGCAAAACCCAGCCGAGGCCGATGCTAACCGAAGCCGAAGAAGGAACGTGCTCCTCACAAGAATCCAGATCCCCTCTACGCGATTCGCCGTATCGCACCTACCTCGCCGCCGGTGCCGAAACCGGCGAGTCGGGCAAGGCCAGCCGCCCTGGCGATGCAGTCGCCGGAGCCCTCTTCTTCCTCCCCGGTCCTCCTCAACATAGGTTGGTCCCCTTTTTCCTGCCTCGAATCCATGGCCCCGTCCCATTCCCCTTCCCGTTTTGGGCGCGATTCAGACACGGCTTATCTGTTGCTGTAATTGTGACGGTGGTGGCTGCGACGGTGCAGGGGGCAAGAAGTATGCGACAACCGTCGAGACGCTCACGCAGCGGGAACCCGATTCCATGCTCGCCGCCATGTTCAGCGGGAGGCACGCGCTCCCGCACCATCCCACCTCGGTACGGTCCATCAGCGGAGCTCGGTAATTTGTGGGTGCATCATGCAGATGTGATCTCAGTGGACGAAATGTCTGGTTCATGTGCAGGGGATGGTGTTTGTGGACAGGGACGGGAAGCATTTCAGGCATGTGCTCAACTGGCTCAGGGACGGTGCCATCCCGGTGATGTCAGAGTCTGACTACCAGCAGCTGCTGCGAGAGGCAGAGTACTACCAGTTGCTCGTAAATACAGAAGTCCACTTGCGTTTGTTTCTGCAAATTTTGATTCTATTGGTTTCAAGAGTTGATGGCTGTTTTCTAGGGCCTAGTTGATTGCATAAACGAGAGGTTGGGATGGAAGGAAATTGAGAATTCAGAGGCTGAATTGACACGAAAGGATGTGATCAAGTGCATACAGTCCCAGAAATGCAGATTCCGTGGCGTAAATCTATCTGGACTTGACCTATGTAAGCTTGTAAGTCTTGGACACACTTGCTTTTGTTATTCTCTACTGGCTTTATTGACTGTTGTTTCTTTGTCATTCTAGTTACTGTATCTGTTAGAGATGGTTGCTACTTTGTTTCTTATTCAAATTTGTTTATCTCATTATGGATGCATACCTTTAGTTTCTTCTTGTTTATAAAACATTTTACAGATGAGTAATTTATATTCTCTACAGGACTTGTCAGAGGTGGACTTCAGTTATGCATGCATTAAGAATACAGATTTTTCATGTGCTAACCTTTACAAAGCAAAATTTGGGGTAAGTATGTTGATAAGGTCCATACTGTTGCTTATCAGTTTCATATCAGTAATAGAGGACGTTGAAACTATTCTAATTCATTCACACAAAGTAGAGCCATACTAGAAAGAAAAAGTGGTTGGGTAGAAATAGAATTTGCACCAAGAGAATATCTTGCTTCCATTCACAAACCTTTTCTGGTCACGTTGTCCTACACCTGCAATACTGCCGCTTCCAAATGTGAAGCTTCATGTCTTTGACAAGAAAAAAAGGGAAGAAAGAGATGATCAGATGGCTTTCAGGTTGGTTTGAGTTCAGTGGTTAGGGAGGAAGAAAGCCAATGTGCATTAATATTTAATATTCAATTCTATTTTTACAACCATCTTTGATTAAGTTCTTGCCTGAGACTACTGCTTTAAAAGTATTGTACTGAAAATACCTTGCCTCTATGTCCTTATCAGCAGGTGGAAGCCTCATCTTCATCATTTCGAAACGCAAATTTGCGTGAGTAAGATATTCCAACATTGTTTCTATTCTTATAGATATGCTCTAAGATGAAATTTCATTTTGGTTCTCCCTTTTCTTGATTTTTGCATTCATTCTCCGTAAATTGGTATAACAGATGTGAGTTTATTGGAGCAAATCTTCAAGAATCTATCCTGGATGGTGCAAACCTTCGAAGTGCAAATCTGCAAGGTATCTGATCCCTCCTCCTCCCACCCTATGATGTTTCTCGCTATTTCTAATATGTTGAAGATATTGATAAAAAAAACACCTCTCTCATTTAAAGTTTGTTTGCTTATCTCAACTGTACCTTGGAGCACATTTTGCCAATTTTACTATGTCTATACCTCTGGGTGTGCAATTTAATTTTTCCATGTTCTTCAATGGTCCCTGATTTACTTGATATAAGTAATGGTGTTTCTTAGGATTTAGAGCAAATCATGCGTGTCAAACAAATTGTATTGTCTGCTTATTTTGCAGATGCATGCTTGACACAGTGCAGCTTCATTGAAACAGATCTTCATTCCGCCCATTTACAGGTCTGCAAAACTGTTGCTTGAAACTCTTCTAACATATTGATTTCTTGTCCACATGCATTGTAAAAAAGCACTATGAACAGTGGAAGAAACCGGATTTTGTCTTTGCTTTTTATTTATTTTTATGCTAGTGGCTCTCTGTAGTGCACCATGATTATAGCCTGTCCCAATCCTGGATAAAGGAGGGGTTGTGAAAGGCTTGGAAAGCCAACAATTATTTTAGCCATTCTTTTTAAATTAAACCCATAGAAATTAGGCATTAGTGTCCAGGATGGCTAAACTATTAACCGCATGCAACTTTCATATGGACATGGTGCATTAATTTTCAAGATTGGTGCAAATAGGAGATATAAATGAACTGTTTTTTTTTCCCTTTTTAGTATGCTAGAAACCATCAAATCTTGGAAGCTATTTCTGTGCATCTTATTGTTTTTTGAATTGGACTTTCAGACTGCTAATCTGGCGGGTGCCAACTTGGAAGGAGCTAACCTTGAAGCAGCTAATCTTAAGGTAACTTATAAATGGTATTACATGATTTTCTAGAATTTTGATTTGGGGTGTTAGAACTGAAGCAACTTTGTGACATTGATAATCAAGTCACATGCTACACATAATCAGGCTCATTCTATCATGGCAATAAAGACCTGCGTGTAGCTGTCCTTTTCTTTATTAGTTTATTTTTACTTATCTGTTCCACACCATATAAATGGTTATTTGAAGGAATATGCTACTGTAGGATGACAATTGTATTTTACGAATGAGCTAAAGTTGTTATGCTAACGGTAACAATTTAAGACCGGAGGGAGTATATGTCAATAAATCCTTCATTTTATTTATATGATTACCCGTAAGCGTGAAATGAAGAGAATCACTGCATTCTTTTTTGTTGGTAAAAGGTCAGGATCAACTTTTTGTTTATTAGGCACAGTTTTAAATAATTGAATAACACTGGCCTCCATCAGACTATGTTAAGCTTTTTCTGTTTTACAGGGTGCTAAGTTGTCTGGGACGAACTTACAAGATGCAAATCTTCAGCGAGCTTACTTGCGAGAAGTTGATTTGCGAGGAACTGTATGTTCTTTTCTCTTGCCCCATTTGCTGATTTTTGTTGTTCCTATTACATAAATTACAAAGTCAAAAAAAGATCCTTATGACTATGTTTGCTTCACGTTTCACAATTATTAGTCGCTATAAATCTCATGGTACTAAACAGGTAAATATTGACGCGATTTAAAACATGTTAATTTTGGTCAACAGCAATTAACTGGTGCTAAGCTTGGAGGTGCAAATCTACTTGGAGCTATCAGGTGACCCAACAAGAGAAGGCCATGGACAGTTTGATTGTGTAACTTTATGTTGTGTCTATACTGTACAATTATCGGAGGTGGTAGCTTGCGTGAAACATGCTCGTGTCTGCAATTCTTATCTTAGCGGGTGGCAATAGATAACACATGCGCATCAAATTGGGTGGAGAGGGGGGGGGGGGGGGGGGGGGGTTGG